>CM047392.1:49071087-49671087 GCA_026123125.1 Chironomus striatipennis | reverse complement strand
TTATGCTTCGAAGCAATTTTGAATGATTTTCGTGACCGTAAGTGATTTTGAATGTTAGAAACAATAAAATTGATTCAAGATTTTGCAAAACTGCTGTTTTGATTTTTAATGTTAATTTTTTCGATTTATGAAATGATTGCTTCAAACTATAAATTCGATTTTATTCAAACTATAAAAATTACCTAATACAAAATTAATTACTTTAATCAAAGTTGACAATGAAAGAATTTTTTTTGAAAATTTAGGTACTCAAATTTTTTTAAAAAGAATTTGTTAATTCTGTATTTTTGTATTTTTCAGGTTTTCAAAATTTTTTTCAGACTTTTAATTTTTCAATTTAAAATATTTTAGAGTAAATTCTAAGATTCATCGTTTAACAATAAACTATATTCAATATTTCCTTTAAAAAAACAAGCAAATTAAAAAAATCAAATTTTCTGTCATTTCTCCACATCCTGATACAGAAACGTAATTAACATTTCAAACAATATCGTTATTCTCATACAAAACTTTAATCAAGCATAAAAGTCACAAAGAAATTGAAAATGGTATCCTTAAAAAGAATACCTAATAGCATGATTATCTTTAAGGCATAAAAGTGTTTCTATTCATAAATGAAATAAAAGAAGAAATTCTAACTGGAAAAACCATTCTATTCATACATGTAGGTAGCCTTTTATTAGCGAAATGAAATGTAAGCACAACTTGAAGTTTTCTGAAAGATTTCTCATGATATGATGAGGGTTGGATGCATATATTTATTTATTTACATTCTTTTAACATTTTCTCATTGAAGGAAGTGCAAATACTATATTCAACTTTAATGCATTTATATGTAGAGTTTTCGGAAGGAATGGAAGTGATATGCATTTGTCACTATTATTCTTTAATGCATTGAAATTAAGCTTTTATATACATATCTTTAATATGTCATTTGAGAAAACAATTCTTGATGGTTTTAAATGAAGTTTTGGCTGAAAAAAATAGGAATTAAGATGATGTATGAATATAATGAAAGGAACTAAGTGGCAATTAAATATTCAAATTATAGAACTTACATATTATCTTTCAAATATTAGATCAGAATTTAAGTTTCAAGAGCAATTAAAAAGTTTTTGTTAACAATAATCAATCAATCCTTATACTTACTCATTCACTTAAATCTTTACACACCTTGATACTCCAGAGTTCAATTAATCAAATTAAATCCATTCAATATTCCATCACGATAATCAAATTTAATCTAATTAAATTCAAATCAAACACAGATTATTGTCTCATTCAAATTAAATCCTCAAATTTGTACTAAAATGCAAATGAACTTTTCTGTATACGCAGCTTTACAAATTCATTCACAAAATTTTTGCGAATGAACGACAAAAAAAAAGTTTTACTTTGAATCAATTTTAAATTAAATTAATTAAAATTTTGTGAATGGAAATGATTTTTTTTGTCTCTAGAATAAACAGGAGTAACATGTCATGATTGCTGATAATTTTTTTGTTTTTCTCTAAATTCACATGTTGTCTATTAGATTGAATGGCTTTGGGGAATCATTTGAGGTTTTTGAAAGTTGAAATTGATTAAGTCCTTTTTTGAATTGATTGAAATTTTAGTTTCTAAAGTTAAATTTTTAAAATTAATTAAATCTTATATTGATTTTGTAATATTATAAATTTAAATACCTTCTTGGTAATAAATTTATGTCTATTTTTATTTATTAATTTGGAAACGAATTTTAAAGTTGAAAATTATTTTTATTTTATTTTTTCTGTAAAATCTAATAAAATTTAACTTGAAAATCAGATTTAACCTAATTTACCTAATTTTTGTATACATATAATGGATAATTTTCAAAATACAAACCTTAAAAAATTCAAACTTTTACAAATTAATTAAAATTTTATTTCTTGGATAATCTTTCTTTAGAATTTAGGTAATTTTTCAAAAATTTAAAATTAAAATTTTTATTTAAAATTTTTAAACTACCTGAGTAAGTTTAAAAATATTGTTAAATTCAAAACACATAAAACTTTAAAGGATATAAACCATTTAAACAATAAACATCACACATTATGAATGAACGATTCTCGTAAAATTCGATTGTTTAAAATTTTCTTGTATCCAATCCAACATGCATTCATGATTGCGATTGTGAAATATATATATATTTTTTTTTGTTTCACATTCGTACAATAATGTTTAAGTTTCATTTGCATGACATGAAATTTTCGTTATATATTTAGAATATTTCTCTTTTTTGTTGCATCCACACACATAACAGTCTAGTGAAGGATGAAGATTCCTCAAATAAAAATTTATTTAACGCTAACTTGCATTCACATTCGATTTCAATTTAAATCCAATACGACAATATGATTTTTTTATGTCAATAAATGTTCACTTTAGTATCAATTTCACATTTACTTTAGTAATTGGTAGGAATGGAGCAATAGAGCAGTAGATAGATTTCATGATGTTGTCGTTTTCCTTTGATATCCTTGTACAATAGATTTGAATGGTCAATAACAAGTTGTAGCTTATTTTGCATAAATTTGCAAGAAATGAGGATTCAGTTTACATTGAATGCAATGACTTCTGATCTCTGTGCTATGTGCTTTATGATTTTATAGACATTTTCTCTATGTTGGCAATTTAGATTCGAAAATTCAATGTTAAAGCATTCATTATAGAAACTTGATATGGAAATTGATAAAAAAGGGTAGAATAAAGGCATCGATAATGAAATTCACACTCGCACTTTCTGTTCCTTTTCATCTCACAGTGGCAAATCAAATTGTGCTGAGAATATAAGTAAATTTGATGCCTTTTCATCACATTTTTTTCTTTATATATTCCTGACTTTATGCAATTTTCTGTGCCTAAAACGTTTGCAAAACTCAAAAGAGGTGAAAATCAGTCAGAAATAAAAATTTCAATTCCAACAATTCCGTCTTATTTGCATTAAATAAATCCTTTTTTCATGTCACTCAAATGTAAAATGAAACATCAACTCTTCAGTTTCCTTTCACTTAGACTGGAGTAAGTATTACAACAAGTATGTATAAATCATGAGTTGCTAATTAATTACATTACATTGTACTAACCAAAGTTTCATTTCATTCTAAAATTCATCTCATTCGTATCGTTTGCAACTTGATACTTTACATGATGAAAAATATACTCGTATTAATAAAATGCAATTGAATCATAGAAGAAACTGAGTGGAAACGATTATTTGGGAGGAAAATTCGTGGAAAGGAAATAAATTGTTAGGAAAATTAATTTTTGGGATTTTTTTTTGCGGTTTTGAAAGTTAAATATTCTCAAATTTTGTTGGGTGTTTTATTCTTTGGGTACGTACGGTCCATGAATCTTAGTTAAATTTGTTACATTTTGACTTTTTAATCTTTATTTCGTAGAAAATATCCAAATCCAACCCAGAAAACAATTTCGAAAGCTGTCAACATATTCTCTAATACTTTGTAAATTCAATTATAATTCACGCATTTTGTTTCTCGAATTTTGCATAAATTTTATAATCAGCTCATTGTTTTCTAATTATACATTTAATTGAATGAAATCTGATCTAATTGTGGTAATTTATACCACATTTCAAACACATAATTTATTAAATTGAATCAATATACTTATTCACTTCCTTCCTTATTATGAATAAATCATGGAAAATTTAATAATTTCACATTAAATTACCACACAACTTTATTGCTTGATTAAGCAAAGCTTCCATGAAACTTTTTAACCACTTTACAGAATTTTTTGATTGTGTTGTAAAACAATGTTAAGTATCGTACCTAAAGTTAACAGGAATGAATTTTTTGTATTGTTTTATGAACAAACAAATTTCTTTTTCTGACCCATTATTAATGTTTGGCTTCTCCCAAAAATCAAGCTTGTCGATTTTTTTTGCATAACATCTATGAAAATACAAAAGAGCTTGAGGACATAAAAAAGGGATTTTAATCGATTCCAATATTGAAATTTACTTTCCAATTTCACAATCTTATTGTTTTAACCGTACGTACGGACAGTAAAATCCATAGGAGCATTTTTCATTATTAAATGAATTTACACTGAAAATTCAACTGCCAGAAGTTAAATGTGTATGGCTTTAAGGAAAGGATTTTTTTTTTGTAGGTTTGGAAAAAGGAATTTTTATTCACGTTGCAGTGCATTATGTTTACCAAAGCTCTGGCTGATTTGTTTTCATGAACCACTGTTGCTGCTTTACATATTTTTACAATTTTATTTTATGGAAGTCTTAGGAAGGAATTTGTTTTATGAACTTTGATCCTGAATGTGTCAATTATGGAAGGAAGAATTAATTTTAGATCTTTTGATATAAAATCTATTAAATATGTATTTCCAGGAACTAGATTACGTAGTCATACTTGATTACCAAGTCTAATTTTATTATGTAAATCTTGTCCACTTCATAAAGACTCAAACTCTAAAAAATATTTTTTTTTGACAAATTTCCTTAAAATTTTAATCCTAAAACTTGCCTTAAATGTTTTTCAATTCCACCCATTTTCCATACCATACTTAATAATCACCAGAAAAATGAATAGAAACCGTTTTAATTCTCACAATTCATTCCAAACTTTATTAATGAATTTTTTTGTAAAGTAATTATGCATAATTGAGATTGATTGTCTCCCTTAATTCATTCATAGATATTCAATTCATCGATTTCATCGGATAATGACAACATTTTTATTTGATTGACAATTTAATTGATTTTTCATCGCTATTATCATTGTTAACATCATTCGAGCTAAATTTAACTACTTAGTTGATTTCATTAAGTCTTTCTAATTTGTCACTTTATGTGTAAAATTTACATAAATAATAAATTTTTTTTGCAGCATATGCATATGTGTGGATTTATATTCATTATCAAAAGCATATTTTTCGCGATAAATTTTCATTTTTACAACTGCTGTAATTATTTTTTCTCGGTTTCCTTTTTAGTGAATTTCAAATGAATTTTTCATAATTTATATAAAGTGCAATAAAAAGGAATGTGAGTGGATTTAAGTTATGGAATTCTTTATTAAACCAACTTTTTTTTTCGAGGATTTCATTAAAAATTTAGAAATTGACGAAAATTTTAATTTAAAAGATTTAGAAAATTTTAAAAATTATGAAAATTTGCATAAAAAAAAATAAAATTGAAATTTAGAAACAAAATTAAATTTCTTTAAATTAGGTAGGTAAAATTTGAAATTTCAAAAATTTTAATTTTTAAATTTAAGGTTTTTATTTTTTAAAACTAAATTCCAGAAAATTCAATCTCACACAATTTTGTTTTTTAATTTCCAAGTTAAAAATTTTTTATCCTTTTTATCAAATTTTTTTAACACTTTTTAGAAAGCTATAAAATTTTTCAAAAAATTAATTGAAAATCTTCTGTAATGTCTATAATCATCAAATAAAGCCAAAAATTTCAATATTACTTCTTTCTTCCCTTTCAATCTTAATTTTAATTTCAACAGCAATCACGAAACTTTGTCATCACCAAATACCTTGAAACTACTCATCCATGGACATGAAGATGGAAAAATTTTTCTATCAGAAATAATATTTAATCAGTTCATGTTCACCGTTAAGTGATTGAGAATTCTTTTAGAAAACTTTGAGAGCATTTAAGTCACTCAATTTTATAGACAGAGAAGGTATTGACTCAAATAAAACAGTAAGGAAGATGAAAAACTCATTTTTAAAATAAATGAAATTTTTTAAACAATTTCCAATCATCGAATATTTTCTGATTACATTAGTTCCGACTGTAAAAATATTTTTAAGATTCCAATCGAGATTTTTTTTAAAAAAATGGAAATTTCATTTTTATTTGTGTATACACATTCAGGCAAATGCAAATTTCATGCAATCTTTTCTCTTAATTAAATGTTTTCTGTTTCGACTGATACTGAACTTTTTTTATTAGGTATTTTTTTAATTCTTTAATGAATTGTTTAAAGTTTCACATTCACGGCACCAAAAAAAAAACTTTTGTATCTTGTCGGTTCTTCTAAGTGTAAATGACGTAATGAAACACACTTAGCAAATTCTTTTGAAGTTCTACTTTCTCCTAAACTTAAATGGAACTTCAAGATGTTAATCTACTTCCTCCTTTACAGTATTCACACAAAACTGTTTGATCCTTTTATTCCACTCTCAATGACTGAATATAAAATTTTATTTTCACTTTATTTTCCTCTGCTCCTTTTTTTCCGTCCGCAACCGTTGCGATCTAACAAGAGACTGAATGAAGGAACAGAAAAATATTTTGTTAGAAAGTACGAAAGCGTGGCAGTCAGTTAGTACGTTGTTGTTGTAAATTTTATATGTTCTTGGGGTTGAGTTGGAGGATGAGGAGAGAATGAGTGTGCGATGAGAAGAAAATTCAATGACGGCAAACCAGACGGAAAAATTATTAGATGCGAGCCTTCCTCTCGGCAGTGGAAAATAAAAGTTACTTGTTTTGTCGCACTTTTGATTCTTGTTGATTCTTCTTCTTCTTCGTTTTACGTCGTTTCAGATTGCTGGAAGGAAGATTCTTAATATGAGTAATTATGATATTTTTTTGAGTGCATTTACTGGAATTTTTATGAATGTAGAAAGCTTATTTTGTCTGTTTGTTTATTTACTTAGCTGTAGGGATTTCAATCCCGGCCTAATTTTTCAATCCCGGGATTACGGTATTGAAAAATCTTGAACCCGGGATCCCGGGTTCAAACCCGGGATTGAAATCAAACTAAAATTGGGTATACAACCACTTTTTTGATGCATAAAAATGCAAAAAATTGGTGATTTGTATTGGTACCCTGTAAAATCACAGAAGTCTAATAATTCCGCTGCATCGAGGCAAAAAAACTAAAATCATAAGAGCAAAATAAATCCTCTTATTAATCTAGAAGGAATTATTTTGGCACTGTGATTTTTGAATTCCAGAAATTGTTTTGATTTCTAGTTTTTTATATCACTGTGCTAAAATAATTTCTCTTGTATATTCAAGTGGAATTATTTTGGTTTTGTGGAATATATTTCTTTTTTAAATATATAGGTATAAAACATAAAACTAATAATAAAATTCAAAAATTTCTTTAAGTAAGTTCAAAAAAGTTTTAAATTCTTTCAATTAATAAAAACTGACAAACGAACAAAAAAAAAAAGTTCAAAATTTTGACTAAATTTAAGTTCAAAATGGTTTTAAATATTTTTAAGAAATTAAAAATGACATAAGAACAAACATTTTTGAAAATATCCAAGTGGGTGATAGTTAAAAAAACTGATTGAAATAGATTTATCTCCCACTGGAAGATAATTTTTAAATACAATATTCAAATTTTCAAAGATTTTTAGTTTTTTTGATCATTCTTTATTTCTAAAAAGTATTCAAATTTATATTTTACTTAAATTTGTTAAAATTTTCGGAAATATTCAAAAATTAATATTCCTATTTGTGATAAACTTATACAAAAATATAGAAAATTAAATATTTTTTGACTTTATTTTTTTAATTCAAGGAAAAATTTTTCAAAATGATTGAATACCGTAAACCCGGGATTGAGAATTTTTCAATCCCGGGATTACGGTATTGGAAAAGTCGGTCCGGACCCCGGGATCCCGGTTTTCGGGATCCCGGGTTTGAAATCCCTACTTAGCTGGATCTAGTATATTTTGATTGAAATGCTATAATTTGACCACTTTTACTTTATAGAGAGAAAATTTTGTTATAGTTTTGACCTTTATAATTAAAATGATGTTTATTCTTTAAGATTAATATACATACTGAATATTTCTTTGAAAAAGGGGGAAACAACTAAAACAGTTACATGAAATTAAATTTAAATTAGAAATAAACGTTATTGAAAGAGCCGTTCAATTCTAAGTGATACGTTAAAATAAAAGAATTATAGTAATCAACATCCTTTAAAAATTGTTTTAAAAATGGAAACTGCAATATAAATTTGAGAAAATATTTAATGCGCCTAAATCACTCATAATCATCGCCTTTACACATTCTTTTAAAAATCTTCATAAGCATATTGGCTATTACCCTCTTGTCAAATTTTTTTGACGAGTTGAAGAGTGATTTTTGAATCCCTTTAGTTATATTTTAATTAAGGCTGATTAAGGTTATCATTTATATGATAAAGGAAAATCCGTTCCTAAATACTTCCTTGTTCGCTCGAGTGAAAATTTATGCTCATGACTTCCTAACAAATTATCAGATTGTACTTTCCCTCTTCATTTTATAATTGTGGGATGCAAGTGGACGAGAGAAAAAATAAAAGTTTTCTTTTTCTTTGTGGACGAAAATTGCACATAAACTTTTACTTTTTGCGGTTCTTTTCTAAATTGTGCTGGCATTTCTTTTTTAAAATAAATAAGCAGATAAAAGGATGTTTTCGTCCTTACAATGCTTAAAAAAAGATATCTTCACGTAGATATTGTCAGGTATGACATAAGAAATCCAGCCAGAAGATGTTTCTACTCATACTCATGTTACATGGAAAAATTTACTTAACAATATGATTGCAAGGAGAAAAGCGTAATAGATATTTGCATAAAGATGAAATTTATGTGTCTCTGTTACATAAACATGAATAATATGGCAGGAAAAAAATCCTTTTTTACATGCACAGTTATAGTAAAAACATTTTCGTAAGATAGACAACGTAAATGAGAATATATAAAGATTATTTTTGATGGAATTTCGTCAACAGACACCTGATGCATTTCGAGATGAAGCTTGTATATGTTACATGTGGAGAATGACGTGAATTTTAAGAAATATTGGAATTATTTATTTTAGGATGTATTACGCTAATTATTATGAATACAATGTTGTTATTCAATTATCTTTCGATTCCTTTTGTGTCTTATTGACATTTACCTACGATTGAAAGATTTTTTTTTTTTGACAGATAAATGATTTTCTAAGTTTTTGTGAATACCAAAATATTGTTGAGCTTGAAATGATTTACTCAGATTTACTATAATTTATTGGCTAACCGTGAAATTATTTAGAACAGACAAAAATTTATTAATGAAAAAAAAAAATCCTAAGTAGCCCAAAAAAAAGTCCGTTAAAAACGAATTTTTCAAATTCAAACTCGTGTGCAGTTCAGCTTTCTCTATTTATTTTATCGTTAAAGCTGTGCGATGCAAAACTGAAGGCTAATCGATGCAAATAACACAATAATAATAAAAAAAAACACTTTTTCTGCTAGTTTTCGTCAATTATTATCATGAATAAATTTCAAATCGCTAATCCGTGCACTGCTACATATTTTAATGAAGAAGGACACATAATTTTTGATCCATGTTTGTATATTCAACGTTATCAAGGTAATTATTTGACTAAATTTTTCAAAACACCGGTTTTAAGCTTATTAAACATAAAGGCAGTGCTTGTAACATGATTTACATGCTTCTTCAGAGCATAAATGTCATTTTACAACATTATATTCAAAAATCATAAAATATTAAGTGAAAAATCAATATTTAATTCCAGCGGCATTAAATTGCTTAAAATTAGAAGAATTCAAGACCAAAGTAAACAGAATTGTCGAGTTTGGATGTGCTGAAATGAAGTTCTTTACATATGTTAAAACAGGATTAGCTGATAGAAAATTATGGGTCAAATTAGTAGATATTGATGAAGATCTTTTATTAAGATGTAAGGGACATGTTCATCCATTACTGATGGATCATGTTAAAAAAAGAGAAAACGAATTAAATGTTGAAGTATGGTACGGAGATGTCTCAATACATAATCCAAATTTTAACAATACAGACGCTGTCATTGCAATCGAATTAATAGAGCATTTATATCCACAAGTTCTTGACGAGGTTCCATATCAGGTTTTTGAAAAACTTAATCCAAAAATAGCAATCTTCTCGACACCAAACTGCGAATTTAATAAAGTCTTCTCACTCGAGCCTGGAAAATTCAGACATGATGATCATAAGTTTGAATGGACACGAGAACAATTTAAGGATTGGTGTGATCACATTTGTGTACGTTTTCCTGAATATTCATATAAAATTGAAGGAATTGGGAAGGCACCGATGGGATATGAAGATGAAGATATTGGATTTAGTTCACAATTTGTACTTTTTGTACGTAAAGATATTATTGACTATCTTAATGAGCCAAACGAATCAAATAATGACACTGAAGATGATGCACAAGAAAATCCAGAACCTGTAAATCACGTTCATTGTGATGGATACATATTATTAGGCACAATTGATTATCCAGTGTTTAAGGACTCAAGGAGCAGAAAAGAGAAAATTATGGATGAACTTTGTTATCACATTAATCGTTACAAATATATGGAAGAGCAATTTTACAATCTTGACACTTATAGAACTGAAATTCCAATAAATTTGGTGACTCAAGCATGTTGGGAGGCATCAACAGACGAAGAGGAAATAGCTAATGTTATTAAGGAACGTTATCAAGTCGAGAACAATTTAATAATTATTGAGGACGAAGCAATTGATTTTGAGCAGCAAGATGACTGTCAAGAAGAAGAAAATATTGAATAATAAAATTCTAATAAAAGCTTTTAATCCAAAGAAACTTTTATGCTTTATTAACGGTCAAATTTTGAATTTCAGGGTTGAGCTTTTTTTACGTTTCAGGGTTGGTTGGTCAGTTTATTTTTTGTTCACTGATTGTGCAAATCGTCGTTCCTCTTAAAATAATTATTTTCTCGGGAATCTCAGCCTGTCAAGTGTTTAAAATAAATAGAAATAAGTGAAATCTGTGTGTTAAGCATGAATCTTATCAAGTTTAAGTGAAGAATTTTGCGAGAGAAGCAAAAAAAGGTAAAAATAAATTTTCACAAATGAAAATGAGGAATTGCGGCACTAGAAGAATTTTTGTACAATTGTATAAGTTCCTCAGCTGTTTGTTCTTGACCTACATTAATGTTTTTTGCTGATGAAGATATCGCATTGGCCTGTTTTTATCAACATTTATAAGAACATAAAATTATTTCACTGACATTCAAGTTCAGTAAGTGCGTGACATCTAAAAATACCACAAATGCAGTTAAACGAGTAAATATGCATCTTCTGCATACTTAAAATTGTTTACCACAAACTATAAATAATTCCTATGAGATTAAACGGAAAACTTTTGAAGGGCGTTAAAAGTGAATCAACAAGTGATTACTGGATGTGTGACTTAATCTATGAACTTTATATGCATACTTGCGTCACGTTGAATGTAAAATAAATTCACTTCTATTTAATTATCGATTTATTATTGCTTATCAAAACCCATTCAACACATTCTCAGTTCCAATTTTTCTGTTTAACATTTTCTCCTTTGACTACACATTGATATCGTGTGTAGCCAATAATATTAATTAATAACAAGAGAAAACCTCGCGCGTTTATAATTCTCTCTCTGTTAGTATTCATTTAACTTCTGTAAATGTTGGCTCGCTTCAGTCTGATTGAAAATTATCAAGACAATGTGAAAACAAATTTTTGCCGACCAACCATACCAAAAATTGGCAATTACTGCTGTATGTACTTACTTTACATTATTTTTTGGCATTAAAAAGTGATTTGATAATTTTTGGTGACATTAAAATTGCTTATTCACAAAAAAAAGTACTTTAATTTTGTTGGAACTAACTAAGTGTGTATTTAATTCCAAAATTGAGTGATCAGAGACTATAGCATGTGACTATGTGCCTTCAAAAAAAAATTTGTTCAAAAAAAGAATAAAGTTCTTAACATAAATAAAATTCTAGTCAATCAACATCATCCATAAGATCCACAGACCAAAAAAACTGCTTTGTCACGATGAAATCGCTGAAATAAATTGAAACATCCAAAATTAATGTCAATACATAAAAATCGTCAATGCTTCATTTCCGGATTCCAAAAAAAATTTTGGTCTGAAGAATAAAAACATTTTCTCATTACTTTACAACAAAAACTTTCAGTTCCAATGTGTAATGTCGAGTGTAATGACTGAACATACGGATAAACTCCTGTATGTATTATATTTTTTAAAAAAATACCTCAACAATGCTATTTTTCACTTCAGTGTGTGTTTGATGCTCGTCGGCGACGGTTCGGTGTGCTTCCAGTGAAAAATTCACGTAGATAACGTGATTGATTGTTGGAAATTGTCAATTATAATTATACCTATCTCCATTTGATTGAATAATTTGAGTTCGAAAAAAAGGTTTTGTGATAATTTTGAGTTTTGCATTGAATAGGTAATGGTGACTTGGCGATAAAAGAGGAACCGCATCTAAAGTGCTTCTCGCGTAAGAAATTGAATCTATTTCATATTAGAAGTTGTTTGTGCACTTAAAGTGATAAAGAATTGCTAACAAATGATAAGTTTCTGATAAGAAAAGGCAAGTTACAGCAAAATATCGGTTTATGAACAGCCTCATTCATTCATTATAAACTTTATTGTCTTTACGTGAATTGCCAAAAAAAAAGAAACAATTGTTATCAGTCGGTAATTGAGACAGGCACGCGATATTTTGGTGGTTGTCTGGTTGATGCAATAATTGTGTATTTTAGAGTCATTGCTAGTTTGTAGAATCAAAGATCAGTAAAGTGTGAGTTCCACGTGACTCTAATAATTAATAGCTTTGAATATTGACATAAAAATAAGACTAATTTAATCTCATACAGAGGCATTAATTAGTGATTCAGTAATTAATAGTTGTAGATTTAATGAATCTTTTTTGTTGAGGATTTATAACGGACATTTTGAATTTGAACTTCAATTAACTAAATCCATCTTACAAAAGAAAATACTTGGCACCTTAGGAGCTGTTTTTTGTATGAAAAAAAGTTTTCTTTTGTTTGACCTGTTACAAAATCCTTGACCCTCCTTCCTCCTCCCCAAAAAGCGAACGTACTAAGAGAACGGCCCCTTATTGTAATTTTTGAGTCTGTTTTAAACTCTCTTTCAATTAAAATCTTATTTAACAATTGGTAAGGATTGCTTATTGACTTTACAACATTAAGACTGCATGATTAAATATTCATAATATTATTCATGCCTAGAATTGAAATAATAACAAAAATTCGCAGTGTCAACGTCTTCTCAAGTTACAGACCTTCAAAAAAGTTGCTTTAGAATCAGATTCAAAATTCTATTAATTGTGAAACTCCATTTGTACATTAACGTGAGTTCAATTTTTAACAGAGGTCAGAATATAAATAAATTCTAAAGAACCCCCCTAAATACACCCCTTTAACTTACATAATTCATAAAAACAAACATAAACTTTAATTGCTGCATTTTTTGTTGTTTAAATTAATTGAGCATTGCAAGTTGATTGATTGTTTTGATATGATAACTACAAATAGCTACAAATAACTTGAATTGCTGCGTTTGTAGTTTTTTTTTTCTACTTCTGATTACAGTTTATTGGGAAATTTTTATTTTTATGTCATGCTAGTTGGTGATTCCTCACTCTCTTTTACTCAGAATAATAAACTCTGTTAATAGTTCAAATGTGTGTGTTTTATGGAAATTCACTTGTCACAAGTGTTGATCGACTTAGATAATACTATCTGATTGCCTGACTTGATACATACTTAAATTACAAATCTGATGAAATTTTAAGCATTAGTTTATGAGTAGACGTTGAGTACGGATGTGAAAATCAATTGTTGTGAAAAAAAATTTTTTTTTTTTTTGAGTTCTGATTTCGGATTGAATTTGAAGTAAGCTTTGAAAATTAAAATTTGGTAGTTTCCAAAGGGGTCGCAATGTTAAAAATTCGCCAACTTGGATTAAAATTTGACTGGCAACAAAAATTTTTCATTTTAAAAAAAATTTGTATGGAAAGTGAGAAAGTGTGCCATGATGAGAGAAAATCAAAAAAATTTGTGATGATTTTTTATTCCTTTTTTCTACAACATTAAGTTTTTAAACGACATTTGGAACAAGCCTTACAACAGAAATGACTTCATTTCCAAAAAATATTGTCCAGAACCTTGAAAAAATTAAATTTTATTTTATTTCATGGCACACTTTCTAACTTTAAATAGGAATTTTTTTTAAATTGAAAAATTTTTGTTGCCAGTCAAATTTTAATCCAAGTTGGCGAATTTTTAACATTGCGACCCCTTTGGTAGTTTCATAATAAAAAGAAACTTTTAGAATTTTAATTAGGGATCGACCTACTTATGATATCCAATTTTTAGAGGGGAAGGGGGTCTGAGGCTGTCTAACAGTTTTAAACAATAGAATTTTTTTTGTATGAAGATTTTGTGACAGAGGGGCGGAGGGGATCTAAAAATCCAAGATTTTGATGGACGTCATAAGTGAACAGCCCTTTAAATGAATACAAATTATTCTACAATTAAGTGACAGAAAATTGTGAAGCATATAAAGCCAAAATCCTAGCAAGTATGCATTTAAAGTCAAGGCTTTGACACCTCATTTCATCCGGATGAAAAATCTATTGTTCCGGATGAAAGCGGATGAAAGATTCTTTTGTTTCGGATGAAACTTTGCTATTGTTCGGGATGAAAAAAATTTGAGTGTCACAGCCTTGTCTAAAGTGAATTGATAAATAAATTTGACCACAGCATGTAAAGTACCAAAAACGTAGTTTAGTGTCAATAAGCTTAATGCTAATAAATTCAATAAAGTACCGTCAAGTACTTATTATATTGAAAAGAAGTGACTTAACCGTTCACAATAAATTCTTAAGAATTGGAAGTGCATTCATCTACCTTTGAATTATGAAGGATTATTGTCCTATAAAGTGAATAAATTCTAACCTTAAAAGCTTAAAAGTTGCAATAAAATCATGTGAAATTATCCACACATCCAAGAACTAGCTATCAACCTAAATATCCTAGTTTTTATTTCCATAACACATGCTCTCGTGCCTTTATTATCCATTTAAATTCTACATGATTTTATCAGAAGATTCTTGGAATTTTATAAAAGCTGATTTTTAATGGAATGTGAAAGATATTGAAAAATTTATAGTGGGAATGTAAACTAATAATTATGAATGTGTGTATCTATTATTCTGGTACGATGGTCTAGTTTGATGGAATTTCTACGAATTTTAAACTTTTTCTACCTCAATAATTCATGAATATTACATCGCCCACATCAACTACGCACTTACCTATTAAATAAAATTTTATGTCATGGTACTTTGTGGTTCGAACTACCAAAAAACCAATAAGTACAATTCTTATTTATAGCCTACACAAATATTTGAAAAGACTCGAAACCTTTAAGGATGATTAACTTATCGATATATACAGATTGTAAATATTTTGTATTTTGTGTCTGAGTGGCATTTAATCAATTTTGTTTTGATGACTAGAAGTGTCAATCAAGTGATGAAGTTTAGTAAACTTAAGAATTTTAGAGAATTGTTTGAAATAATTACTGATAAGCTGAAAGTCTTTTGTGCAGTTAGTTTTCTAATTAAATTGTTGAAAGATGAAAAGTCGTTATTTTTAAAAATTTCTGACCGTTATTTATTTGAAAATATGAATTTTTATTGATTTAATTTTTCAAATTTAATTTCACGGTTATTTTTTAAAAATTTTTCAAAAATTTATTTCGACCGTTAATTTAGATAAATTTAACGTTATTTTTGAATTTGAAATCCATTTGACGGTTATTTTTTCAAATTAAAATTGTCTGTTAATTTTCAAATATTTTTTTCCTTCTTTTTCTTCAAATTTAAATTGATATCACTTGCCAAACAAATTATTAATAAATCTTCTGTTTCCAAAACATCTTCAATTACAGTAAGACTGACTGATATTACGACACAATATTGATCAAATTTAATTGGCTAACAATAAAAAAATATTAAATAATATAAGTAAAAATAAATATGGAATCGTTAGCAAAAAAAGAAGCACTGGCTGCACATCCGAGAGAAAAAGGAGGAGTTTTTTCTTATCTCACATTCAGGTACGTTCATTGACTCGATTTGTTGCAATAATTGTCTAACATGTGATTTAATCGTCATGCAGTTGGGTTTTGCCGCTTTTAGTAAAAGGAAGGAAGAAGGTTCTTGGATTAGAGGATTTATATCAGCCATTAGAACAACATAAAGCTATAAATTTAGGAACAAAAATAGAAAAATCATGGAATGAAGAAGTTGTTAAGAAAAGAGCACAAAATAAAAATCCAAGTCTAATGAAGGCTGGATTGAAGGTCTTTGGAGGGGAATTGACATTTTATGGAATTTGTCTACTGCTGATTGAGATGTGCCTTAAAGTTACAAGTCCATTTTTATTAGGTAATTGAAATTAATTTAATATTAAAGCTACAATCT
Source organism: Chironomus striatipennis (assembly GCA_026123125.1). Taxonomy (NCBI): domain Eukaryota; kingdom Metazoa; phylum Arthropoda; class Insecta; order Diptera; family Chironomidae; genus Chironomus; species Chironomus striatipennis. Next base: position 49,654,735 of record CM047392.1, on the reverse strand, counting down.
TAATCATGTCAATATCCACAGGTGGAATCATCAGATATTATGCAAATCCAACAGACAGCAGTGCCACTGAGCCTTATTTATATGCCGGTGGTTTAATTCTTTGCAGCTTTCTTAATGTAATATCTGCACATAGTTTAATGCTCAGTCAACTTAATCTTGGACTTAAAATAAGAATAGCTGCATGCTCATTAATTTACAGGAAAGCAATTCGACTTAGCAAGTCGGCATTAATAAATACAACTTCGGGACAAGTTGTAAATTTACTGTCGAATGATGTTGGACGTTTTGAGTTGATTACAATGTTTTGTCATTATTTATGGGTTGGACCAGTCGAGACTTTAGGTAAGTTGATTTATCTTTGTGCTGAAAATGATTAATTTTGTCAGCAATAAAAGTCTTTTGTTGATGATTTTTTTGACGTTGTTGTGTGAAAATGATGGGAAAAATTTATGTGGGAATTATTTAAGTCGCTAGAATTTTGATTTTTGGATGTAAATCATATCATTTAGAATTTATAACGTATTTTTTTTAAATTTAAAATGTTTCAAAAATTTCAACTGTTGAATTTTTAAATAGATTTTTACCGTTAAAATTTGTAAAAATTTTTAAAATTTTATTCGTTGGAATAATAATTTATTCAAAACCGTTAATTTTTCAAAAATATTTGAACTGTTAATTTTCAAAAATATTTGAACCGTTAATTTTTAAAAATATTTGAACTGTAAATTTTCAAAAAAATTTCAACCGTTAATTTTTGAAAAAAATTACAAAAGTCCTCGTATATATCGAGGGACTTCAGCGCATTTTTGACGCAGCGATTAGCAATTGATTAAATAGAAAAGAGTGTCGAGTTTTAAAACTCTATTGCTGTTTCTTTAATCATAATGCATTTCAATAATAAGTTTAAAACTAAAGATCAAAATTCCTTTAAAAATGATTTTTATAATGTTCAATGCAAATAATAGCTTTACGATTTACCGGTTTTTTGAAATTCAAAATTTTCCATTAGCGAAAAATTTAAATTTCAGAACACATCCATTATTTTTCAAATTTCTAAACGCACTTATATTTAATTGGGACCCGAACGACCGAACGACCGATCAAAGTGCATGATTGAGCTTCCTTTTTGAAAACAAGTTTTCAAAAATGCGCTAAAAATTTCAGCCGTTACGTTTGAAATTTTATCAATCGACAAAAGAGTTTACACCCGTTTACACCTATTAATCTGCATTTAACTTGAAAATTCCACTACACATTATTATATTCATTAACTCATTATCTTCCTCAAATTACAGTAATTGGCGTATTAATGTACAACGAGGTATGTAACAGATAACCAACCAAAACATCAATTGTTGCATTGTGCATTTATTTATATCCATAATTTATTTACAAAACAGATTGGCATATCTGCAATAGCTGGAATTTTATTCATGTTGTTATTTATTCCATTCCAATGTAAGTCAATTATTTCACATATCAATTTATTGTTGATGTCAAATCGCTCTTCCGTTCACAGTTTATCTTGGAAAGAAGACATCACAATTGAGATTGAGAATTGCTTTGAGAACTGACGAGAGAGTTCGATTAATGAATGAGGTAGGTTGTTGAATGCGTGAATTTTTAGGGTTTGGACACTGTTTTTGTGGTTTCAAAATTTAATTTAATGTACAAAATGCTCAATGGCCCTCAATGGAATATCCTGGAATATCCAAACTAGTATTCTAAAAATTTTGATGACTTTATTTCACAGATAATTCAAGGCATTCAAGTCATAAAGATGTACGCTTGGGAAAAACCATTTGCCAAAGTCATATCATTCGCACGTCAAAAGGAAATTCGTGCAATTCGCTATGCATCATACATAAGAGGCATTTTACTATCATTCATTATGTTTAGCTCGCGTGTATCAATTTTTACAAGTTTGGTCATGTTTGCACTGCTCGGAAATGTTTTGACAGCACAACAAGCATTTGTTGTAACTGCTTACTATAATGTTTTAAGGCAGACGATGACTGTATTCTTTCCACAAGCAATTGGATTTCTTGCTGAGACAATTGTTAGTGTGAAAAGATTACAGAAGTTTATGATGTATGAGGAACTTGATCGTGACTTCCAAAGTGCACCGAAAAAAGATGAAAAAACGGAAATGAATGGAACTGCCAAAAATTCACAAAATACAGGAGTTTTGTTGGAAAAAGTTTGTGCAAAATGGAAGGGTGAATCATCAGACATGACATTAAATAACTTAGATCTGGAAGTAAATCCAAATTCTGTCGTTGCTGTGATTGGAAAAGTTGGTGCTGGAAAGTCGAGTTTAATTCAAGCAATTTTGGGTGAATTGCCAACAGAAAGTGGGAAAATTGAAGTTAATGGAAAGATTTCATATGCATCTCAAGAACCTTGGCTGTTCTCAAGTTCAGTTAGACAAAATATCCTCTTTGGACTTCCAATGGATAAAATTAGGTACCGAGAAGTCGTTAAAGTCTGTTCATTGACACGAGATTTTGAAATTTGGCCAGAAGGTGACAAAACTATTGTCGGTGAACGTGGAATGAGTTTATCAGGTGGACAAAAGGCTCGAATTAATTTAGCACGTGCTATTTACAGACAAGCTGATATTTATCTACTTGATGATCCACTAAGTGCTGTTGATTCGCACGTTGGACGTCATTTGTTTGATAATTGTATCAAGAATTTCCTGAAAGATAAGCTTGTCATTCTCGTTACACATCAATTACAATATCTTCCAACAGCTGATCGGATTGTGTTACTTGATAATGGACAAGTGCAGGCTTTCGGTACATTTGAGAGTTTAAGAGATACAGGCTTTGATTTTGCTAAATTATTGCCAGAAATTGAGGAAAAAGTTGAAGAAGATGAAGAAAAAATTGAGAAATTTCAAAGATCAATGAGTAAGTCAAGTAATGACAGTCGCACGACCTATAAAAGACATGACAGTATATCAAGTACAATTTCATCAGAATCACGAGAAATTGAAGTGGAAGCGACAAAAGTTGATCGTGATGAAAAAAGCTCTGAAGGTTCAATATCATGGAAATATTATATGGCATACATTAAAGGAACGGGTGGATATACAATTGGTATTATCATTTTTGTTATGTTTATATTGACACAGCTATTAGCATCAGCTGGTGACTACTTCTTAACATATTGGGTATCAAAAGAAGAAGAACGAAATTCATTAAAACAAAGTGAAAGAACTTTGGAATTAGTCAGTGACAATAATAGCACAACCACCACATCCTTTATATCCAAAATCATCCCATACTTTTTTGAAGGCGTTGTTTATGATCGAAGCATTGATATTTACATTTTTAGTGCCTTAGTTGTGTCCACAGTCATTATAACATTAGGCAGAAGCTTCTTTTTCTTCTCAGTTGCCATGCGTGCATCTCGTCGTCTACATGATGCTATGTATTCAGGAATCACAAATGCAACAATGCTGTTTTTTAATCTAAATCCATCTGGTCGTATACTTAATAGATTTAGCAAGGATATGGGACAAATTGATGAAATATTGCCAATGACAATTGTTGATGTGCTGCAAATATTTTTATCATTAGCTGGTATTATTGTGGTAGTTGCTGTCGTCAATGTTTATACGTTAATTCCGACAGTCGTTATTGCCATTTTATTCTATTTTATGAGGGATTTTTATCTCAAATCAAGCAGGAATTTAAAGCGTATGGATGCGACTAGTAAGTTCATAAATTCATGCATTTTATATCCTATTTAATAACTGCTTATTATTCACAGCACGTTCACCAATTTTCTCACATCTTGCTGCCACACTTAATGGTCTATCGACAATTCGAGCTTTTGATGCTGAGACGATACTTTCAGATGAATTTGATAATCATCAAGATTTGAATAGTACAGCATTTTATCTGTTCCTTGCTGCCAGTAGAGCTTTTGGATTTTGGCTTGATTTTGTTTTGTGCATTTATATTGCATTGGTTATTGTAAGCTTCTTTTTCATGGGAAATTCAGGTGGAAATGTTGGATTGGCTATAACGCAAGTGATGGGATTAACTGGAATGTTACAATGGGGTAAGGATGTTAAGATATCTACAAAAACCGTTAATTTTTCAATATTTTTAATTTTAAACTGGTAAATTCAAAATTTTTTTGACCGTTAATTTTTAAATATTTTTTGATTTTTGACTGATAAATTCAAAATTTTTTTGACCGTTAAAAATTTAAATATTTTTTGGCCGTTATTCTTTTTTTTGAAAATTTTACAACACGAACTTAAATAATTAACAACAGCTGAATTTTGGAATTTTTTAAACAAAATTTGACCGTTAAATTTTGAATATTTTTAAATGCTAAAATTCAAAAAAATTTTGACCGTTATAAATTCAAATTTGAACAAAATTTTCAATTTTTCTCAGGAATGCGTCAATCAGCAGAGCTTGAAAACAACATGACAGCTGTTGAACGTGTTGTCGAGTACCAAAGTGTAGATCCAGAACCACCACATGAATCTCCAGAGAATAAAAAGCCACCAAAAGATTGGCCAAAAAATGGTGAAATTAAATTCGATAAACTGTCATTAAGCTATTATCCATCAATGGAAGAGAAAGTTTTAAAAGAATTAGAATTTGAAATTCATGCAAAAGAGAAAATTGGAATTGTTGGAAGAACGGGTGCTGGAAAAAGTTCAATAATTAATGCTTTATTTCGTCTTTCATATTTGGATGGATCAATTTACATTGATTTGAGAGAGACACAGGAAATGGGCTTGCATGATTTGAGATCTAAAATCTCGATAATTCCACAAGAGCCAGTTCTCTTTTCAGGCACAATGAGATACAATTTAGATCCATTTGATGAATATAATGATGATAAATTATGGATGGCACTTGAGGAAGTGAAATTAAAGGAATTAATTAAGGAAATGCCATCAGGATTAAATACAAAAATAACAGAAGGAGGAACAAATTTTTCAGTTGGTCAACGACAACTTGTGTGCCTTGCACGAGCAATTTTACGTGAAAATAAAATTCTTGTTATGGATGAAGCAACTGCAAATGTTGATCCACAAACTGATGGTTTAATTCAGAAGACAATTCGTCAGAAATTTGCAGAATGTACAGGTAAGCATTAAATCCTTAATTTTTTAAATTAATTTTGATTAATTTAATTTTTTTCTTCAGTTTTAACGATCGCACATCGACTTAATACAGTTATTGACTCTGACAGGATATTAGTGATGGATGCAGGAAGATGTGTTGAGTTTGGCACGCCACATGAACTTCTAACAAAAATTAATGAACCAAGAATATTTTATAATATGCTGAAAGAGACAGGAAAGGAAACATTCGAGAATTTAAAGAAGTCAGCAGAACAGGTGAGAATTTAAAGAGTTTGCTGCGTAATTTTATGATTGAAGCTTTACAAAAAGGTTTCAAAATTGGAAGTTTCTATGGAAACTTGCATAGCGATGATTATGAATTAAAATGAAAGAATTAAAGCTGAATATTCAGTTATGCAAGTTTTTTTGAAAAATTCTTGAAGCTTTAAAATTTTGGATTTAAATAAATCTTAAGATTTAAAAGTTGGATTTAAATAAATCCTAAGATTAATTTTAATCCATCAGATTAAATGTTAAATCTTAAATTTTAAATGTTAAATTCATCATTATAATTTCTAATTTCTCTTATTCCACAGAATCATCTAGCCTCAAAGAAGGAATTGTAAACAATTTAAAAACTGCCATTTTGATGTTCCTATTAATAATTTAGGAAGCACCTAACCCAAGAACACACTAGATTATTGTTACTTAATTTTTTTTAATACGTGTACTTATAGTTTTTCGTATAAACTTAATAAGTTAAGCAATTAACGATCTACATAAATTATAATTTTAAGCTATTGTCAAATAATTTATCTCAGATGTAAATTTTTTGTGATTCGTCAAAGTATTAATGAGTTCAAAATTTTCTCTTGAAATGCAAAATTATTCGGTTAGAAATGAACAAAAAAATTTAGAAACAATGTGCTTAAATTAAGTGCCTGATGAATTTTTATGTAGAATTCAATAAAATATTATATTTTATGGAAATTAAAATTTTCTTTTTTTGATTTATCTTGATTTTTTAAATATTTTATAATTACAAAAAAATATCTTTTTTTCAGAAATGTATTCGAATTTTCAAAAAATAACGACCAAAATTTATTTAAAAAATAACGGTCAAATTAAATTTAAAAAAGAACCAAAAATTTTCAAAAATAACGACCAAAAAATTTTTAAAAAATAACGGTTAAATAAAATTTGAAAAAAAACGATCAATTAAAATTCAAAAAGGAACAACAAAAAATTTTCAAAAAATATGGACAAAAAATATTTAAAATTAACGGTCAAAATTTTTTTGAAAAAGTCAACGGTCAAATTTTTTTGAAAAATTACCTAACAACAATAAAATTTGAAAAATAATAACGTACGAAAGGAAAGTATTAAAAAACTAGCACTAAGAAGTCAACAAATTTGGATAAATTCAATTTTTATTATCATGTTTTTTTTTTTGTTAAGTATAATTTTTAAAACTGAAACTACGCTAATCAATTATTTAAAATAAATATTTTTTTTTTTCTCATCTTGTTCCTTATCATTCTTTCTTCATATTAATGCATGCTGTATGAAGTCAGATTTTTTTTTTATTAATGCAAAAGATTCCTTCTTTAATATCCAATAACCTCCGTGTCTAATGCATTTGATAGACATAATCAGTGAGGTAAAATGCTATGCGTCATTATCGGATATGAAATGATGGGTTGACTTGCATTAGAAATTGCTGCCTGCAGTGCTTGTGACGTGTTTATAGATAATCCAATTGATGGAACTGTTGCTGGACCTAATGTTATTTGTGATGTTCCAAGAATCTGTTGTGTCTGTTGTGATGTATTTGTCGCATGAATTGTACCAACAATTGGATTAACATTCGGCGGTGTTGCTATAATTTGTGTTTGTGGTGTTGCCATGCTGACTATTGGCGCATTTATAACTTGTGGATTTTGTACTGGCGCCATACTTGCGCTTATTACTTGTGTCTGCGTTGGTTGCTGTTGAGCTTGAGTATGTGTAACTGTCACAGGATTAACAACACGAGAAACTTGAACTGTTGATAGACGTAATTGAGCATTTTGTGTCATTAAATATTCATTTGATGCTCTTAATTCTGCAATTTTTAATTCATTAGCCTCAACACGTCTTTTAAGCATTTGATGCTCTTCCTCAAATCTCCTTAAAACTACCATAATCTCATCTTCACGACATCGTTTAAATTTTGATTGCTGTTGCTGCATAAAGTCTTGATCTTGGCTATTAAGTCGTTTCAGGCTGTTTCTAAAGCTATTTGAGACATTTGAGAATCCTCTGTCATTATTATGACAATGTAAGCTACATCCACCTTCAATTCTTTGCTGCTGACAATGATGAAATATATCTGAATCTAAAAGCGATGGAAGTGATCTGTTGCCATTTGATGAATTTGAATTATTACTAAAATATCCCTTGTTATTATATTCATAGTCTCCCGAATGATTTCCACTATTATTAACATTATTATTCATGTTTTGATTATTATTACTAAAATCATCTTGTTGTCCAATGATTGGAAATTCTCCGTATTTTCTGTAATGATCTTCATCATCAATTGTGTAGTGTAAGAACCTGAAATGGCAATAAAGATAAGATACAGTTATAAAAAGGCAATAAAAATTGACTTGAGCATGAAATTGCGATTTAAACAGTCGTTGAGTGCTTTCTATTACTATTTATGGCAGTTTCTATGTCTAAAGATTTAGTTTTGGAAGAATTTTGAATATTTTAAAAAGGAATTTAAAGTTATTCAAATTTAACGGTCATTTGTATTTTGAAAAATTGAAAACCCTTCAAATGTTTTCGTTAAAAATTTGTAAGGTTTTGAAATTTAAATTTTGATTTTGAAAACCTTATAAATGTTTTGTAACATTTGTATGGTTTTTGTTTGAAATAATTTTGACCGTTGAATTTGCTGGCATTTGTAAGGTTTTAAAAAATTTTCATTTAAAAATTGTCGTTAAATCGTGAATGAACTTTCAAATGAATTAACTTTTCAAATAACTGCCATAAAATGTCTTTTTAAATACTAATAGAACTGAGAATTGCACTCAAAAATATTTCTTTTTAAATCCTCATGCCAACAATTTCTTTTTAATAATCCTAATAAAGTACTTACTTGCAATTTAAGCGTGGACATTTATTATTTTGAAAGTCATGACAAAATACCACTAAATCAGGAGAAGTAACATGTGGATACTGCAAAAGAATATTTAAAAATCCAATCATTAATAAAGTGCCAAAAAAATTCAAGAACCATCAAAATTCTCACCTTGCACAACAAGCGACGACAAGAGCCTCTAACAAAATCACGACAAATTCTATTTTTACTTTGCTGATCATTACAATTATTCCCTTTATATCCATTATTATATTGTCCATTGGACGATACAGTTGTGGAATGATTTGATGTGGACGAAACAGATTGGGTGGTTGTACTCGTTGAAATAGACGGTGACTCGGCACGAGTATGAGATGAATTGCATTCTGATTGATACATTTTTTTTTTTACTTTTGTTTTTAGCTGTTTATGTTGTTCTACTTCACACTTAGTTTAATTTATTTTCTTGTTGATGTGATTTGACTTTTGCAGTCGTTTCTCCATACAATTTGACACTAAACTAGTCGATTATTGAACCTAGAATGAGACGAGAAAAAAAAGTATGAAGAATGAGAATATGGAAAATGTGAGTTGATGGAAGTTTGGTATATGAGTTGTTGACTAGGGCGCATAAAAAAATTTTTGAATTAAAACCGTTTAAAATTCTTGTTGAAAATAAATTTTGAATTTGTAACGGTTTTTCTTGGTTCTAAAAATATTTTTTTTTCATACCAATCTTAATGAACCTAAGCAGCAAAGACTGAACTTACATTTTGAAAATAAATTTAGAATTTGTAACGGTTTTTTGGTTCTAAATATATTTTTTTTTTTCATACCAATCTAAATAAACCTAAGCAGCAAAGACTGAACTTACATTTTAAAAATTCTTTTTGAAAATAAATTTTGAATTTGTAACGGTTTTTTGGTCTTTCAAATTATTATTTTTTCATATTTTTCTTAATAAGCCTAAGCAGCAAAGACTAATTTGCATTTTATAAACCGTTAAAAATTCTTTTTGAAAATAAATTTTGAATTTGTAACGGTTTTTTGGTCTTTCAAATTATTATTTTTTCATATTTTTCTTAATAAACCTAAGCAACAAAGACTGAATTTGCATTTTAAAAACCGTTAAAAATTCTCTTTGAAAATAAATTTTGAATTTGTAACGGTTTTTTGGTCTTTCAAATTTTTTTTTCATATTTTTCTTATTGAACCTAAGCATTTTATAAATCGTTAAAAAAAATTAAGATAATAAATTTGGAATTTGTAACGGTTTATTGAAAATTCAAACATTCTTTTGTATAATTTTTTGAACAAAATAAACAGTCAGACATTCTACAATCAATATCAAATTTCTCACAACAAGCTACAAATAATAAGGAAGGAAAAAAAGATACGAAATGAAAATGTGAAAATCATGTTAAGCCACATGGGTACGAAGAAAAAGGATTTGATACAAAAATATGAGTATAAATACAACGTGATTACTTTCCATCTAAAGTTTTCAATCTCAGAGATTAATAGTGATAAGAATAATGTTCCAATCATTAATATTTCTTCTAATTCTGAGAGTTTTTTGTATTCTCGCACAAAGTGACGAGAATTGTGAAACTTTACCATTCCAACTTCATTTAATTAAAGGTAAACAAAAATTCTTATTAAATCATAAATATTTAATTCAATCTAATTTTTAAATGCAGAGGAATATGACGAACTTGGAAGATTACAACGAACATGTGACGGAGAAGTAACTGTCAATAAATGTGAAGGATTTTGCAGTAGTCAGGTACAACCATCTGTTATCACGCCAACTGGATTTCTTAAAGAATGCTATTGTTGTCGAGAATCATTTTTAAAGGATACTTTGGTCACATTATCTCATTGTTATGATCCGGATGGTGTACGTTTGACATCAAGTGAGATGGCAACAATGGACTTGCGCTTAAAGGAACCGACCGAGTGCAAATGCTTTAAATGTGGCGACTTTTCGAGATAAAAATCTTTTCCTGATTTCTTCTTCTTTTTTAATAATTTTTGAAAAATTTTATTTTATGTTATAGCTGTAAAGCTTTCATGATTTAGAAGCCGAAATGTTCATTTGATGGAAACTTTTTTTTTGTTCAATTAATTAATTAATAAAGAAGAATTAAAATAAATCTGACTCATTTTCATTATTTACGAGCATTTCTAACTAATTCGCGTGTTAATTTTCAGCCTATCCACGATTAGTTTATTTTTAGCTAAGAAATCCTCGCGTAGTATGTTCAAATTTTTTGTGTCAATTTTCAGCACATCTGGTTGGCTCTATTAATATGAAATTTACACATTATTAGCACTGACATATAGCATTTAATTAAGAAATTATTAGCTTTATCTTTTCATATCTTTTTTAGATTTTTGGCAAGGAAAATGAAATTTGATAGTTCGTTGACCTAATCCATAAGATTTGAAGAAGAATGATGTATCAGCTGCTTCTGCGTGTATTGGAATCAGCTGGTGGTAAATGGAAGAATTATGTTGCGTTTATATGATGAATTAATTGTCAATCACTATAAATATTAACATCCGGATTCATTTTATTCACAAATATCCACAAGAATTCAGTCATAACTTTACTCACAGAACTAAAGCATTACTAGTATAATGCAATTAAATTACATGGAAAATAGTGCCTGTATAATTATTAGAAAGTATACTTAGTGCTGAATATTTTTTTTTTTTCTTATACGGGAAAATTGATATTATGCAAATTTCATTAAACTTGATCCAATTCACAAATCGGTGAGGAAATATTGAATTTCACGAAAAATATTGCTTACACATACACGATATTAATGATGAAAAATTATTTATAATCGCTAATTGAACAGGATTTTTCAAAAAAAAAGATATGTGAAGAAATTTTTAAAGAAAGGTCAGTGAAAAACCTTCAAAAGAAAATGTTGTCGATTTTATGCTGCTATACTTACACTATTTTGTTACTTTTTATGCTACTTCTATAAAACAAACTATGTTTTATGATTTTAAAGTATTTAAACTGTTTAATTCACTATGCTCATTGAGATATTTAATAAAAATGTTTTTATTATATTTCAACAAAAAAATTTTTGTTGAACAGTGGATCCTCGATTGAAATAATTTCGATTTGAACAAAAAAGTTTTGGAACAAAATAATTTTTTGAATCGAGGACACCTCAAATTCAAATTTTTTTGTAACCGTTAGTTTTTGTTGAATTTTTATTTTTGAGATTTTTCAGGTTTTCTTATATTTGATAATAATTTTCTAAGCTAAAACTTACAATGCTAAAAGATAAGTATCGAAAAATCACAATGAAAACCCTCAAAATTAAATTTTTCCTCACAATTCTAATAAACAGAGTTGGAAAGAGACTAATGTAGAGCTGAGCTCTAGAGCTCTGAGAGCTCTGTAGAGCTCTTTTTTTAATTTCTTTTTTTATTATTTCTTTTTGTGGAAAGTATGTAAAAATGATGGAAATGATGAAAAATAACTGAAAAATTGGAAAATTTTCACGAAAAATGTGAAAAATTGTGGAAAATCGGAAAATTTGATGGAAAATTGAAAATTTTTTTTGTTTTCTTTTTTTGTTGGAAATTATGTGAAAATGGTGGAAATGATGAAAAATAACTGAAAAATTGGAAAATTTTCACGAAAAATGTGAAAAATTGTGGAAAATCGGAAAATTTGATGGAAAATTGAAAATTTTTTTTGTTTTCTTTTTTTGTTGAAAATTATGTGAAAATGGTGGAAATAATGAAAAATAACTGAAAAATTGGAAAATTTTCACGAAAAATGTGAAAAATTGTGGAAAATCGGAAAATTTGATGGAAAATTAAAATTTTTTTTGTTTTCTTATTTTGGGAATGATGAAAAATAACTGAAAAATTGGAAAATTTTCACGAAAAATGTGAAAAATTGTGGAAAATCGGAAAATTTGATGGAAAATTGAAAATTTTTTTCTTTTTTTTTGTTGAAAATTATGTGAAAATGGTGGAAATGATGAAAAATAACTGAAAAATTGGAAAATTTTCACGAAAAATGTGAAAAATTGTGGAAAATCGGAAAATTTGATGGAAAATTGAAAATTTTTTTTGTTTTCTTTTTTTGTTGAAAATTATGTGAAAATGGTGGAAATGATGAAAAATAACTGAAAAATTGGAAAATTTTCTGAAAAATGTGAAAAATTGTGGAAAATCGGAAAATTTGATGGAAAATTGAAAATTTTTTTGTTTTATATTTTTTACTAAAATGTTTTATATGTGAAAATGGTGAAATAATGAAAAATAACTGAAAAAAATTGGAAAATTTTCATCCTGAAAAATGTGAAAAATTGTAAAATCAAAATTTGATGGAAAATTAAAATTTTTTTTGTTTCTTATTTAGGAATGATGAAAAATAACTGAAAAATTGGAAAATTTTCCCAAAAATGTGAAAAATTGTGGAAAATCAAAGAATTTGATGGAAAATGAAAAATTTTTTTTGTTTCTTTTTTATTCTGAAAAATTATGTGAAAATGGTGGAAATGATGAAAAATAACTGAAAAATTGGAAAATTTTCACGAAAAATGTGAAAAAATTTGAAAAATCGGAAAATTTGATGAAATTTTTTTATTTTTTTTTTAGAAATTATGTGAAAATGGTGGAAATGATGAAAAATAACTTAAAAATTGGAAAATTTTCACTGAAAAATTGAAAAATTGTGAGGCCGGAAAATTTGATGGAAAATTGAAAATTTTTTTTTTTTCTTATTTTGTGAAAATTATGTGAAAATGGTGAATGATGAAAAAAAAATGAAAAATTGGAAAATTTCCACGAAAATTGTGAAAAATCATTTTTGAGTTTAGTCATATTTTATCCATTTTTCGATATATCATCAAAATGCGTATTATAAAATGTTGTGTTATAAGATTAATGAAAAATAAATAAAAATATTAAATCATCCTGGAGTAAAATAATATGAAAACTCGATTTTTGACTAGAGCTCGAAAAACGACAAAACTGACATAAGTCAAATCAAATTTTTCTTAGGTTCAAATGATTTAAAATGATCAATAATCATGTTTTCTATTATTTCTGAAATTCTAGACAGTTTAGTGAAGTTATGAGATGTGAATTTTTGTATCTTAAGGCCTACCCTACAGACCTATTTGAAGGCCTCTAGTGAAAACTTGAAATTTTTTATTTTTCACTAGTTTTGTAGTATATACAAAATAAGAAAAAAAGTCACTTGAAAATTATTTGAGGCCATTTAGTGGTCATATAACAAAAGTAAAATAGCGAAAAAATCAAAAAAACCTCGTTTTTGAAGCACTAAATGACATTTTTGAAAAAATGAATAAAATGTTTTTTAAAGTCTTTTAATGAGCTACAATAATCTTAAATTTTCAATTTTAAAGATCGAACTAGAGGCCCAGGAGGTGATTTTTGGACTTTTCAAAAATATTATCAAAATAAAACTTTATTATATTTTAGTATTTTTCCATAAAAGTTAAGTAATTATTGAGCATTTTATCAAACAGTAACTAATTTTTTGAAAATCACTGATATTTCATCAACCTATGGACAAAAATTTTTAAGAATTCATCAAAAGAAAAAAATTTTGAAAATTTTTCAAAATTTAGAGCTCTGAGAGCTCTGCCAACTCTGCTAATAAATGTGGTGAATTAAAATTAACTGAAAATTCAAATTCAAATCTTTCCATAAATTTTCACCACGAAACTTCCAATACTCACCACACATACATTTTCGTTTAAAAACACCAAAAAACACAAACATTATTAGAATCAACATTTTTGCTTAAAAATTAATCAAAATAACATAATTAGAGATGCATATTTGTATAGAAGGCTGTGCTCATGGTGATCTTGATATGATCTATGAAGAAATTCGTGTGTATGAAGAACAAACACAGAAAAAAGTCGATCTTTTAATATGTTGCGGTAAGAAATTTTCAGTTTATTTACTGTAAGTTACTTATCATAATTTTTACTTCTAGGAGACTTTCAAGCTACCAGAAATAAAGAGGATTTAGCATGTATGGCTGTTCCTAAAAAGTATTTGGAAATGGGAGGATTTTACAAGTAAGAAATGACAAAATTGGGTATTTTGGAAGTTCCTAACATTGACTGTATCTTTTGCATTTACAGATATTATACAGGCAAACAAGTTGCACCAATTCTCACATTATTCATTGGTGGAAATCATGAAGCATCAAATCATTTACAAGAACTGTCATATGGAGGCTGGTGTGCACCAAATATTTACTATTTAGGAAATGCCGGTGTTATAAATATTAATGGCATTAAAATTGCTGGCATTTCTGGGATATATCGAAACTATAATTATCGGAAAGGTCATTTTGAATGTCCACCATATGACAATGATACAATGCGTAGCGTATATGCAATGCGTAATTTGGAAGTATTTAGAATGCATCAATTAAAGCCATTGACTATTGATATTATGCTTTCTCATGATTGGCCTCAAAAGATTTGGGAACATGGAGACAGGACGAAAAGGTTTGGATTTATTGAAGGGCTATTAAAAAAGAAGCCAGACTTTAAAGCTGACATGGATTCAGGAAAACTTGGAAATCCACCATGTTGGGAACTTTTAACAAGACTTAAGCCTAAATATTGGTACTCAGCACATATGCATTGTCGATTTGAGGCAAAAGTAGAACATAAAGCTACAGAAACAGCAACAGCCTTTGTTGCACTCGATAAATGCATTTTAGGACGTCATTTCTTAGAATTTGTAGACATTGGAGATGATGTTGAAAGAAATGAAGACGGAACTGCAAAATTAACTATGCAATATGACCCAGAATGGTTGACAATTCTCTCATTGACTAACAAGTTCCTTAACTGTACAACATCTGATACAAAACTACCAAATCAACCTTACCCAAATCAGTCATACGAAAATGAACCGAGATGGGATTTCTCACCGACAGAAGAAGAAATTCAAGTCGTCCTCAAAAAGTTCAATAATGACTTAACAATTCACCACAATTTCAAACAAACTGTTAATGGCTACGATCCAGAATGGGATGGAAATAATTTCAACAATTTAAAGATGCCAGAACCAAGTCTTAACATTCAAACGATTGAATTTTGTGAGAAGCTTGGAATTGATGATCCATTACAGATTGCATCACATTTTAATAACGTAAAAGTACATGTCCCTAATTACACTAAATCCGATCAAGAAGCCTTCAAAGATTGTAATATTGTTTCAGACAAGCAAGCCACAACGACGAAAAAGTTCCAACTCACATTACCAAAACCGATAAATTGCGATGAAATTGATTTAGATGACTTGGACGATGGTGATGTTGAGGATGTTGAGGCATTAAAAAGTACAAAGTCAACTGAAATTAAAGATGAAGTTAAGGAAGAAAGAATTGATGAAATTAAGGAAGAATTAGTAGAACCAGTGAAGATTGAAGAAGAAATAAAGAGTGAAGAAATTGAAGTACAACAACCAGCTGCCAAAAAGTTTAAGCGACGAAATCAAGAAATTTATACAGCAACGGATGAGTAACTTTAATTTTTTGACATTGTGAATTATGAAGAGAAAAATTTAGCTATAATTAAAGATTAAGATTTTTAAAACTAAAATTTAGCATTTACTGTTATTTTTTAAGATTATTGTTTCTGGCTTAACTTCCTAAGATTCAGTCGTTAATCAAATTCAAAAAGTCCTTTCGCGTGGAAGTCAAAATATCCTTGAATAAAACGCAAGGAAGTTTTTGAATCCTTTTCAATTTTTGCGGTGTAACCAAAAATCACGAAGTTTCTAAAACTTCTTTAAATTAATCTAATTGTAGGTATCTATTAACTTTAAATCATATTTATTTTAATAATATACACATTAATCTACTGTATGAATATCAAATTTACTAAAATTAAGCTGTTTTTCATTCTAGAATTTCAAAAAACAAATTGCAAAAAAATGGGGAAAATAATGAAGGCAGGAAAAGTAAGGAACAGCATGAAATATAAAAATCAATAAACAATAACTAATTATGAATTATTTTAGGTCGTAATCGTTCTTAGTGGACGATTTGCAGGACGAAAAGCTGTTATATTAAAAACAGTTGATGATGGAACTAACGAGAAACCATTTGCACAAGCATTAGTAGCTGGAATTGCTCGATATCCAAGACGTGTTGTTCGTCGTATGCGAAAAGATAAGATTAAGAAGAATACACGTATAAAGCCATTCATTAAGTGTATCAATTATAATCATTTAATGCCAACACGTTACAGCGTATCGGATGTTACACTTGATCAGAAATATGGCATTAAGGATTTGAGAGATCCAGCAAAACGTAAGAAGGCTGCATTTCAGATTCGTATGAAGTTAGAGGATCGCTTTAAGCAAGGCAAGAATAAATGGTTCTTCCAAAAATTACGTTTCTAAATAACGTACTTACTCCGTACTTGATACTTAATTTTATACCAAAGATATTCATGATCTCAATTATTTTCTGCAATAATAAATAACAATTCTATTGTTTTAAAACATTTCTTAAAATCAAAAGTAATCTTTTAAGCATAAAATTATTCAATTTTAAATTTACATATTGATTTAAATTCTTGAGCATTAAAATTTAACATTTGAGTTACAGATGTGCTTATCCATAAAAACCGCCAGGAAAACTGAAATGTATTAAAGACTGTATTAAAAAATTTTGACTTTTGATTCGAATTAATTTACTACCCAATTGGTTGATAAGGTCCAAAACCATTAAAAGGAAGCTGAATATATCCTTGATTTCCATAATACCCTCCTAAAATAGGTGGATGAAATTACGAAGTGTACAAAAAATTTAAGGTCTTTTGTGACCTCACCATAATATCCAGGATAAAAATCGTCATCAAGTCCTAATCCATCAGCTAATAATTCTAGTAATCCAAGCAATGGCTTACTGTTTGCATGTGCTATGATAGCCACTAGTAAAATTAAAGTAAGTTTGTTCATCTTTCAGTGAATCTTCTTTAATTTTTAAACTGTTACAATAAGAAATCAAAACTGTTTGTCTGACTTTCATTTCTTCGCGTTTTCTATCGAATTTCAAGGATAAGCTAAATAGGAAGGAAGTAAAATTTATATGACATCTCCATTTTTAGCGTAAATAGTAAATATACAGACATTACGTTCATCTAAATTGAAAAAATCTGAGCTGATGAGTTCTGGAAAAACCCAAAATTAAAAAATATTTGTAAGATTTTTAGTCATGTTCAAAACAAGTTGTCACAATGATCACAAAAATTTTTTGAATTTTATTAAGTATTAATTTTCTTGATTCAATTAGACATGATCGCCTTTAATTTATTTTTTCATTATTTGAAAAAAATATAAATCATAATCGTGGTTTAATATTCTGTAGATTTCAAGAATTATCCATTAAAACCGCTAAGAAGCAGAGATCGAAGCCGATATTTTCTACTTTTACTCATTTTACACTTTTTGACAAAATACTATGCCATTCTAACTATTCTTTTGGGTCATTTTCTATCATTCTGAGTCATATTTTGATAAGCACCAGAAGTGTAAATTAAGCTCAAAAATTTAACTTTTAAATTATAAGCCGAGAAATAAGCCGCGGCTTATTTCTCGGCTTAACAAACTTAAAAGTTAAATTTTGAGTTTAATACACTTCTAATCTTTACAAATATGACTCAGAATGATAGAAAATGACCCAAAGAATAGTTAGAATATCTAAAATACTTTGTAGATAGCTTAATTTTATCGAAAAGTGTAAAAAATGAAATAAGCCGAAAATGTCGGCTTCGATCTCTGCTAAGAAGTCTGGAAAAAGAAATTCAAAATATCAAGAATCTGATCTTTAAAATATTTGTGTCCTCACTTTTAAGTGAAAAATTGACAGCTATAACTTACCCAAAAATGTTGTAGGGTATCTTATTAAAGTGCGAATAATAATATTGTCTAGGATAATAACCATAACTATTGCCATAATATGCGCCAGGATAAAATCCATAATTGTTTCCTTGAAATCCTAGATTATATCCAAAATTGTTAAATATTACATGTTGATGGGCTTGTATTTTAGGTAATCAAGTTTTTTTTTTAATCAAACAATCTTTAATTTTAAAACTGTTAAATATTAAATTTTAATTTACCTTGTTGATAGAAATAAGGAACAAAATTCCTTATCTGCATTCCTGGATAAAATCTTCTGTAGTTACTAGAATAAGTTAGTCTTCGTTTTTCAGAAAGTTCAAAATCATTTAAAATAAAAAATGAATTAATTTAATTCTAAAAATTTGTAATCACCTTTGATAATTAGAAAAGCTTGAACAAATAATTAAAATCACTAATATTGGCGTCTTCATTTTCTTCGAATATGCTTAAGGTATGGACGTCTTGATCGTTCTAAAACTCAAAAATTTCTAACACCAGAAAATTTCCAATCGACCATATTATATGCTTGAATTTTTTTTAAACCTGAAAATCTGGATTTTCAATGATTCCATGTTCTTTTTAAGCCTTGTCTTTGCTCCGAATCACGTGTCCTGTGAGCTTTCTCCAAATAATTGAATACCTTAAACAGTTGATCAAACTAACTAACTAAATAATTAAAGTGTTGATTTTGCTCTTGAACCATCAACATGACTGATTTCTAACTTATGAAAATGGGGAAGCATATTTTTTTGGAAAATATTTTTTTGGAACGGAATTTTTTGGAAAATATTTTTTTGGAAAAGGAATTATTTGGAATGGATTTTTTTGGAATTGCAGTTTTCTGGAAACGGATTTTTTTGGAAAAATTTTATTTGGAAAATAATTTTTTGGAAAATTTTATTTGGAAAATAATTTTTTGGAAAAATTTTAATTGGAAAATAATTTAAAAATAATTAAAAATTTTATTTGGAAAATAATTTTTTGGAATAACTTTATTTGGAATGGAAAGTTTTGGAATATAAATTTTTGGAAAATTATTTTATTACGTTGTTTAAAAAAAGTAATTAGTATTTTTTAGAATTCATATGAATTAGAAATGATTGAAATCATTTGACTGACTATGCAGATGACACTACCTATTTTGTCGAATCGTCTTAAAAAAATTAAAATCAATCAAATTAGAACTGAGAGGAACCCGACTACCGACACTTCAAAATTTGAATAGCTTGCAGAATTACTTCCACGACTGGAAAATCATTCAATATCTTCATCAGAGTTCATTATCTTCACGAAATATACAAAAATTATCAGAAACCTGGATTGAGTTTAAAAGTTGTTTCCATTAGCTATATCAATTATCTAGATTTTTTTCTATGAATCAACTTCTTTTTGACTGTTATGAGTGATTTGTATATAATTATCAATAGGAACGTTTGAACGAAATTTTTGAATCCTTAATAAAAGGCAGCATGTTTTTATTCACTCAAACAACCTAATAATTTTTTTTAAAAAAAACTTATTCCAAAAATCATTTCTAATTCATCTGAATTCTAAAAAATACTAATTACTTTTTTAAACAACTCCCAATAACCAGAAATTTTAAAAGTTAGTTTAAAGCAAGCTCAAAGCTTACTTTATATAGAAATAATAGCTTAAAGTTAGCAGAGAGCTAGCTTTTATCTAACTTTGAAATTTTCTGGTTATTACGTTAACGTAATAAAATAATTTTCCAAAAATTTATATTCCAAAACTTTCCATTCCAAATAAAGTTATTCCAAAAAATTATCTTCCAAATAGAATTTTTCCAAAAAATTATTTTCCAAATAAAATTTTTCCAAAAAATTATTTTCCAATTAAAATTTTTCCAAAAAATTATTTTCCAAATAAAATTTTCCAAAAAATTATTTTCCAAATAAAATTTTTCCAAAAAAATCCGTTTCCAGAAAACTGCAATTCCAAAAAAATCCATTCCAAATAATTCCTTTTCCAAAAAAATATTTTCCAAAAAATTCCGTTCCAAAGAAAAATTTTCCAAAAAAATATAGTCCGCCTATGAAAATAATCAATAATTTTGTAAATTTGGTTGAGATTTGTCTGCATCAAATCAAAATATAAAAGCCATTTTTATAGGAATTTCCCAAAAAGTTGTCACATTTTACAGCATTCAGCAGTGCTTTTGTGGATTTGAAGCAATCGAAATTTTATTTTCTTAAGTAAAGACTTACGTACGATTTGTAATTTCTGATTAAATTGGCGATAAGGGTCCAGCCCTTTAAGCTGGAGGCACTGTTATTCATTTCAGAACTTATCCAATCATTCAAAATCAAGATTGCTTCAAATCCTCCCAAGCTCTGATATACAGGTCTTCAAATTACTTACATTATTTTTATGAAAACTGTTCAATCCAGAATATTTTTTTTTAAATTTAATTAAAGAATTAGGAAGTTCAAAGCTTTAAAAAGCCAAAAAAAAAAACAAATTGGCTTTTCAGACAATTTCTAGGAAAGTTTCAAAAAGATGAATAACAAGTACACGTCTGATTTGACCATAAATTGTTGTTTATAAAATCCACATGTCACTGACCTTGCACACGTTGTTTTGATTCAAAACATAAATGGGCATTGACATCTTTTGTATTAAAAGAATATTGTTTAAGGTTGGTTAAAAACTGCGTAATTCTTTATTATCACAAATATATTGGGAAATACAGATCAGAACTTATGAAATAATAATTAATTAGTAATTTGGAATGTCATAATGATTAATATCTAAAGATATTTCAAGGAGAAAAAAATTCTTAACGCTTCTTTCCAAGAATAGCACCTAGCACACTGTGAAATAAAAGATAAGAATTTCTTATTTAGAATGATGTCATCTTTGTAATTAACAGTAATTAGCTTCAAGAATTTTTAGTTCTGTGATGAAGAATGTAGTTAGAGCTTACCTAATGAATTATCATGCTTGTTTAAATTATATTATTGAGCTCTATGGAATAGTGTTATTAAGTCTTTGAATTTTGGCATGAGTGCTCACCCATAAGGATTGTATGGCTGGTAATATCCTCCATAATTTCCATAATTGTTACCATAATATCCTATCAAAAGTAATATTTTTTTTTTAATAAAAGCTTCCAATTTATTAATGCACAGCACTAATTTACCTCCTCTACGGTCAAATAAATCTTCTGCAGAAAAATCTCTATGTCCAAAACCTCCAAAACGCTCACCACTTCCAAAAGACTCGAATGAAAAGTCTGGTTCAGGTCTAGCCATAATGGCTGAGATACACAAGCACAAAGTCAAAGCAACTATTACTGTAATCTTCATTTTGTTCCTGAGACTTGTTAACAGCTTAAAGGTTCACTTAATTCTGACTCAAGAAAATATCTAAGCAGTCAATTTATTTGGCAAACGCCTACAATTAAAAATTAAATTATGTTGTGTATTTTTCATGTAGACATGTGACTTCTTGTCCAATTCAATACATTTATGGTTGACAGGTTTTGTGAGAACGATGAGACACTTTTAACAAACTTGTGGATAAACAAACAATATGATTCATACAGTTATTGGAATATCATCAGTATAATTATTATAGACAGGTATTCTCTTCCGAATGTTTCATTTTTCTTTGAAACAAATTAATTCCGGAACATAAAAAAACAGTGGGATTCTCGGAATCTTTATTCAAACTAGATAATGCCGGCTAAAACCTGATTTTCATGTTTATGGTATAATTCATAAGACTACTGAATTATTGCAATTTATTTACAAAAACAAAGATGTCACTGACTTCACTTCATGTAACTTAAAAAATAATGCTTAGATATTTACACAGCTTAACGACTCTTTATCATCACAAAATTGTTACACATAATAAAATAAATGATTCTTAAGAATTAATATAATGTTTCATCGCTTCTTTCCGAGAATAGCTCCAAGTACTCTGCAGAAAAAAAGTATATGATTTAAGTTAAATAAAATAATAGAATCATAATCTGAAAAGTTTTAAATCGTTGTGAATTATTAAAAGTAGAAATTTCTGTTTCAATTGACGACTGACTTATTTAATTAGCAAGATAGTGTAAATTAGGTAAGGTATTCAATTCTACGAAATTATATTTTTAAATTGTATAATATACATACCCTAAAGGATTATATCCATTTTGATATCCTCTTCCATATCCACCATAACCCCTTCTATATCCTGGTTGATAATATCCTCCATAATTGTTTCCATAGTACCCAGGTCTATAATTGCCATAGTATCCTAGAAAAAAAATAAGTTTACTAAGCAGTTCCAATTAAAGATGCAAATTTGCTTTACCTCCTCTACGATTGTATAAATCTTCTCCAGAAAAGTCTTCATGGCTATGACTGTGATGATGCTCATGACTGTCATACTCATGTGAATGGTCTGGTTCTGGTTTAGCCATGATTACTGAAATGCACAGACATAACATCAAAAAGATTAAAGTCTTCATTTTGTTCCTGAGACTTGCTAACAGCTTAAAGGTTTACTTAATTCTGACACGAGAAGATGCTCAATCTTTCGTTTTATTTGCTTAACGCCTACAATAAAAAGCTTGTTTACTACATTTTTGATGTAAATATGCGACTTCTTGTTTGACTATATTCATCGAATACATTTATGGTTGACAGGTTTTGCACGATGAGACAGTTTAAAATGGATAGACAAGCAAAATGATTCATAGATGTATAAAAATATCATCAATATGCTAATTATAAGAATTCTCTTCCGATAATTCCGGAACATTAAAAAATTTTTATGGTTGTTGATTCACATGTTTGCTGACTAGCTTGATGTTGCTAAAAATTTAAATTTATGCAATAATTTAAAATGTGATTCACAAATGAGAATCTCCAAAAAATCATTTAACTGATCAAGCAGGGAATCCCTAAAAGCATTTCATTCATACTTACTTCCAACAATATGACGTAGTTGTTAAAATGCCAAAGATCATCACGACTAGTGAGTAAATTCTCATCCAAATACAATAAATGAGACTTTTTTGAACTTTTATTCCTTAATATCAAGAGATTCTCTCTCAAATTGAGAGAATCAAGTCCAAAGTAATCATCAATTTTCTCCTGTTTAGTCAAAAAGATGAACTCGTAAGTACGAATCCATCGATTATCATTTGATTTTTTTTTTTTTTTAATTGTAAGCTTGTTTAATTTTACAGAATTTTGATCATTTTAACTTTATGCTTAACACATTCACTGGCAAAGATTGTTCTCATTTGTCATCTTAAACATTCAGATGTTGGTCATGGACATTATGATACTTGTGAAACCAGCAAACCAGGAATTGATACATCTACAGATAAAATAATCGACACAGCAATTGGATGGTCAAAATCCAGAACTACGGATGATGTACAGCAATATTACACTGAATATGTAAATTGCGTCCATTTTCCATTTGACTTGAACACAGTTTTTCCTGCCTTGGAAGTTATTAGACTTTGGAAATCGAAAGTCAAGTACATTGACAATTTGGACTTAAAGAACTTGGTTCATTTGAAAATATTTGATTTAGAAGACAATGACGTGGAAGTGCTGCAAAGTGATTTATTTATTAACAACCTTAAACTTAAGGAGATCTACTTACAGAAGAATAAGTTAAAGTTTATTGCACTACGTGTCTTTAATCTCATAAATCTTATTGCCTTGAATCTCGAAGAGAATCTTTGTGTCAATGGAAAGGCTTTGAATGACATCAGTTCCATGTTGACTTTAAAATCAAGAGTTGATGAAATTTGTTCAGCTCCTGAATTTCTAATAACAAAAAATGAACAGTTGATTAGAAATGTTGTGGAATTGAATTATTCATTGACAGAGGAATCAAAGAAAAGAGAAAGTTTAGAAATTGGATACAAGAAGGCAAATAGCTCATTAATGACTTGTGAGGATGAGAGATCAACCATCCAAAGTGACAAATTTAGAATGAATTCACAGATTAAAAAGGATGCAAATTCCATTAAGAGACTTAATGATGAATTAAAGTCTGTAAAGGAACTCAACAATGACTTAACATTTGAGAATGTAAAATTGACAAGTGAAGTTAAAAAGACAAGTCAGAAATTAATTGAAGCTGAGGAAAAAGTTAATGACTTGATCACCAATAATCGTGGCTGTACCTCATCTGAACCACTTGATTCTTTAAAGGAACGAACACTAAAGTACGAAAATGAAAAGCTTTTAAAAGAAATTCAGGAATTAAAGTCATTTAAAAATGAAATAGAACGTGAATGGAGAGAAGTAAATCTTGACTGTCAATTTGTCTTATGGAATAATGTCTATACATGCCAAACTGACAAACTTAAAGTTAAAATTGATGATGCAGAAGTTGTTGTGTCTGGAAAGCATGTAAAAGGAAAGAAAAATAGTCAAGTTAAAAAGCTTTTTATTAATTCAGCAGATGTCAAAATGATTTTCCTTCCAATAAACTTAGGAACTGTCTTTGAGAAGATCCAGTCAATTATTATTCAGAACTCAAACTTAATTTCAATTAAAATTGAGAATTTTGACAATATGAAGGATTTAAAGGAACTTTTATTGGATTATAATGAGATTGAAGAGATTCCTTATGACACATTCTCATATCCAGTCAATTTAGAGAAATTGTCACTAGGATTCAATAAAATTAAGTTTCTTAATAAAGATTTATTCAAGGAATTAAAGAAGCTGAAATATCTTTTTTTAAATGACAATAAAATCCAAAAGATTCAAACTGAGCTACTTAAATTCAACAATAAACTAGAAATTGTCAATCTACAGAACAACAACATCAAGCACATTGGACTAAAAGCGTTTGAAACTTTGACGAAATTATTTTCAATCAATTTAGAAAATAATCAATGCATAAATGGAAAGTATAACCTCGAAACTCTGAAAAGTCAGATCAGCACCATCACTTCAAAATGTTCATCTCCAGAAACCCAAGACATCGACTGCCAATATGAAAATTCAGATTCTTTGTACACTTGCAGCATCATTGACATTAGAATCGAAAGTGACAACATCCTGATATCAAATATTGAAGGACATCATTTGACAGCAAATGACAATGACAATGTCAAACAGATCAAAGCATACAATCAGGACATGAAATACTTTCCAAATGGATTCTCAACTTTTTACAAAAATGTTGAGAAAATTGTCGTGAAAAATTCTCAGTTGGTTGGAATTAATGAAAATGATTTTGCTGGATTGACAAAAGTTAAGGAATTGATTCTATCCAACAATAATATCAAAAATCTGCATGAAAATAGTTTTAAAGACCTGAAAAATTTAGAAATTTTGAATTTATCCAATAATCAAATCGTCAAGCTTCCAAATAAAATTTTTGATCAGCTCTCAAACTTGAAATCTTTGGATCTGTCCGCAAATAAAATTCAAAAGCTTCAAACAAATTTGCTGGTAAAAAACACAAATTTAGAGACACTAATTGCCAGTGGAAATAAACTAAATCAAATCAATTCAGCACTGCTAAACAGAAAGACTAAATTAAAGGAAGCTAGTTTTATTTCTAATTCTTGCATTAATGCTCGATTTCCTGATGTATCTTTAGAGTCATTGATATTATTATTTGTACAAAATTGTAGCCAAAATGAGTAATAAAAATTCTATATGCATATACTGTCGAATTTTATGATTTACAATCAAAGTACTGTCGTGCGCTTAGTATCAACTCTTATCTTATCAAAAACAGATTTTCTCAACAGTTTTTTGGTAATGCGAATCAAATTGAATTGTTTGTGGATATGAGTGGATGTTTGAAGGGAAAATTGTATTTTTTTTATTCGAATGCTTAACAAAGCTTTAACTAAATAATATGTACAAAAATGTGCAACTTGGGTATCTTCGTATCGTGTTTACATATATAAAGTACAAATACACATGGCCAAGTTAATATAAAGATAAGAATTAGATAACAAAAATTCGTGCAAATTTTTGTTATTTTGTAGCTCAGTTCATACTTTTATTTCAACTGAAGCTGTTTGAAAATATATAAATTTTTTAAAATAACCATGAAAATTCCTACAGTAGATGGATGTTGCTGTTTCAATTTGGAAACAGGAGGAAAAATTATCGGATGGTAATGTTCTGTTGGTTCGGGACTGTTAAAATTTCGATAAATTTTGAATAATTTTAGGCTGGGAATCATTTCCGGAATAATTACATCAATCTTTGTATTGATTGGGATTGGAACCCTCGCATTAGTGTCATGCGATGATATTGAAGAAAATGATGAATATAAGAAATTTACTAATGAATATTCTTTACCAGAATGTGATGAAATAAAGTTTGGTGAGATTTCTTTTTTAATTGATTGATAAATTTTTTTAATCAAATTTTTTTTATCAGTTGTAATCGGAATACTTGTGGTCGCATTGATTTTTTGCCTTATTTCTACATTTATTGATGTTCTTCTAATTATAGGAATAAAGAATGTAAGTTACTTATATTTATCATAATTCGTGAAATAATTAAATGTCTTCCAATATTCAGAGAAAACCAGGAAATTTAATACCAGCTGTTGTCATTCAAGCAATTGGAACAGTTTCAATAATAATTCAAGAATTATTAGCATTTTCAATGGTTGGCGTTTTAAGAGCAGTGGTTATTGGTGGCTTCATGTTTTACATATTCCTTGTACTTTATTCCTTATATCTCAGAATAAGAAATGAACAACGGTTGAATAATCGAAATAATTATGAGTTCAGAAAAGTTTAAACTGGATTATTGAGTTCAAAAGTTTTGAAAATAATGAAAAATACAATTCATAAATATTATTTCATTTATTCGATATTTATGATCGTGTACTGATATGATTTTATGTGGCAAAATAAAAATACATTTCAGACAATATATGAGTCATTTTGTTTATGGAAAGATAAGGAACTGACGCGATTCTTCTTTCTTTTTTCGTTTTTTGTTTGTTTTTTTTTTCATATTGGATTAATCGATAAACAACACATTCTTGTTGGCTGAAATTTTTACTAAAACTTGCAATCAAAAATCAGTAGGGATGGATAAGACTAAAACTAATCCACAAAAATATAGATCTGATCTGCTTTCATACATTCGATCTAGCAAGATCTTTGTTGATTAGAGTAATTTTATTTCCAATATCGGATCAATATTTTAAACAAATACTCTCTCAAAACTCTCTCAAATACTAATCAGCATCATCGATCAGGTACAAAGAAGTTTCAAAAGTACATAATTAATACAATAACAATATGCAGTAGACAAACATAAAATAAATCATTTGATATCGAAACTTATAAGGAATCGAAAATAATAAGAGGTCAAAAACTTATTGAGAACAATATTCAGTCACAGTTAGTCATCTCGACAGCATCAGAAATAATTTAACATTCAGAATAATTAAAATATTCATCAATAATTCATTATGAGAGTCCCATCAGTCAATGGATTTTTCTGTCTCAATCTGGAGGATACAGGAAAAGCTATAGGATGGTAAGAGTCATAGATAGAAAATTCCAAAAATAAGATTTTTAATATTTATGGTTTTTATTTAATTTAGGATTGGAGTAATAACCGGGTCGATTGGTGCTGTTTTGTCTATCGTAGCATCAATATTTGTCAGCACAATTAAATGTGAAGATATTAAAAACTTTGAAGTTTTTGGCGAGCTTCTTGAAATGCTAAAATCTTCTGATTGCTCGGATTTGATGTTTCGTAAGTCCAACATTTTCTTACTTCTCATGCATTCTCAATAACCAAATTAATTTTGATTTTTTATTACTTAGTTCTGGTACCGACAGCTTTGTTTTGTTTAATTTCTTTAGTTCTGAACGGCTCTCTACTTAGAGGAATAAAAACGGTAAGAAATTGAACTTTACATTATTTAAATTTGTAATAAATTTATTTCTAATTACTTTAATTTCTAATTACTTTAATTTCAGTTTGATCCTGTGAAAATCCTTCCATCAGTATATCTTTTGGGTTTTGAAACTTTATCGATAATTACTTCTCAATTAGGAACATACACCGCACCAGAAATCATGTTTACATTAATTATTGGAGGATTTTTTATTTATGCTCTGCTTGCTTTACATTCTTTGTATGTTAAAGTAAGAGATGAATATCATGGAAGAGTTGTTCTTAATCAATATGATGAAATTAATTGATTAATATTGAGAAATAAAGAATTACCTAATTTAAAAATTTAAATTAAAACGTTTTCTTTTTTGTTAAAATTAAATATTTCAATGAATTTTTGGTTTTTCACGGATTTTTTGATGTTAATCATGTTACAACTATAAATTTATTTCTAGTTAACAAAAGTTATCTTTTCATATATTTTTAAAGAATAAAATATAACGCAAAAATGTACAAATCTGTTAATAAGCCTAAATCTTCAACAAACCTGTTTAATGTCATAGATTATCTTTCATTGGCATAGTTTCATTCAAACAGAACACATTTTTAGAGATTTTTATCTGTCAAAAAGTAAAAAAAAGTATGAGAAACTATTTGAGAAATAAATTTCATCAATTAGAATCAATTAGAGAAGGGTTGAGAAATGCTGTTAACTTAATGAACAATAACAGAGGTAATCAATTTACTTTGTTTCAATTATTTTTTTTTTTTTTTAAAAAAACAAATATTCGAAGTACTAATCAATTTTTAATTCCTTACCTTCTCAGAAACAACTGACACAACTGAGCTTCATGAAGTTGTTGCAGAAAGTTTTGATCCTATTACACCACAAAATAATTTAAAAATTGAAAAACTAGAATATCAACTTCAAAAAATTGAAGATATCTTTATACACATAGAGAGTCATGATATAAAAAGTAAACTTAGCGACACCAGTATTGTTTTAGTTCTAAAAATTCAAATTGATGAAAATTTGACTGAATTTAGCAAATGTGAGCTTGAAGAATTGACAAAATTATATGAAGAATCATCAATTGTGATCACATTATCATCCAGCAGTGAATTAAATCACTTTATCTATTGGAAGTCTAGCAAAATTGATAATTTTTTGACAATCGAGCATTATAAAGATGATTTCATGTGGGAAGATAGTGAAGTTTACAATTTTATCACAGACTTTTTGGGAGAATCATTGAGAATGGAAAAATTAGGTATGATATTAAGACGTCATTTTAAACCATTTCATATTCGGAAATCTTTTTTAAAAACCTGAAAATTCATTTTATTTCAGAGTTATACAATTAACTAACAAACATTTTTTTTTGCGCATTTTCGAAAACGTGTTTTCTGTATTATATGTGAATATTTTATTATTTTTTTTAAGGTTTTGTGATGAATGATATGAATTTTTCAATTTCTGAGAAAATTCAGATTCAAAAACTAGCAGACCATCGAAATTACAACTTACTTTTACTTGCTGCTGAATCAGGAAATGCAGATGTTGTAGAAGTACTTTTAAATCTCCCAAATATGGATAAAGAAGTTCAGGGAACAAATATTCAATCGCTTGCATGGAAAGGAAAGCATTCAGATGTTTTAATTATATTAGCTCAAAATGATTATCAATATCCTGAAGAAATTGATATAAATCAACTTTCTGGAAAATTTAAGCAATTTTATGCAAAAATTGAGGATTTCCATTCTGCTATTCAGGATAGAAATGAATCAAAAGTTAAAGATGTCATTTTTAACAACAACAAAAATTTGAAATACTTTTTCTCATTATCAAATGAATCTGCAGCCAGTATTGCATTAAATACAAAATCGTTTGAGATTTATGAACTCTTAATTGCAAATGATATCATATTAGCAAATCACGAGAAAAATATTAGAGAAAATTTAACAAAACTGGAGCAATGTATCGTGCGAGATATCAATGATAAATATTCTAAGAATTCAAAAAATAATCACATAAACATTCTTATGGCACACTCATATGTAAGTCATAATGTTGAAAATGAGGATGAAAAACTGACTTATGTACGAAAAGCTTATGAATTTCTCAGTCGGGATGAGCGCTTAGATATAATTCTTCAAATTGTCGCAACATCATCAAAAATAAAAATTACTTATGATTTTAATAGTGATTCTGTTGATATGGTTGATCCAACAACAAGCGAATATACTGAAGGAATTTTTTACGAATCAGGAAGAATATTCATTGGTGCAAAACAGCTTTTAAATGATAATACAAAGAATAAAACTCTGTCTACAATGATTCATGAATTATGTCATTTTGCAATGAATCTAGTCTATAAAAATAAAGCAAAGCCGTATACTGAACAGAACATAATAAATCAAAATTTATTCCAAGAAATTGTTATACAATGTGAAGAAGCTGCCGAAAAAGAAGATTTTATTGAACTGGTATATGATGCATATCCTGAAGATGTTCAGCATGCTGAATTGATAGTTCGGGTGCCACATTTGATTGCTCTTTATTGTGATAGACCAGAGCAATTGGAGATTGTCACTGATTCATTTCCAAGCCTTTTTACTTACTATAAAAACCAAATCATGCCAGATTTGCAAGAATTTTTAAATCCGAAAGAAGAAACGCAAAGTCAACACAATGGTTAGTTTTATTCGAAGTACCTGAGTGAATTTCTATCTAAAACTTCTTAATAATTTTTATTCTTTTTTTCAGATTATCCTAGTTTTTTACGTTGCTGTTGCATAGATGTATTTGGATTGGGATATATCATTGGAGGGTAAATTTTGTATTGATTTCATTTCAGATGAATTTAATGTATGTTTCATAAAGTAGTCAGGATGGTCTGGACCAAATTTTTCTGAATTGGTTCAAACCCTCTTGACTACCTGGCAACTAAATAGTCATGAACATTTTTTTTTTGCTATTTTGTGTTTTATTTGTGTTTTTTGGGCTTAACTTTTAAGGTTCGGGATTATCTTCGGAAGCATTTTTTTTTCTCCTACAATTGATAGAACTTGTGATGTTACTTTTATATTCCTGTGACGAAATTTGGTCTAATCCAAATTTCAAAGATTTAGCTTCACATTTTGCCGAAGACTGTACTGATGTTAAAGTTGGTATGTTGTAAAATTTTTCATTGCTGAATCTTCAAAAATTTAATATTTGAAAACTTCTATATTCAGTTGCGAGTATATTTTTCATAATAATCTTGGTAATATCAGTAGCCTTCGTAAACATTTATGTTCTTCTTATTCGAGGAATTTCTTCAGTAAGTAAAAATTTATTAATAAAATAATTTTATGACTAACAAGTTCTCATACTTAGCGTGATCCTGGAAAAATTATACCAGCTGTGATCATTCAAGGAAGTTTATTTATTTCGATAGTTTCCAAAGAAATATTTAAATTTTCTGAAGAAGAAATTATTAGTGCCATCATTGGAGGAGCTATTATGCTCTATTTTTTCGTTGTCTTATACTCCTTGCATGTCAAAATTAGAGAGCAAAGTAAGTGAATTTCTATCTGAAATTTCTTAATAATTTTTATGATTTTTTTACAGCTTATCCTATCTTTTTACGTTGCTGTTGCATAGATGTATTTGGATTGGGATATATCATTGGAGGGTAAATTTTGTATGAGTTTCATTTCAGATGATTTTAATGTATGTTTCATAAAGTAGTTAGAAGGGTATTTAGAAGGGTTAAATTTTGCCTCTAAATGCATTGATTATTCAATTATTTTAGTTTTTGTAAGCGTTGCTTGGTAATAAAAAAATTTAACTTTTTTTAACCAAGCAACGGTCACAAAAATCGAAATATTTCATTAATGAATGCGCTTACAAACAAGATTAAAGGACAAATAGATAGAATTTATAGAACGTTGAATGACAAAAAGAACTTTTTTGACTGTCTACATAGCTCTATTAAGAGAAATGTTCATTTAAAGTCTATTTTTTTGAAATTTTTGATCTGTGGAAATGCTCATATATACGAAATCTGCATAAACAACAGCTGTTCACACTGATCTGGATATCGTAGAAAGCTCGGGTTTGTTCTATTAGATTTATTTCATCGAGTTATTGACGGAAGATGTATTTTACAGTCTTAAAATTAAGTTTAATCACCTTCGGTTTATTTTAATAAGGTGGATAATCCTATCCGATCCAAGGATAATCTACTAAATAGATAATCCTTATCTATAGATAATCTTTCTTAGTGAAATCCATCAATCCTTAAAAAAAATTTAAAAATAACTTTTTCAAATTTTTCATGAAATTTTAAACGTGAAAAAATTTTGTGGATTATCCTTGGATCGAAAAAGAGGATAATTATCCGATAGGATTATCCACCTTAGTGAAAGTGGCCCGAGGAATTTTGCATTTTTTTAATACGACTTAAATTTTAAGGTTCGGGATTATTCTCGGAGGTTTTTTATTCCTCCTATCTTTAATAACACTTATGATGGAATTTTCATTATCCTGTGACGACTTTTTTTCTAATCCAACTTTCAAAGATTTTGCAGAATTTTCCAAAGATAATTGTACTGTTGCTAAAGTTGGTATGTTGCAGAATGTTGTAAAATTTTTCATTATTAAAGCTTTAAAAATCTAATATCTGAAAACTTATATATTCAGTTACGGGAATGATTTTGATAATTTTGTTGGTAATATCAGTAGCTCTCGTAACCATTCATGTTCTTCTTATTCGAGGAATTTTATCAGTAAGTAAAAATTTATGATTTTACTCATATTTTACTGTATAACTAACAAATTCTTTTGCTTAGCATGAACCTGGAAAAATCATACCAGCTGTGATCACTCAAGCAAGTGAATTTATACTTATGATAGCCATGTATGCATTTAATCAAAAAGGAATTGTTATCAGTGAAATTATTAGTGCCATCTTTAGAGGAGCTTTAATGATCTGCTTTTTTGTTGTCTTATGCTCGCTGTATGTCAAATTTAGGGACGAAAGGAAAAGCAATCAAAATTCTCAAATCTCAAAATCGTAATTTATTCTCATGTCACACAGATAAAACTCTTTAGTATTCTCGTTAAATTACAATCAGTGAGCTTATTCTTTAAGTATATTTTAGCATGCTCTATGTTTGCTAGGATTACAATATAGCTGCTGTTTTGTATTTGTTAATAATATTTGAAAATAATGCAAGTACTTTGTAAAATTCAAGGTGCCATCGATCAAAATAAATTTTAATTTTTCAAAGGTACTATATTTTTTGGAAAAGATTTTTTTTGGCTAAATTACCATTTTTTACAGAGTTTGAAAGAGACAATTTTGGAGGCGTTCTTCATCGTAGTTCAGTTAAGGGACTCATTTGTCTCAATCTAGTTTACACGAAAATCCTGCAAAAATCCTTCCATCAGTATACTTTTTGGCGTTTAAAAATATCGATAGTAACTTCTCAATTAGGAACATAAATAGCAAATGAATTGATTGGTTTACATTCTTTGTATGTTAAAGTTAGAGATGAATATCATGGAAGAGTTGTTCTTAATCAATATGATGAAATTAATTATTCAAAAATTACGAATAAATAATAATCTCTTAATTTATAACAACATGTAGTATGTAATATTCCAATACTTTTCAGTTTAAGTATTTTAAATGTAGGAGGCAAAAAATCTTCTCACACTCAGGAAAAAAAACTAAAATTAATTTTAGATTTGTATTGAAAAATCTAATAAAAATGTTAGATATTGAACCCCAAGGAAAATTTTAGATTTCAAAAATCGAAATTTTAAATTTTTAAAATTTTATTTTTAAATTCAAAAGAAAATATTTCATTTTATAATTTTTTTTATATTAGATTGTAAAATTTTCTGTTAGATTTCAGTATTTTAAAATCTAAAATTGGAATTTTAGATTTTTTTTCGTGAATGCATTAAATAAATCAATTCTTCTAACTCATGCTTCACAATTCATTACTATCGTAAATTATAAACTTATTATTTTTTCTTTTTGAAGGAATGTTCAAGAAGCACTGGTTAATTTTCTAAATATAAATAGCTCAAAAAATTAGGTATAACATTTTGTTTATTTTTGTTAGGAGGTTATCAATTTTGTATATTAAATTATTTATTTTAGGTAATGGATTACTAACCATGTTATACCCATGTAACCAAATGGAATATCAATGTATTCCATTATAACCTTCCATGTATAATACCTATGTATTATACATGTATCGTCCTAAGGAACATATTGTCGCATGACAATGGAACAAAATAGGGAAGATCGCGTTTTCCATCGATGTAATACATCAATGTAATACTTATGTACTACTGATGTAATACTTTGATGGAATACTTATGGAACATAAAAAATGAAAAAAAAATCACATGTTCTTTTGTTCTATTTCTATTGTATTTTTTACGTAATTTATTATTAATGTATTAGTGTTCATATATTTAACAAACACTAATACTTAATAAAATATTCAAAAGCAACTTAATTTTACTAAGTTGCACACTGATGAAATCAAAAGACTTCATTACACATATTAAAAACATAATTAAATGTTTAAAGTCTCATACAAATTTAAATTCCAGATGTAAAAGTGATTTCTGCATACTCTTGTGAAGTATATAATCAAGATTTTTTGAGACTTGAACTTATTCGCGTTGAAGTATTTCCTTCAATGGAAAATTTTTGGTACTTTCATGTATGTAAAACAATTTTTTGTATGAAAAATTTGACAGTACATTGAATCTTCCATTGAAGGAAAAGGAAAACGAATGGAACATTTTGGTTACATGGGTAAGTACCAAAGAAAAATTTTTTGTGCATATTTACGTGAGAAGTTTTTACTCTCCAATTTTTTGGAGAGAGGGAATAAAATTTTGAGAGAGAATTAGAAAATAAACAATTGCAGTTTACTGCATAATATCCTTCAAAATAAGACATTTTTAAAAAATATATATGTTATTTTATATTGAAACTAAACTTTAAACAAAATTTAAGGATGAAAATTTCCGTCGTTAAAAGTTTTCTATGTTTTGAATTAGAAAAAACACGACTTACGTAGAAAGCCACGAACTTCCACGCTTGACTTACGATAGATTATAAATACATTTATTATAATATTATAAAAAATTTCGGAAAAAACAAATTGATTTTTTTTATGTTTAACGTTCGAGCTGTACTTCATATTCTTCTATTTCATAAGCATAAAATGTCAATTATAAACTTTACTAAACTCCTAAAAATGTAGTCTGTATTAATATTTTTGAAATTTGCATTTTATAGATTCCTTAATGTACGAAATGGAAATTTTAAGAATCGTTTTAGGTACATTTGGGAGTTGTGAAGAGCTGTGCGGAATGAAACGAAGTGAATGAACCATTGCTGAGCGAAGCGAAAACAATGGTTTGTGAAACTTCGTTTCATTCACACAATATGACAACTCCCAAATGTACCTAAAACATTCTTAAAAAATTACCATTTCGTACATTAAGGAATCTATAAAATGCAAATTTCACAAATATTAATACAGACTACATTTTTAGGAGTTTAGTAAAGTTTATAATTGACATTTTATACTTATGAAAAAAGAATATGAAGTACGATTCATAAATTATAATAAAAAAAAAAAAACAAAAATGCCACTAGATCCTTTACTTAAAAAATATCAGGTATGTGTAAAGTAAATTTTTCTTTTAAAAATTCACTAATTGGGGTTTAAAATTATTCGAGGTCGCGCGTTAGCTCTTGAGAAAAAATTTTTAAGTCGAAAAAATCAGTTTTTTGGCTTTTTGACCCCTTTAATGGCGCCTTTAAATTGGAAAATTCCTGCAGATTATGAATCTACTCGTCGAGACGCACATTTTGGTACCAAAAACTTGTCGCAAAGTGGTGGGAACATGGTGAACTCGAAAATGGGCATTTTGGGTGAAACCAATAACTTACACGCGATGCGTGGAAGTTAAAAACTTTAGGAAAAAGATAAAAATTTTGGCAAAAAACGACTGAATATGTTGTATATCGGCGGTTAGAGACCATTAGGACCAAAAAAATTTTTCATGACTTTATCCTGCCATGCATACCCAAAAAAAACGAAAAATGGACCTAGTGGACACAGGTATGGACGAAATTGGCTGAAACTTGGCCTATATATTTTAGACATAAATACCCCGAAATGGTTTTTGAATTAGCCAATTTGAACTTAATACAAGCGAGAACAGTGCCAAAAATGGTCAATTTTGAGCATTTTTTGACCGTATTTTGACTGTCAAGGTCTATAAAGTTGTGCACATATCAAAAAGTTAGCTCTTTTCCGGACAATTGCTTATGTTGCCTGATCATATGGCAAAAAGAATCAGTTCCTAAAAGTCTAATGGTTAAGCTGTGACCCCGATTACAAAATTTTATGACCGAAAAAATCAGTTTTTGGCTTTTTGACCTTTAATAGCCTTTAAATTGAAAAATTCCTGCAGATTATGAATCTACTCGTCGAGACGCACATTTTGGTACCAAAAACTTGTCATAAAAGTGGTGGGAACATGGTGAACTCGAAAATGGGCATTTTGGGTGAAACCAATAACACACGCGATGCGTGGAAGTTAAAAACTTTAGGAAAAAGATAAAAATTTTGGCAAAAAACGACTGAATATGTTGTATATCGGCGGTTAGAGACCATTAGGACCAAAAAAAATTTTTCATGACTTTATCCTGCCATGCATACCCAAAAAAACGAAAAATGGACCTAGTGGACACAGGTATGGACGAAATTGGCTGAAACTTGGCCTATATATTTTAGACATAAATACCCCGAAATGGTTTTTGAATTAGCCAATTTGAGCTTAATACAAGCGAGAACGGTGCCAAAAATGGTCAATTTTGAGCATTTTTTGACCGTATTTTGACTGTCCAAAGGTCTATAAAGTTGTGCACATATCAAAAAGTTAGCTCTTTTCCGGACAATTGCTTATGTTGCCTGATCATATGGCAAAAGAATCAGTTCCTAAAAGTCTAATGGTTAAGCTGTGACCCCGATTACAAAATTTTATGACCGAAAAAATCAGTTTTTTGGCTTTTTGACCCCTTTAATGGCCTTTAAATTGGAAAATTCCTGCAGATTATGAATCTACTCGTCGAGAACCTTACATTTTGGTACCAAAAACTTGTCATAAAAGTGGTGGGAACATGGTGAACTCGAAAATGGGCATTTTGGGTGAAACCAATAACTTACACGCGATGCGTGGAAGTTAAAAACTTTAGGAAAAAGATAAAAATTTTGGCAAAAAACGACTGAATATGTTGTATATCGGCGGTTAGAGACCATTAGGACCAAAAAAAATTTTTCATGACTTTATCCTGCCATGCATACCCAAAAAAACGAAAAATGGACCTAGTGGACACAGGTATGGACGAAATTGGCTGAAACTTGGCCTATATATTTTAGACATAAATACCCCGAAATGGTTTTTGAATTAGCCAATTTGAGCTTAATACAAGCGAGAACGGTGCCAAAAATGGTCAATTTTGAGCATTTTTTGACCGTATTTTGACTGTCCAAAGGTCTATAAAGTTGTGCACATATCAAAAAGTTAGCTCTTTTTTTAGTTCCTAAAAGTCTAATGGTTAAGCTGTGACCCCGATTACAAAATTTTATGACCGAAAAAATCAGTTTTTTGGCTTTTTGAC
Organism: Chironomus striatipennis; assembly: GCA_026123125.1. Taxonomy (NCBI): domain Eukaryota; kingdom Metazoa; phylum Arthropoda; class Insecta; order Diptera; family Chironomidae; genus Chironomus; species Chironomus striatipennis. Next base: position 49,616,962 of record CM047392.1, on the reverse strand, counting down.
CCCTTTAATGGCCTTTAAATTGAAAAATTCCTGCAGATTATGAATCTACTCATCGAGACGCACATTTTGGTACCAAAAACTTGTCATAAAAGTGGTGGGAACATGGTGAACTCGAAAATGGGCATTTTGGGTGAAACCAATAACTTACACGCGATGCGTGGAAGTTAAAAACTTTAGGAAAAAGATAAAAATTTTGGCAAAAAACGACTGAATATGTTGTATATCGGCGGTTAGAGACCATTAGGACCAAAAAAAATTTTTCATGACTTTATCCTGCCATGCATACCCAAAAAAACGAAAAATGGACCTAGTGGACACAGGTATGGACGAAATTGGCTGAAACTTGGCCTATATATTTTAGACATAAATACCCCGAAATGGTTTTTGAATTAGCCAATTTGAGCTTAATACAAGCGAGAACGGTGCCAAAAATGGTCAATTTTGAGCATTTTTTGACCGTATTTTGACTGTCCAAAGGTCTATAAAGTTGTGCACATATCAAAAAGTTAGCTCTTTTCCGGACAATTGCTTATGTTGCCTGATCATATGGCAAAAGAATCAGTTCCTAAAAGTCTAATGGTTAAGCTGTGACCCCGATTACAAAATTTTATGACCGAAAAAATCAGTTTTTTGGCTTTTTGACCCCTTTAATGGCCTTTAAATTGAAAAATTCCTGCAGATTATGAATCTACTCATCGAGACGCACATTTTGGTACCAAAAACTTGTCATAAAAGTGGTGGGAACATGGTGAACTCGAAAATGGGCATTTTGGGTGAAACCAATAACTTACACGCGATGCGTGGAAGTTAACAGGAGGAAGGATACTTGGATGGTAAATTAAAAGTTTTTGTGTGATTATGAAATACAATTTAAATATTTTCTTTATTTCAGGCTTGGAATAATTGGTGGAGTGTTGTTGTTCCTTTTTGCAGGACTTCTAATGACTATTTTGTCATTATTGAGCTGCAAAGAACTTTATGAACTGATGAAAGATGACGAATTACAGGACTTATTTCCTGAAATTTCAATCACAGACTGTCAATTTTTAAAAGCATGTAAGAAATTTAGGTCCATTTGCAGCGCTTGATTTTAAAGATATTTTTGAAATATTTCAGTCTTAATAATTGCTGCTATATTCATCTTAGTATACAGCATCATTTCCACAATTCTGAATGTCCTCCTCCTCATTGGAATACAAAAGGTAAGAAAATTGACTAAAAATTTTGCAAAATCATTAGTTTAACATCTCCTTTTAGCGTGATCCAGGCAAGATAATTCCATCAGTTGTAATCCAAGGAGTTGCAACTTTCACTATAGTTTTCAGAGGATTGACAACATTTTCACTTGATGGAATCATCGGTGCTGTTGTCCTTGGATGTATTGCGTACTATATATTTCTTGTCCTGTACTCTTTATACGTCAAAATAAGGGACGAGAAAGTTCCTCAATATGATAGTCAACTTATTTTTAAATCATAAATATTAACGGAATTATCGTGTTGCTCAAAAATTGATGTGATTTGTGTATTATGAGTGAGATTAATGTGAATGAGGATTTCATATCCATTGACTAGAAAATAGACTGAATTTGTGTTCTGATGGATATCATGAACTGGATGAATATTTATGCTTAATAATCCAATATAATATGAATATAAATGTATATTTTAATAATCCTATATCTGAATAAAATGAATCTGTCCTGAATCTAAATTATAATTTAACAAAATTCCAGGAAATTCAAAAAGAATGCGACATCAGCTGAGCCTGCGCATGCCAAAATCGAGTCCCGAGAATTTAAAAGAGAGTCAATATTTTGAGAGAGTCAATCGGATATTGAAATATACACAAAACATAAACAGCTGTTCAGTTTGACTTTTCATTTACTCACGAGAACTTGCGAATATTTTATTTTCAGCGCTTCCGGTAAAACTTTTTTTTTTGGAAATTTATTTTAGTGATTCATTGGAAAATATTTTGGTTTGAAATTCAAAATCTAACAAATTTGCCATGAAGTTGCCGGTATTTAATAAATGTTGGTGTTGTGAGCTTGAAATTGGAGGAATTATATTGGCATCGTAAGTTGTGATCCTTTATGATATAAACTATTAAGTCATATAAATTTTCTTAATATTCAGGATTGGAATCGTAACTGGAGGAATTATTTCAATTATTTTGATGTCTTTAGCAACAATTATTTTATCAGCCTCATGTGACAAACTTTTTAGCATAACGTACTTAAAATTCATCACAAGCTTCATCTCAGAATGTGTTTCTGCCCGTGTTGGTAATGCAAAATTTATTAGACAGCATAAAAATTTTATAATTTTAATGGAAATTTTCTTCATTTTTTTGTAGTTACGACTTTATTAGTGGCAGTTCTCTTTGTGGTTGTAATCATTCACATTCTTATTTATGTTGTTCTTATTAAGGGTGTGAGTAATGTAAGTAAATGTTTCATCCTTCAAGCCTTATTGCAATTTATTGAAAAAATATCATTTTAGCGAAATCCAGAACAAATAATTCCAGCTGTTATAATTCAAGGCTTTGGAACTGTATCAATTATTGCTGAAGGACTTTTGTCGTTTTCAGCTGGTGGACTTCTTGATGCAATTATTGGAGGTGCATTTATGACTTTCTTTTTCCTGTGCCTTTATTCCTTATATGTCAAGATAAGGGATGAAAAGAAAGAAAATCAAAATGAACAGTTGACTCAGGCTTGAATGTGAACATTCAATTTGTGTGATTATTTTCATTTGAGGGTCATTCATAAATGATGTTAAATTTTTAAAGAAAAAGGAATCTGAGGCTGTGTGATAAAGGGATTTTTTGGATGATTTTGTTTGTGATAGTTGAAGAAGGAGGTTTAAAAATTCAATTTTTTGATGAACATCATAAAAAATGACCCTTTCAAGATTTTCAAATTTTAGCAAATAATATCTATTGAGATATTATATTTAACAAATTTGTGGCCTTGTCCGAGCCTTGTTCTTTTGGATAAATTTTCAAAAAAATAATTGAGAATCTTCGGTTGCTTTTTAAAAATATGATGAAATTGTTGAAGGATTTTCTCAGGAATGCTGCAAAATATTTCTTTTTTTTTGAGAAATTTTTCGAAAATTTAAATCAATTGAAATTATAACCAATTAGATATTTAAGAAGTTTAAAAAGTTTATGAAAAATATTTGCAGTCACAAAATACTCTTATCTGCACCAAAAAGCTTTTATAAATTTATATATGTACACTTTTATGTTAAATTTTTGATTAATAAATGTGAAAATTTTATATTTCATATTATGTAACGCAAAAAATGATTTTTTACACTCCTAAAACTCTTAGAAACAAAGTTAGATTTTTTGATACAGCAAATGAATTTAAATTAGGTTCTTAATATTAACTCACGTAATTTATTTTTCACTTCCGTTGATTGTTAATCATACCAACAATCATCATTCTAGCAGTGTTGACCAATCGATGTGCCGTGGCACACTACTGTGCAGAAATAAATTTCAGGTGAGCCGTGATATGTTTTTGAAAACAGAAAATGACAATTTTTGTAGGTAAACTTAAGATAAATATAAAATTGATATGTCACGAGAAATAAAATTACCGGGGAGATATTGAGAAAAAATATTTGCTAAAAAGTGTGTCGAGCAGAGTTGGAATCGGCCTGCTCGGCGGCGGCCGCCATTGGCGGCGGCCGATTTTGGCGGCGGCCGCCGAAAAAAAAAGTGGCGGCGGCCGTTTTTGGCGGCGGCCGCCAAAATCGGCGGCCGTTTTGGCCGCCGGGCGGCGGGCGGCCAGTTTTTTTCAATTATTTTTTTTTCTTTCCTTAATCAATTTTTTTAAACAAAAATGAAGGAAAATGTGAAAAATAATAAAAAATTTTATGAAAATTATAAAAAATTAAAAACTTTGATGAAAAATTTCATATAAATTTCGACAAAAATCATTTTTTACTCTTTTTTAATAAATTTTTAGTAAAAAATCGCTTTTCTGAGGAGTTTTTCATCCCAACTAAGAAAATCAACGCGAAAAATCGCTTTTCTGAGGGGTTTTTCATCCCAACTAAGAAAATCAACGCGAAAAATCGCTTTTCTGAGAGGTTTTTCATCCCAATTAAGAAAATCGTTGCGAAAAATCGCTTTTCTGATGGGTTTTTCATCCCAATTAAGAAAATCGTTGCGAAAAATCGCTATTCTGAGGGGTTTTTCATCTCAACTAAGAAAATCAATGCGAAAATTTGCTTTTCTGAGGTGTTTTTCATCCCAACTTAGAAAATCAACGTGAAAAATCGCTTTTCCGAGAGGTTTTTCATCCCAACTAAGAAAATCAATGCAAAAAATCGCTTCTCCGAGGGGTTTTTCATCCCAACTAAGAAAATCAACGTGAAAAATCGCTTTTCTGAGGGGTATTTCATCCCAACTAAGAAAATCAACGTGAAAAATCGCTTTTCTGAGGGGTTTTTCATACCAACTAAGAAAATCAACGTGAAAAATCGCTTTTCTGAGGGGTATTTCATCCCAACTAAGAAAATCAATGCGAAAAATAGCTTTTCCGATGGGTTTTTCATCCCAACTAAGAAAATCAACGCGAAAAATCGCTTTTCCGAGGGGTTTTTCATACCAACTAAGAAAATCAATGCGAAAAATAGCTTTTCCGATGGGTTTTTCATCTCAACTAAGAAAATCAACGTGAAAAATCGCTTTTCTGAGGGGTTTTTCATCCCAACTAAGAAAATCAATGCGAAAAATCGCTTTTCTGAGGGGTTTTCCATACCAACTAAGAAAATCAATGCGAAAAATAGCTTTTCCGATGGGTTTTTCATCTCAACTAAGAAAATCAACGTGAAAAATCGCTTTTCTGAGGGGTTTTTCATCCCAACTAAGAAAATCAATGCGAAAAATCGCTTTTCTGAGGGGTTTTCCATACCAACTAAGAAAATCAACGTGAAAAATCGCTTTTCTGAGGGGTTTTTCATCCCAACTAAGAAAATCAACGTGAAAAATCGCTTTTCTGAGGGGTTTTTCATCCCAAATAAGAAAATCAACGTGAAAAATCGCTTTTCTGGGGGGTATTTCATCCCAACTAAGAAAATCAACGTGAAAAATCGCTTTTCTGAGGGGTTTTTCATACCAACTAAGAAAATCAACGTGAAAAATCGCTTTTCTGAGGGGTATTTCATCCCAACTAAGAAAATCAATGCGAAAAATAGCTTTTCCGATGGGTTTTTCATCCCAACTAAGAAAATCAACGCGAAAAATCGCTTTTCCGAGGGGTTTTTCATACCAACTAAGAAAATCAATGCGAAAAATAGCTTTTCCGATGGGTTTTTCATCTCAACTAAGAAAATCAACGTGAAAAATTGCTTTTCTGAGGGTTTTTTCATCCCAACTAAGAAAATCAATGCGAAAAATAGCTTTTCCGATGGGTTTTTCATCTCAACTAAGAAAATCAACGTGAAAAATCGCTTTTCTGAGGGGTTTTTCATCCCAACTAAGAAAATCAACGTGAAAAATCACTTTTCTGAGGGGTTTTTCATCCCAAATTTTCAAGTTTTTCAATTTTCTGCAATTTTCATTCATTTTTGTCATTTTCTCATAATTTTGACCAAAAAAAAAAAATATTTTTTTTTTAATTTTCCATCAAATTTTTCATTTTTTTTAAATTTTTTACAATTTTTTTAAAAATTTTCACTATTTTCCTTCATTTTCTTTTAAAACAAGTATAAATAATTAAAGAAAAGGAAAATAATAATGAAAAAAATCCGCCGCCCGCCGCCCGGCGGCCAAAACGGCGGCCGTTTTTGGCGGCCGCCGCCAGTGGCGGCCGCCGCCACAAAAAAAATTGCCGGCGGCCGCCACTCAGCGGCCGCCGTTTTGGCGGCCTTGGCGGCGGCCGCCCGGCGGCTTGCCAACACTGGTGTCGAGACATCAAATTTCCATCACTGTTCTAAAGAATCAAATAAGTAACGCTATCCACAAAAAACTCAAATAAATCTCATTATCAGATACGAATATTCCGTTAATGTTCAATACGCATGGAAGTTCATTGATTTTTTTCTGTAGAAAGTGAAAACCAAATAGAAAACTGATGAATACATTGTTAGCCAAGGTCGCACGTTTATAAAAAAATACAATCACACTTTTAGGAGCTATTAATTTCATCCAAAAAGTTTTGAAAATTTTTATATGGCTTGACGAGAGAATGAATGTAGCTTCTACATAAATGCCTTTTTTCTACAATATATAATGTGTATGATATATAGTGTGAGTGCAAATGAGAGAATTGGAGTTTGTGGCGTTTGCTGCTGACAAAAAAAAAATCACTTTTAATGTTTTAAAACTTGTTGCTGTTTCTGGGATGTAAATAAGGAATCATTCTCTTATTAGGTGTCTCATTCAATTAAAAATTTCTCTTTTTGAGAAAATTAAAAAAAAATATTCTCATAAAAATATTTTGTGTCTTAAATGAATAAAAATTGATATCTTCGCTATTCTTATGAAGAGTCAATATGCTGACGAGCAATTAATAAAACTCAAACTGGAAACAATAAATTCTCAAGCTACTAAAGCATCACAAAAATAAATTAAATCGATGAAAAAAATAAATACAGTTAGTGTCAAGAAGTCTTCTTATTCTTATCATTAGTCGATAGCTGTTAATTAAGTAGTTTCTATTTGTTGTTCACATGAAATTTAGTTTTCTATACTGAAAAGGAAAACGCAATAACTAGATGGAAGAAGAAAAAGTCTGTCGCCAAAAGTCTCAAGGATATGGCAATAATATTCCTAGTTTTTTTTGGGGGAGGGATGCGATGATATTCCTTCAGGACTCCAAAAAAAAAATCAATATTATTTAACGACTAAAAATAAGGGAGTTTGCATGTTTTGTGGTTCTATGGTTGTGCAGAATTGAAATGAGAATTTTTTCATTTCTTGTTAAAATCTTTGGGCAATATTTGGATATGTAGTTACAAAATAAATAAAAAGTTAGTAGTAATAGTCCATTGCATGATTAATTTTCGGATTCACACTAGTTTATTTGATATTCTTAGAATTTGAACCTGATATATACAATAAACTAGTCTGAATATATGTAGACAATCAATTATAAGAGAAATATTCAATATGACTAACTCTTCAACCATGTAAATAAAGTGACAACAAGCATAGATTCCATTTGATGTAAACGAAAGATTTTCCTTGTTTATAATAAAATATTTCTATGTTCGTACTCGTTCGTGATTTCGTTAAGCAATATACGCATTACATACTCATATCGTTTCATTTCTCGATGAATATGGTTCGTGTTGTGAAGAAAAACATTAGTAAAAAAAGAACCGAAGTTTGGCAGTTGAAGTTAACATTTCATTCAGAGCAGATCGTTTGATTAGAAGTTCTGACTGTATAAAAATATTTATTTAAAACTCCACAGCTTGAAGTGAAGAAAATAAATCAGATTAAATAAAAATGAAAATTCCTAAGGTTGAAAGATGTTGTTGCTTTGAGTTAGAAACAGGCGGAAAAATTTTAGGATGGTAAATTTAGATCTAAAGGGTCGTTCATGAATGACGACGATGAAAATGTGAAATTTCAAAATTTTATGGTATATATAGTGTTGAAGACTGTTTAGATTTTGTATAATATTGAGAAATTAGTGAGAAAATTTTTGTTGCCAGTCAAATTTTGATCAAAGTTGGAGAATTTTTAACATTGCGACCCTTTTGGAAAACCAGTCAAATTAAAATTTAGTGGAACTTAAACTCGTGTCATTTGATAAGAAAATGACGGAATCTGTTGATCAATGAGTAAAGAAATCAAAAAGTTATTGCTCTCATGTTATCAGATTTGGCATAGAACTTCTTCAAATTCCATATTTCTTCATAAAAAGTCTAGGATTTTAATTTATTGCCAAAAAATTTTATAGTTTCTTATATGCAAGACAAATTAATCGTTTACAAATTTTAAAGACATCATAAATGAACGATCCATATGGGAATCTACAGTTTACAAAATCATATTAATTAAATTTTTTGCCTTGACTTTTAAGGTTAGGGATTATTTTCGGAGGCATTGCTGCTCTCATATTTTTGGGACTGCTTGTGATGACATTTTCAATTTCTTGTGCCGATTTGTGGGCAAATCCAAATTTAAGCAGTTTCACTGAACAATTTCCCAGAGAAAATTGTACAGTGGCTAAAGTTGGTAATGTTATAAATTATCTCAGCAAAATCCTATAAATTCTAATTCCAAAAACTTTTACATTCAGTTGTGGTTATACTTTTGATCATTTTCCTGGCCATAACAATAGCTTCCGTAGTCATCGATGTACTTCTTATTCAAGGAATATCATCAGTAAGTTAAATAATTTTAATAAAATAATTTTATGACTGACAAATTTCCATACTCAGCGTAATCCTGGAAAAATCATACCTGCAGTGATCATCCAAGCAATCGGATTTGTATCTACAGTTGCCAAAGGAATATTCCAATTTTCTGGAGAAGGATTTGTTAGTGCCATCATTGGAGGAGCTATTATGTTCTACTTTTTCGTTGTCTTATATTCCCTGTATGTCAAAGTTAGGGACGAAAGGAAGGGCAATCAAAATCCTCAATTCTCTCAGCCATAAATAATTTATTAACTTTTGAGTCATTTACAATACAGTTGCTACTTTGTACTTGTTAAAAATATTTGAGAAAATAATTCATGTGCTTAGTAAAATTAAATTTTTTTAGTCATTTTGCTTATCATCTTTAAAATGTGCAGAATAGAAACGATAAAATATGCCATTGAAATTTCTTATCATGTTGAGCAGTGTTCAAATTTTGAATTATGAAAATTAATTATTAAAAAAAATAGTCATAAGAATTATGATATCATGCATGATTCAGCGTCCATGGCAGTTGATTCAAATTTCATGCATTTATTCTCATTAAAATTAAATAATGAAACCTTTTTGGGATCGTTTTCTTATTGCGTTGTTTAAACTGAATTTTTGACTACTCCTTCAACTTCCATAAAAACTCTACACAAAAAAAAAAATCTCATTTAAAAAGCCTTTTACTGCCTTTTAAAATCTCATTCCACTATCTGAAAATAGAACGAAATAAGTGAACAACCAATTTACAAACTTAAAATCAAGTGCCGTATTATTGAACAATTATACAATATTTTTTTAATAACACTTCATGTATTCATGTAAGGCTTTAAGTGTATGAAAAAAATGTCATAGCTTATATTACAATAAAATACTCTTTACAAAACATAACTTACTGACTATAATCTTACTGTGCAAATCAATCTTTTCAGCCTTAGTGGAGATTTATTTCATCAACTAAGCATTATGAGCTGATGAATTAATGAAAGTGGAAACACATTCGAATGAATGCTAAAAGAAAGATTAAACATGGGATTGGTCGATGGAGAAGGAGGTGAAAAAGCTTCTCGTCGCCTTTCCTTCATTATATCGATTTTTTTGACGCTGCCTAACATTCCTTCGAAAGACATATGTAAAATATGCGTAAAATGAAATTTTCATTCTATAATTAAAATATAAGCAGAGCTGTGTGTGGATTGTTTATTAAGTGGAGAAGTGTTGAATGTAGTGTGCCACTGATGATGAGTTTTTGTAATTCAATCTTTCCATGAAAATACTGTTGCAGTTCCTAAGTTGATTAGGAATTAAAAAATAGGATCTCTGTAAATGTCAGCTCAAGTGTCAGCTTTACATTTTATTTAAACGATCCTAATCGAACGTATAAATCCTCTTCTTGTGACAAATCACTAAAATAAATGTTTTCTATCGACAAACGACTCTCCTTAATATGCATTTAGCATGAAATCGAATTGATTTTAACATAAAAAAAATTCAAGGACAAAAAATTAACTAAGTCGAATATTTGTCAAGAATTTACAGCACTTCCATAAAAAAAATAATATTTTTTTAAACCTAGTGATGTCTCAAATTTGAATATTTTTAGTAATTCAATAAGAACTTGTTGCTATTTCCATTTAACATATCTACTCATTTTTATTACCCATATGACCAGATGTTTTTTTAAAGAATTTTCAAAAAAATATTCAAATTCATTTGTGCATTTAAAGCAGTCAAGAGTTAAAAAATTTTGACTAAAAATTTTACAGTCGTTCTTTCATCACGTCATACTAATGCTACTTTATCTTCAAGTGATTAATTTTAAGGGAAATTTCAAGCGTCAAAATAATATATTTTCAAGTGTGTGCGTGACTTGAAGACTAGCATCGAAACTAAAAGTTTTAGATTCCGAAAACTTTAACTTCACTGTCAAATTTTTTTTTCATTGACCTAATTCGACCCTCTGCCTCTATTCTCTCTTATTTATGGGTAATAAAATTCTTTTCTTCTCTATTTGCGTTTTAAGAATTAAATGCCGCTTCTGATCTGATCTTTATTATTTTTATGCTTCATATACGAAAAATTTCTGAGAAATCGTAAATTAAATTTCAAAAAGATGTGTTTCAGTCTACTGATTGAATATTGAAGGTCGTACGAACAATATTTTACTGTTTGATGAATGAATGCACTAACATAGATGAATTTGTTCCTCCAAAAAAGTTCAAATTTAATAAGGAGGAATAAAAACGATCAAAATTCTACAAGATGCTAGTCAAATACGATTTTCAAAAAATTTTTCGTTTCATGTATGACTGAAAAAAAATTAATTAATTTTTTCATTAATTTTCTGAATTGTAATGTTCATAGCAATATGTAGTTTAATAATTCAATATTGTTTCAATCACTGTCTGTGCTGAATTTTAAATAAATACCTTTTTTAAATACTACCCAAGAAATTTCATTTCCAAACAATCCACAGGCAATAAACTTTAATTTTTTACATCAATGACATCCTTTTTAGTATTGAATTATTTCCCCATTTAATCCTCTCATATAACACACAATCCCTTGAGCATTAAATTAGTTTCAAAAACACATCAATTTGCTTAATTTCATCACCATGATAAACTACTTTAAATTCCACTCCTTTCATCACACATTTTCATATGTTGCGTATTCGACACATCTGACGTTCAGAAGAAAATGAAAATAAAAAAAAGCCAACGAATTTCCACTTGTAGGAACACACGCATTCAAAAACAAAAACAGCCTTGATGTCAATGATTCACATTTCGGTGAAAAGAGCGAAAAGTAAAAATGAGAATGAAATTGAGAAGAAAAACATTTTGAGTAAATGGAAGTAAAAAAAAAAAATTGAAATTTCTCGACAGTCTGATGCTACATGTCAAGCTGTCTTCGTCATTTTAAGAATTTAGAAAAATAAAAATTTAACGCGTAGAATCTTAAAACCGGAAAAATGATGATAGTTAGTAAGTTTTTAATATTTGAGCTCGAAACCGGTGGACAATTTTGGGGATGGTACGTGAACTTTATTCACTAAAAATTTGCAATTCTAATTATTTAATTGTCTTTTTGTAGGCTTGGAATCATTGTTAATTCAATAGCTGTAGTTTTATTACTTTTGGCTATGCTTTTTTTTAGTTCAGTCACTTGCGATGATTTTTTGAAATTTTTACATGAATTGAATGCTGGTGATGAAGTGTCTCTTGAGCAATGCGAAAAATATCATATTGGCAAGTTGTTTTTAATTAAAAAACCGAGTTCATGAATGTGATTTTTGAAAATTCAGCATAAAAACATGTGTGAGAACCCCAAGTCATAATTTTGTTTATTTGCAGGCATTAAAGCATTCATCATCATTTCCATAATCTTACTAATAGTAGGAATAATACTATGTAGCCTTCTGATTGTAGGCATTAAAAACGTAAGTCACCTACTGTCCATTAAATAGCTTCAAATTTATTTAAAATATTTTTGAATTTTAGAGAAATCATTGTCAGATACTTCCAGCATCCATTGCTCAAGGAATTGATGCTATACTTCTTCTCATTTTGGCTCCATTTACTGGCTCTTTTGGAGCTTTCTTTTGGTTCGCTGTTACCGGTGTCGCTTGGTTTTACATGTTTATTGTTTTACTGTCATTGTATGAGAAAGTTAAGCTCGAGAAAAAAGGAACATACAATGCACAATATGTCCATCCTTAAAGTATTTTAAAGAGTCTGATTTGATTTAATTTTATTGACTGTGTTTTTCCTTTGAGATTTTATAATGATTATGTATAAAAATTAATTTTAAGGAACATAAATATGCTTATAATTAATGTTAAACCAGGTTAAACCTTGATTGGAATCGGTTGAGATTTTTGATCGTCTGGATCATGGAACGTAAATTTCTTATTAAGTTAAAGAATAATTTCCTATAGATATCGATCAATAAATTTGAGTACTTAAAATAGAAAAACTGTGTATGGTATTTTTAGAAAATGTCCTTGACTAAGACATAAAATACCAATTGCTTATCCTCTCTTCATTAAATTCTCTCATATATTTCCTAAATTCTCATTTCTCTCAGATTTTCTGTGGATAATATTTGCAAAATATCAATTTACTTTTCCAAGACACTTGAAGATCACTTTTGAATTGCTTTCAGGCTCAATTACACATGACATAGCAGATGTTTCATTTCAGACTTAATCGAGACATTATTTTCAATTAAGATTGGCATCAAAAATAGTCAATTTAATGTTTATTATCAAAATTTTGTGACATCTCAATGTTTGTAAACATTTTGATATTTTTTTGATGAAAATGAGCAGCTACAAAAAACTGCTCTCTGCCAATTGAAATTTTTTTTGTATATTTCGCGAATCACACGAAGCTTAATAGCATCTTATTATGTTTATAAATAAAAAAATAAAATCACGAATATTTTGAATTGAGATGATTTTTATAAGCCGGTAGTTCTTGATTTGCAACTGATAGGATTCACTTGTTAAATTGAAAAAATTAAGAGTTGGAATAAATTTTTATTATTATTTTATTTTTAAATTCTAAAGAGTTGATTAAAGATTAAAATTAATTTAAGTTTTATTAAAAATTTAGCTCATAAATAATTTAAATATGCTTATTAAAAAGTGGAAAACAAATGAATTTTTGTGTTTTAAACTAGAAACTGGAGGAAAATTTATTAGTTGGTAAGTATGAAAAGTGCTGTGAATGTGTGTATAATTATAATTATTCAACATAGGTACTTTCAAAATATTATTTCTTAAAATTAAAACCAAAATAATATCTCAAAGTTCTTTAAAATTCCTTCAAAATTTAAAAAATTTCATCTTAAAAAACTTAATTTCTGATTAATTATCTTACGCAAGGTACATTTCGACTCTATTTGTGAAAAAAAAGAAAAAAAAAGTTTTAAGCGCGTGGCAAGAGTTAAATAGTCCCCAGACATTATTTTTACAATTTGAATTGTTTATGTTTTGATTTTTACTCATCCTCGTGTTTTGTATATTTGCTGCTCAATAAAATATTATTTTATCATAAAATTTATTTTTCTCAAATTCCAGGCTGTATTTCATCTTTTTTTGCTTAATCATGGTCCTGTCACTTCTTGGAATTGTTTTTGTTTTTGTAGATTGCAATAATATGCAGCCATTGAATGATTTATTCCCAGAATCATTGAAGTCATGTACTGTGATTAAAATAAGTAAGTTATATTTTTTAAGACAGGGGTGCAGCTAGAAAATTCTTCTAGGGGGGTCCAATTTTTTTTGTATGAAAGAAAAAGTTTTTGGGGGTGGGGGAGGGGATTCCAAATGTTTTTTTTTTAAAAAAACCTAAGCAAAATGAAGAAATTTTTCCTCGAGGGGGGGGGGGGGCTGGAATGGCTTCGCCCCTGCTTTAAGCTTGAAAATTATTTTTACTAAAATTTTATGAATTTTCATATTTTTTTACAGTAACAGCCACAGTTTCTGTGTTACTGATAATTCTATCACTTTTGACTTGCATAGTTTTCAAAAAATGCATCAACGGAATCAATGAAGTAAGAGTTCATATCCTCCTCTAAATCATAAATTCTAATGAAATAATTTCATAGCTCGATCACACAAAAATGAGATCTGGAGTAATTCTATGTGCCATTATCAATGTGATGCTTGTTATGATTGACATTTACGGAATATTTGTTTCATTCCGACTCCTCGACATTGTTGACATTGCACTGACCATTACTGTATGTGTTTATTTCTATGTCTGTCTTCGTTCATTGTACGAAAAAATTCAGCTAAAAAATGAACACAAAAATATTTGGATAGAAAAAGAAGCAGATCCAATGCGAACAGCGTAAATTTTTTATTTTTTTGTAAACACTGTCTTTTGTGAATCAGTTCATTTACTATTTAAAAATTTATCATTTTTTGTATTTATTTGTTTTATGTTGTTCTTGTGAAAAGGAAGTGATTTTTTTGTTTAATAAAATAATTTTTTTGTGGAAATTCATGCTAAACTTTATTTTTTTTAAGATCATTAAAGACACCAGTTAATAAAACACATTTTTTCGTCTCCTTCGAAATATTTACTCAAAAAAATAATGAATGAAAAAAGAATTTTTCAAAATTTAAACAAAACTACACAAGCGAAATAGAAAGAAGACAAAAACTATAAACATGTGCGATTTGTCTTGGTTTTTTGAAGATTTGATGAGAAAAACATTCAGATATCTAAGCATTAAAGTTTGATGTTTTCATTAATTTATTTCATTTCCAGCGCTTTTTTAAATTGATTTTAGCCATTAATATTTTTTCAGATATGTTCTTTAAAAGTTTAAGTTTTCAATATTTCTTTAATTTTTTAAATGCTTGAAATAAGGAAATAAAGATGAAGAAATGACACAAAAAAATAAGATTGACGTATTAAGCATCAAATTGCAAATCTCGTAGCCTTGACAAAATGTAGATCATTTTGACTACTTTTTCTTATTTTTCTTTTACAATCTTTCAAAAAAAAGTCCGAAAACCATTGACTTTTTTTTCTAAAAATAATTTAGTTGCGTTTAGATTTTCTAATAAGCTTAATCATCTTTTTTGCGTTCCTGACAATTTTTTTTAAAAGAAGAAAATTTCATTAAAAATGTTGAAAGTCAATAAATTTCTCTGCTATGAATTGGATAAAGGAGGTCGAATTATTGGATGGTATATTAAAATTAATTTTTCAAGGATTTTTAATTAACGCATTTTTTTGCAGGTTTGGAAAAATTGGCTCTATAATTCCAATTGTCATTTCAATTGTTTTGTTTTTGATTGGACTGTTTATGTCATGCGATGATGTTCAGAGTCTTGTTAAGAAATCTCAAAGTGATGTTGGATTGGATTGCTTTACTGCAAAAATTGGTAAATTTAAAGATTATAAATTTTTCTTTTCAATAATTGAATTTATGTTTTTCAGCATTCGGAATTTTTTTAATCATCGTAATTGCTATATATTCATTATTCTATTACATCTTCAATCTTCTCATTAGAGGCATCAATAATGTAAGCAAGATTCAAATCAACATTTTAACAATTTATAATAATTTTACAATTTTCTTAGCGTAACCACAAGCAAGTACGTCCAGCACTCATTGCAGAAGTTATTGGATTCTTTTGCTGCGTGATATTGCTGATTTTTTCGAGAACTGCTGGATCAATTATTTACTTTATCGTTGCAAGTATCTTATCATTTTATGTTTCGATCGTTCTTTATTCAATTTACGATAACATCAAAAGTGGAAAGAGTAATCCTCAAGTTGCACAATATTCTGGTCCATAGGATTGTGTATTAATAAGTTTTAGTTTAAGTCAGTAAAATCTTTTCGTATTTTTTTAAAAATTATTTGTTTTTGTTCAATCTACAACTTTAAATACTGCGCATAAATATGGCGCGTCCCATAACATAAATTTTAGCTTCTAACATCTTACAAAATTAATGTAAAAATCCCTTCTGTTTTCAAGGCGAAATGACATTTTGTTGTGAATATTTTTAGATTTTTTTTAAACATTTATTTTTTTCTATTCCCGAATTTTTTATTAACTGAATGAAACATAACGAAGAGATTAGAAAAAAAGTTTGCCGAAAAAAATGAAAATAAATTATTCAGAATTAATTATGTAAAATGTCAAGGACAGATTCTACCACACATGTATGCTTTTTATTGAGCAATTCACGCTTTTGAGAAGATTATAATAAAATTTTATATTTTCAATATTTTTTCTTTATTTTTATTACTCATATGTGCTATGTAGATCTTTATGTCAAGCATGTTGAAAGCGACAAAAATAATGAAAACATTTTCATTGTTTATACATTTTAATCACGAATTATCTTGAAATATAAATTATGGTTAAGTTTAGTCACGATTTAGAACTTTAAAGTATGAATTTTAACAAAATGATCTTCAATTAGGTATTTATAAGATTCTCAAACTTTTTTGTGTTTAAATATTTTTCAAAGAAATCATTTTAAATTTTTGATTTTTAATAATCAAAAATAATAATAGTAATAATAATAATAATTTTTCTAAAATTATAAGTTTAGCAAAGTTAAAATTTTAAAAATTTAAAATTTCCCAAAATTTCCTCTTTTTTATTAAAATTTAGAAATACAAACATTTTTGACTTAACTTAAATTTAATTTTTTGTTTGAATATCGAGAATGAAAAAAGTTTGAGAACCACAGATTTTTGACTAAAGCTCAATTAATTTTTTTTTAGTAATTTGCCGGCTTCTTTTTGAAGGTTATTCAAACATCTTTGATTACACATTAAGTTTTTCAAAATATCAACAAGTTTTTATAGGAACAATTAAAAAAGAGAGGATGTAAATTCTCTCATTTTTTTTAAGTTTGATTTTGATCTTTCTTCTTTGATGCTGTTTCTTTTGGACTTCTTTTCTTAAATTTATTCTTGTTTTTTGTATGTATTCTGAAGATCGGCAGAGCGCAACTAAAATAAAATTAAAAAAATGAATGAGTGGAATACGATCCATAAAACGAATGGACATTAAAATTCGATTTAATATTCTAAAATTAAAAATTTGAATCGTGAACGTTATTCTTGACCTTGACAAGTTTTCGTTTCTTGCGTATTCAAATTTTATATTTTTTTTATTCAAATTTTGTTAAAGAAATGGCACATATATGTTTTGATTAAATTTTTATTTATATTTTCTATTATTTATATTTTCTAGTATTAATTTTGATTTGGATATTTATAGAATTTAGAGATGCAGAATATTTACCCTGTTTTTTCTTTATAAGCTACCACTCGTTACTAAGCTACTAGCTTAGTAAAGTTTTTTGGAACCTAAAATTTTTTTGTAATCTTTACTAAGCTACTACCACAAAAAATTTTAGACAATAATTTTTGAGAATTTAATAGCATTTTATGCTTCAAACTGTCATTTAAACTCAGATAAAATCAAGACAACGAGTTAAATACTTAAATTTTTTGAGAAAATTGAAAATTTTTGTTTTAGTACAGGATTTTTACTAAGCTACTACTCGTTACTAAGCTACTAGGGAGCCAAAAAATCAACTTTTTTACTCTACTAAGCTACTAGCTTATAAAGAAAAAACAGGGTAGGTAATTTCAAAATTCCTATTTTAATAAATTCAATTTTATTTCATCTATGAATTAGTTTTTCAATAAAAACACTTTTTAATACTAAGTAATTCATTTTATTCAACGCATCGAATTCTTATAGCAAAAAAAAAACATAAATTAAAGCTGTATTGAGAAAATCGTCAACAACTTGCGCCAACAATAAAATAATTGACAGCTCAAAATGCAGTGCAAATGCTTGGAATTCCCTTTTTGTATGCTAATCAGTTACAATTATTATCAAAATTTCCATTTTTATGTTTACTGTAACGTGTTTTGCAGGAAAAAATCCAACTGACCTCGTTGATATTTCAAAATGCATTTTTAATATTTTTTTTAAAAATTACTTGAAGCTGTTTTGGCTCACGGTTAGTATAATTTTAATAACGACTGACATTCAATTAGATTGTAAAATCCAACTCTTGAGTCTTGAGCTACATAGATGAATATGTTTTGAAAATGTTTGCGGCTATTAGATGCTGAATAAAGCATGCTAAAGACTTAATTTCTATTAATTGATTCAAAAATGTTCATTTATTTGTGTGACAGTGACAAGAGGTTCATCACTGATTAAATCGTTTTATTGCAAATAAAAATTGTGTGAATTAGAATAAGTAAACAGAAAATTAAAATTGATGATGTTTACTCTTATTTTTAAACAAAAATTCATCAAATAAAAAATTCTTGGTACTTGCAATGCATTGCTAAATATTTTGTTATGCAAATAATTATTTATAAACAAATTGCTATGTTAACAGGTGTATCAGAATGTATCAGAGTCACTGCTCCGCATCTACAATTCGAAGTTTTATGCTTTTGTAAAAGATTATCATTTTTTGGATATTATATGTAAAACCGCGTAAGTGACAAGGCCAATGATTACATAATCATAGATTATTACACAGAATTGTGGTTCGTGATGAATTTACGAGTCTAGCTTCTTTTTATCAAATTTTTGTGTGCTTTGTTGATGTGTTTTAGAATGTTTGTTGGATATAATACAAATATTTAAAATGATTAGTAAGTCTCATGTGTATGGAAATCATGTTTTTGCTTTGAAATATTTTGTTATAATCTCAAAAAAGATTGATTAAAAATCGAATTTTGTAGATTTCTCAAAATTTTTTTAGAATCTTAACATAAATCTTCTTAAAGGTTTCATTTCATTTAGTGAAATTGTTTTTCATAAATTTCATTTGTATATCATTTTCTCCCTTTAGATAAGGTTCCCTGTAAGGTTCTATGTTAGTGTTCGCTTTAATATTATCAATAATTTCCAAAATAAAATCATAAAAGATATGAAAATATAACATTGAGAACCCACATTTAATTAAGATCAAAAAATATCGAAGGTCTTCAATCAAGATGTAACTAAACAAAATCGTTGCTCGTTCATGATTTCGGGCATGATGATTCAATGTCATGGTTAATTTTCATAGCTTCATCAATTAAAGTATTATTGTAAAGTTGTTGAGTGACATCGGAAATATATTCAGATCAATTATTTTAAATATGAATTTCCATAATGATTCACTAATGCTTATCGCATTGCTTAAAAATTTCAATCTAGAATCGCATAAGAATTAAATTTTTAAAGTTAAATTTCATAAAAGAATTTAATAAAAATTTACATAATAATATTAAAAGTTCAATTTAAAAGTTTTCTGAATGAAATTAAAAAAAAAAAATGTTGATCTTCAAAATATAAATTTAACAAAAAGCTACTAAAATTCCATAAAACGATCAAGAATTATTCTCTCATTTATCGTGAAAACTAAACTCAATTTACAATTTGTTCGCTCATTTACATTTAACTTTTAAGAGAAAAATTTAAAGTTCTCTCAAATGTTAAGCATCAAAAAAAGGTAGATCGGTTAGTTTTTGTTTGGCGTTCACAAATTACAGATCAGTTCAACTGCCGCTGTAACATTTATTAAATAATATTTCAAAGCATTAAAGCAAAAGAGAATTTAAAAAAAAAATCTCAATATGGTCACTGTGAATAGTTGTTGTTGTTTTAGTCTTGAAACTGGCGGTTTAATTTTGGGATGGTAAAAATTTTTGTGCTTTTTAAGTCTTTTTGTCGGTGCTTATTTGTATTTTAAAAATAATTTTTAAGGCTCGGAATTATTGGAAACGCAATTCTCGGACTTTTCTTGTTGGCGTTACTCGCCGGATATAATTCAATAGAATGCCAAGATGTTTTACAAAATGAAAAATTCCAAGAAGCTTTTCCAGATTTGACATTGAAGGATTGTCAATTTGTGAGAACAAGTAAGAATTATTTAAGTTCAAAAAAAATCTAATTAAGTACGACTAAATTATGTATGCATTAATTTTTAGTGATTTTGCTGATCCTTCTTGTTGGATTGGTATTTTGCCTTATTGGATTTATTGTTGATGTTTTGCTGGTCAAAGGAATCAAAAGTGTAAGTTTTTATTGCTAATTATTGTGTAAAACTCATCTTTACAATAGAACCCGTTCACTTATGACTTCCATCAAAAACATGGAATTTTCGAACCTACACATCCTACCTCTGTCACAAAATCTTCATTCAAAAAATTCAGTCATATAGCCTCAGACCAAAAGTCGGACGTCATAAATGAACGTCCCAATATTTGAGCTTTTAAATTTGTGATTATTAATGTCCAAAAATCAAATTTAATCAAATTTAAATAACTTCAAATATTTTTTTGCAGCGCAATCCAGGCAAAATTATTCCAGTAGTTGTCCTCAGCGGTATCGCAACTATTATATACATTGCTGGATATCTCTTAACATTTACAGTACAAGGATTGTTTTCAGCTGTAATTGTTGGCGGAATTAGTTTTTACTTCTTCCTCGTCTTATATTCAGTTTATGTCAAAATTAGAGATGAAAAAAGCCGTCCATACAGTGCACAATATGCCCACGCATAAGCATTTTATCAACAATTATATTTATAAGCTTGATGCACTAATATAATCACACAAAATTCTTAAATTATTAGATTAAGTAAAAAAAAGACAGTTGACCAGCTTTAACCTTGATTTTTTATTTCGTACAATTTTCTCATAGAATTTTTTTTTTGTGTGTCCAAAGTTTGAATTTAAAAATGTTAATTTGCCATATTATTTTAATTTGTAATGACAATTCAACGATTTATGTATTAATAGCTCTTCCATTCAAATTAACAAAACAAATAAAATTATTATTTTGAAAAAAATTCAAGCTTAAGACAAATGTCAAAATTATTACATAATTGTTTTATAGTATAATGTTTTAATAAGAATCATTGGCTAAAATTGATGAAAAAATGTATTTAGATTGCGAAATCGTGACTCACTTGACTGAGTGTCAATAATAGTGAAAATAAATTATGATCAATTAATGCAAATATTTGTGAAATTCCCAGAAATTCCATTTAGTTGAAACTTACGTATAAACCGGCATTCAGATCTCTTAATAACTTTAATAATTTAAAAACATTTTTCATTAATTAAAATTTGTTGATCTATGCAACTTGAATATAAGACAATGACTCTTTCCAATTTATTTATTTATTAGTACACTTTTCATTTTTTTGTTTTAAATTGATAAGCCAGCCAAGGCTCAGACACTCAAATTAAAAATTGTAAAATTGTACAATTTTTAAAATTTGTATGAAAAAATTGCAATTAATTGCAATTAATTGCAATTTTCCATTTTTTCTATGAAAAAATTGTAAAAAAGTGCAATTAATTGCAATTTTTTACAATTTTTCACAATTTTTTCATAAAAAAACTAAAATCAATTTTTTTAATTAGAATGAAAAATCCCTCGGAAAAGCGATTTTTCGCGTTGATTTTCTTATTTGAAATGAAAAACCCATCAGAAAAGCGATTTTTCGCGATGATTTTCTTAGATGGGATGAAAAACCCCTCAGAAAAGCGAATTTTCGCATTAATTTTCTTAATTAAGATGAAAAACCCTTCAGAAAAGCGATTTTTCGCATTAATTTTCTTAATTGGGATGAAAAACCCCTCAGAAAAGCGATTTTTCGCATTGATTTTCTTAGATGGGATGAAAAACCCCTCAGAAAAGCGAATTTTCACAATGATTTTCTTATTTGGGATGAAAAACCCCTCAGAAAAGCGATTTTTCGCATTAATTTTCTTAGTTGGGATGAAAAACCCCTCAGAAAAGCGATTTTTCGCATTGATTTTCTTAGTTGGGATGAAAAACCCCTCGGAAAAGCGATTTTTCACGTTGATTTTCTTAGTTGGGATGAAAAACCCCTCGGAAAAGCGATTTTTCACGTTGATTTTCTTGTTTGGGATGAAAAACCCCTCGGAAAAGCGATTTTTCACGTTATTTTCTTAGTTGGAATGAAAAACCCATCAGAAAAGCGACTTTTCACGTCGATTTTCTTAGTTGGGATGAAAAACCCCTCAGAAAAGCGATTTTTGGCATTGATTTTCTTAATTGGGATGAAAAACCCCTCAGAAAAGCAAATTTTTGCGTTGATTTTCTTATTTAAGATGAAAAACCGCTCAGAAAAGCGATTTTTCGCATTGATTTTCTTAATTGGGATGAAAAACCCCTCAGAAAAGCAAATTTTTGCGTTGATTTTCTTATTTAAGATGAAAAACCCCTCAGAAAAGCGATTTTTCGCATTGATTTTCTTAGTTGGGATGAAAACCCCTCGGAAAAGCGATTTTTCGCGTTGATTTTCTTAATTGGTATGAAAAACCCCTCAGAAAAGCAAATTTTTGCGTTGATTTTCTTATTTAAGATGAAAAACCCCTCAGAAAAGCGATTTTTCGCATTGATTTTCTTAATTGGGATGAAAAACCCCTCAGAAAAGCAAATTTTTGCGTTGATTTTCTTATTTAAGATGAAAAACCCCTCAGAAAAGCGATTTTTCGCATTGATTTTCTTAATTGGGATGAAAAACCCCTCAGAAAAGCAAATTTTTGCGTTGATTTTCTTATTTAAGATGAAAAACCCCTCAGAAAAGCGATTTTTCGCATTGATTTTCTTAGTTGGGATGAAAACCCCTCAGAAAAGCAAATTTTTGCGTTGATTTTCTTATTTAAGATGAAAAACCCCTCAGAAAAGCGATTTTTCGCATTGATTTTCTTAGTTGGGATGAAAAACCCCTCAGAAAAGCGATTTTTCACGGTGATTTTCTTACTTGGGATGAAAAATTCCTCGAAAAAGCGATTTTTCACGTCGATTTTCTTATTTGAGATGAAAAACCCATCAGAAATGCGATTTTTCGCGTTGATTTTCTTATTTGAGATGAAAAACCCCTCGGAAAAGCGATTTTTCGTGTTGATTTTCTTATTTGAGATGAAAAACCCATCGGAAAATCGATTTTTCGCGTTGATTTTCTTATTTGAGATGAAAAACCCATCGGAAAAGCGATTTTTCGTGTCGATTTTCTTATTTGAGATGAAAAACCCATCAGAAAAGCGATTTCTCACGTTGATTTTCTTAGTTGAGATGAAAAACCCCTCGGAAAATCCATTTTTCGCGTTGATTTTCTTAGTTGAGATGAAAAACTCCTCAGAAAAGCCATTTTTTGTGATGATTTTCTTAGTTGAGATCAAAAACCCTTCGGAAAAGCCATTTTTTGGCTCGATTTTCTTAGATGGAATGAAAAACTTCTTTTGTGTTTCTTGTGATTTTAAATCAAAAAATTGTAAAAATTGTACAATTTTCAAAAAATTGTATGAAAAAAATTGGAAAATTGCAAAAAATTGCAAAAATTGTACAATTTTTACAATTTTTTCAAATTTGTATGAAAAAATTGTAAAAAATTGCAATTAATTGCAATTAATTGCAATTTTTTTGAGTGTCTGAGCCTTGAAGCCAGCAAATGAAAAAGTTCAACAATTTTTTTTTACGCAAGTCAAACTTAATTATAATCATCATTAAATTTATGTTTCATCAAATGCAATAATTGTGTTTTGAACAAAACTAAAAGTCATGCGATAAGTGCAAAAGCGGCATTCAGTTCTCTTACATAAGTCATGCAAATTAATCATAATTTTTCATCGTCCAAAATGAGATCAAATGCTCTTCTTCCTTCGTTTGATATTTTAAAAATTAAAAAGTTTTTGGTCATTTTTAGCTTACAGAGTGGTGGATATGTTATTGGGGTGTAAGTTGAGATTTTTTGGATATTTTTCTTAAGAAAATAAAATTTAGACATTTAAAATTGAATTTTTAAATTTCAGATTTAACTTTATCATAAATATTAGTGTCATGGTAGTGATTGTACTTAATATGACTGAAAATTATCAAAAATCTAAAAATTTGGATTTTCTTGATGACTTTTTGCTCAGAAGTGATCAATGTGGGTTCATTTAATTTTATTTTTA
This sequence comes from Chironomus striatipennis, assembly GCA_026123125.1. Classification (NCBI taxonomy): domain Eukaryota; kingdom Metazoa; phylum Arthropoda; class Insecta; order Diptera; family Chironomidae; genus Chironomus; species Chironomus striatipennis. The sequence goes on along the minus strand of CM047392.1, from coordinate 49,593,080 downwards.
AATAGTCAAATCTAAAAGTTCAATATTTTAGTTCAAATTTTAAAAATTGCACTCCTGATATTTTACATCCGATCAATTACCGATGTTCTATTGATGACTGGAATTTATGGTGTAAGTGATTTGATTTCAATTTGATCAATTGTTGATCCTAACAGAAAGTTCTTTAATTTTCAGCAAAAGCCAGCAATTCTAATTCCAACGATATTCTCCTGCTTTGTATTAGCCGTTGGATATTCAATTATAGGATTTACTCTTATTTTCTTTGACATGGATCTCGTCTTTATTATTGGTTTTGTACTTTTAGGTTTCTTTTATGGATATAAATTCTCATGCATTTACTCGATTTATTTTATGATGCATGAGAATAAGGCTTGATTCAGTTTAATTATGTGTTGCTGTAATGTGTTATTAGACACAATTAAATGCATGTGAGATTGCTGTTTTGTACATGCTGTAAAATATTTTCAAAACTTTAAGAGCTTCAAAAACCCAGGAAAACTATAAAAATTTTGATTTTTCATAAAAAAAAATAGGTTTGAAAATTTTCAATTTTGGAAAATGACAAATCTAGAATTTTATTAAAAATTTGAATTAATTTAAAATGACAATAAGTAACTGGGTTTTTAGCTGTTTTAACCTCATTAATAGCATGCTTTACAAATTTTCTTAAATATTATTTAAAATTCAAATAAATTCACATAAGAATTTAAAAAAATAAAAAAAGGATAGAAAAATCTCAAAAATATCCAAAAGACAATAAACAATTTCAAAAAATTACATCACGTAAAATTGATTCCATCTACCAACGAAATCCTAACGATTACAAAACTTTTACTTTTATTTCGAACTGTCGCGCAGGCGTTGTCAAGATGTTTTGATTTTTGCAAGAATAAAGAGTGAAACTTTTTTTCATTTTAAGGAAATCAGTCGCTGAGATAAATTCCACTGAAAATGATTCGAATTGAAAAATTCCTGACTATTTTTGAACTAGGTGAGTTAAAAGAATCTGGAATAATCCACAACTAATTAAATTCAATGAATTACAATTTCAGAGACTGGAGGGCTGTTCATAGGATATTTTGGATTGATCTCAAGCTCATTAATTCTTGTATTTTGCATATTAACGCTCACAAAAATCTTCACAGAATGGGATACATTAGAGGAGTCATTGCATACAATTAGAATTGAAAAGGAAATGAATCTTCAAAGTCCAGAAGGAATGGAACTTTTCAAGCACAGTAAGACGCAAAATGTTTACTGAGACGTGAAAAATTTTACATTTTTTTTCCTTTTCAGCACTAATTGCTGGAGTAGCTTCAATGATTTTCCTGCAAATTGTCTGTCTTTTTTCATTCGTTCTTCTTGTCAGAGGTGTACGGACGCACAATCCAAAGCAGATCAAGCCAAGTGTTTTACTTTTTGCCATGTTTACGACTCTGTCTGTTTTGGGACTTTTTGCTCGCTTCTCACCAACTTCAATCGTTAATTTTGTTTTTAATTTTTATATTTTCGTTGTCCTGTTCTCGCTACTTAAGAAGTATCAAGTACAGCAGTTCCATGGAAATCACATTATTATTACTCATAATCCTAATTTCATTCCGATAACATATCAAGAAAAAGCATAAAGCATTTGTGGATGTAAAATTTACGTTGGTAAACTTGTGTGTTTGTGATTTTCATGTACCTCGAATATATTCTTTTAAACAAAATCAATTAATCTTTTTCATGTGAGTTAAGCTTATTTAATTAGGTATTTAGACTTTAAGGATGATTTAATAAAGATTAACGAATTGAACTTTAAAAAAAAAAATCTGTATTTTAATGTCTTTTCAGAATTTTCTTAGAATTTTTGGTTAGTTTAAGTAGAATTTCCAGAAATTAATTGCATGATTCATGCAAATTTTCCCAGAACATTCCTTAATTTAACATAATGCAGTCATTTGAAAAGTTAAAGTTCATAAAATTCAATCAAAAATCCCAACGGCCAAAATAAACTCAAAATTATTTTTCCATTTGCAGCCAACTTCATGTCATTTACAAAAGCTTTCAAAATGAGCTTTTAGTTTTTTTGAAGAATAAAAATGACTGAAAACATTTTCGTTCCTTACTTTCCGTCCATTGATTTATCATACCCTTATTGCTATCCTTCAATTTTATTCGCGCTGATTGATTTTCTTGTTATTTGCTATATTGGATGTAATTTATTTTGACTGACTTTATATTTCTTGAAAAGACAAATGAAATCTAATTAATCGAACTGTCTTTAGTTACTTGGCATAAGAAGGAACTTTCCATAGAATTTAATGCATGATTACTGTGTTAATGGTCGATAAAGTTTCTTATTACTTGCTTCATGGGATGATTACATTCTTAGAAGGAAGAACAATAAAAAAGATTTCATAGAATTTCCTTTTTATGCCAAGAATACATCATCAACAATATCATGTGCTTACAAGATATAGCAAATTCCAAGAATCCAAAATTATCTCACATTCATCACTTTTGATGTCCTTATTCACCAAAATATTTATAGTTTTAATCAATTTAGCTAGTTGTGCCTACCATTGTCAACAAAATACTCAAATCCTGTTACGGCAAGCAATAAGAAATTGATTCAAATTGACAACTTTTTTATTCACATTTTTATGGTTTGGTGCTTCTATTCATGCTTCATTCTTGTGTGTTTGTATGTGCTTAGATTGATACATGAAAAAAGATTAAGTTGCGGATAAAGGAAGAAACTTTTCATCTCCCATTCTATTTTTGTCATAAAAATTGCTTCTATTGAATTCCTTTTCGTGTTTTTTATTGAAGTCATCTGAATATAAGTAGCTTCACAAAAGTGCTATCAAGTGCAGTTTTTAAAAAGCCATTGATTCAAGACAATATGAAATAATGTTCTTATATCCTTTTTTTCGTCACATTCTTTTCTTATTGTTTGCTCAATTCAATTTGCTTTACAAAATCCTTGTGACATAGATTCACATCCATATACACACAAGCAAAAGAAGCAGCACAAAAGATGTTTGGTTCAATGAACTAATCCATGGGATATAAAGGAGGACATTATTGAAATCATGAAGATCTATTGCCACATTTCAGCACAGCATAAACATTATTAAATCTTTAAATGTTGTTGTCATAAGCAACAGGCAATCGAGCATTTTAACAAATCTTGATTTCCACGTTAAAACCTTCAATGTAAATTGTAGACGGAGGCAACAAATCCCTCAAGTATTATTTTTTGACAGTATATTCATAAGAAAAAAAAAACAGCAACTTTTTGTAGCTCTTGAATGATGGTCTGGAGATGCGAGAGATCTTTAAAAATAAGCTTAAATGTTTACTTGACTTGTTATTTGTTTGTTTGTAGATAACAATAAGCTTTTCCTTGTATTTCTCAATAATGCTCTTGTGGATATAAAACGCGTGTCTTTTAATAATTGACACGGACGAGCGAGCAAAGAAACAATTCAATATGAATGAATGAAAATTTAAGTAGTCATGGCATAAAACTTTATTGCTTCTTATCTACAGTTGCTGTATTGTTTTTGTGAACTTTTTTTTGTGTGCAAATTCTTGGAGAAGGATAGGAGAATGAGCAGCAAGAGAGTTTTGTGAAATGTCTTTTTTCTGTTGCTTTAAGTTTTAGTTTGCTTTTTATGTAGATTTAGAGAATTTAAGGTAAGAATTCTTGTGTCGGTAGATTTTTGGTGCCTATGTTATTTCTTTGTAGATTCTTGAGTAGTAGATGCCTTGAGAATTCAGGAGTTTCAAAGAATCTTGAAGAAATTACTGAAATTAATCCTTAATTGGGTCTCAATCCATATCTTACAGTAAAAAAACATGATATGGTACATTAAATTTTGTCCTATTTAAATCGCAGTGCCTCTAGCTCAAAAGACTGAACGCTTACCTTAGAATTAAATCTTACGTTAAATTTTGTATCAACTTCTAATTTTCAGCAAATCAACTTTTCTTCCCATCCTTAATTCCTTAATTGATTTTTCCAGATTTTTCAATGAAATTTCCAGGGACCGAATTTAATCACTCACAATCATGTGAGTAAAAAAAATATGAGTACTCATTGAAAAAAAAAAATCTGAGTTTTTGTTTTTCAATGAGTACAATGATTACTGAGTACTCACAAATCTTTGTACTCATGAGTACTCATTTTAATCATTTTGACCGTTATTTTTTTTTTACTCATGATTTTTTTTAAAAAAAAAAGCAATTTGTTCGCTGATTTTCATACAAATTTTTGCATGAATTGAGTAAGAATTAAGCATGAAATCTATTGAAAGCCTTCTTCTAATGTATACAGCATGCATTATTAGAATGTATAGAACCTTATTAAGCATGTTGGAAGTAGCGGAAGTGCTTGGTTCCTGAGATCTGACCCCCTCTTTAAAATGTCCTAAAACGTCCAGAAATGAAATAAAATTTTTTGGTCAGTTCCAGTCAGTTGGACATAGCCCATTTCTTGTGTTTTGACTGACTTATCATCAAAATTATTATTTGTTAGGCATTCAAAATTAATATTCATGCTTTGTTTTGTGATTGTTAAGCACTGAGTATATCCAACTGACTGGAACTGACCAAAAAATTTTATTTCATTTCTGGACGTTTTAGGACATTTTAAAGAGGGGGTCAGATCTCAGGAACCAAGCACTTCCGCTACTTCCAACATGCTTAATAAGGTTCTATACATTCTAATAATGCATGCTGTATACATTAGAAGAAGGTTTTCAATAGATTTCATGCTTAATTCTTACTCAATTCATGCAAAAATTTGTATGAAAATCAGCGAACAAATTGCTTTTTTTTAAAAAAAAATCATGAGTAAAAAAAAATAACGGTCAAAATGATTAAAATGAGTACTCATGAGTACAATGATTTGTGAGTACTCACTAATCATTGTACTCATTGAAAAACAAAAACTCAGATTTTTTTTTTCAATGAGTACTCATATTTTTTTTACTCATATGATTGTGAGTGATTAAATTCGGTCCCTGGAAATTTCATAAAATTGCAATTTTTCAGATCCACAAAAGTAGCTTCACAAGTCAAGATATTTATCTACTAATGTGCATTCAAACCTCATCATTGAACAAGAATATCCACAAACCTTCTAACAGCACCACTCGCATACCTTAAAATTACCACTAACAACAATAATACCCATTTTTAAAAAAATCATGCAACTCTCATGCCAGCCACAAATGGATAAATTGCAACATTTTTGTAAAGTACTTTTACATGTATCGTAAAAGTTTATTGCCAAACTTTAGCTACAGTTCGAATTGAGGTCATTGACACATTACATACAATTGAGGATAAGTAAATGAGAAAAGAAAGTTGCATGCAGCATTCAGTAATTACTTTTGCAAAGTTCCCTTTTTCCACTGTATGTGCTGAGACAAGCAGAAATGAATGAATGGAGCAGAAAAAGGGGAGAAAAAAATTCTAAATTTACAGAAAATTGAAAACTCGTTAAGACTTTACAGAACAGAACCAACGACAAGCACATACACACAAAAGAATTCTGCATTGGAATGTAAATGTCGACGGCATGCAATTAAATTTTTATGATTTGGGTACTAAAAGTGTATAGACAAACAAAAAAGGGTTCAAAAATTCTATTTTTAGACATGCAGAAGAATTAAAGCATTTCTTCCTTCAGTGACTACGGAAATGCCATTTTGATGCCACAAATTAGATAAAATACCACACAAAAAAAATTTAATGTAGGAACTGGCTGGGGAATACGAAATTATTGAGACATTCATCATGGTATATTGGAAATTCATTAAGCATGAGCAATAGACGTGAAAGAACAGGAACTCATACGAACGGAAATAAAATTACTCGTGCTAGATGAAGAATATATGACATGGAAATTCATCATAAATGACAATGTAAATTGCTCGTCTTCAATAGTGAATGTGCTGCTTGCTGAGTTTGGCATGGTTGGGGATGGGACCAAAACTCATACCGAAAATTGGCTACAATCAAATTTTAAATTTCCAAGAAAGAATTTCAAAATATCCAAAAATTTAAAAAGGATTTATACATCCACTACCCCTCCATACAACCCTGGAAATGAAAATAATTTTTTTTGGTAAATCCAAATTGCCTTCAGTGACATTTCAATTGATATTATATTACACAGAACGGCACAGAATTTTTCCACAAAATCCCAAGTGGCTTTAAAGTCAACACGCAAAACAGCACGAACAGAAAAAAATTCCATGACTCGCTGTGTGGTAATTTCCCATGAAATATTTCATATACATACCTATACATACATGCACAGGACGTATATTTCAATTTGTGTCAGTCAAAGAAAATTGAAAATGAAAGATGAAGAAGTAATTGACACTTCAAGTCTGCTGTTGAGGTGACAGTAAAATGTCATTGAAAACTAATGTTGTTTTCATCCTAGCCACTTTTCCACGTACCATTCATCTCCAACCAGAATTAAATTGCTTCAATCTAGAACTTTTCACATTTCCGTCAATGAATCATCGGGTGGAACTTGTTGCTTACAATGAGGAGAAATAATTTGAGAATAATAAATCTTGTCATGAGACTTAATCAGTCGAAGCACAATTCACTAAAAAATATATTCACTTCCGTTTAAGCTTTTCATTCTCTCCACCTATTAATGACATGAAATAATTTTATTATTAAATCAGGACAAGAGTACGACGAGGATAACGAAGAAAAATGAGATTATTCTTAAAAAATGGAATTTTTCATTCAACAGTTTCAAAGATAAACATTAAGATTATTATTGTTAAGAAGTGTCGGTCTTGCTGTGTGCTGTGCTGTGCGAGGTAATGAAAAGGATACTTTCATTGTTCTCAATTGTATTTAAGGATAGATTGAGATATAATGGGAAGTTTTTTTTCGGAGTTGATTTTGTAGAAATAAAGAAGTTTTCGACCTCATTTACTCTTGGGGATGTTGTCACTGCGGTTGATTTAGAATGAAGTCTTCCTTTTGTTTGTGTTTCTTTCCATTATTTTAAGACTTTTTGTTTCTCTTTGTCAAATGAAAACTTTTGATCTCAGTAATCTTTGAAGATTTTTCTTTTTCATTCTTCATTCATTAAGAAAATTTTGTGGAAAGCAAATAGACGTTATATTTTATTTTACAAGAATTGAATTATTTTATCAAGTACTGATCATTTAAAGTAAGTCCAGAAAAGAAAAACATTAGCATCAAAAACTTAGAAATTTGAAATTTTTGTAGGAATTCAACATTTCATTTGACTGCAATTCATTGATCAAAAATTATATTTATTTGAAGAGTTTTTGGAAACTGGGAGCTTCTAATCATGGATACACTTCCTGAGCATATTTTAGTTGACATTTTTAAAATGCTTGACAAGAAGTCTCTGCAATCAGCATCAACAGTTTGTCTAAGGTGAAAATTTTGTTAAATTCAGGTTCTTCTCAAAGTTTACTTTGATTAACGTTTTGTGGTTTTTTTTGGCACTTTCTTACATGAGAGAAAAATTTTTACATTACATTAGGGTTTTCAAATTCGAAAACTAGGGTAAAAAATATTGAAATTCGTACAAAACGAAAATTTTTTTTTGAAAGTCCTGTAACTTTCATTAGAAGCATTGCTGATTTCCCAAATTTTTCCTACGACTTTGCTTGTCTTCCATATTTTTTTATTCAAATTTCAAAGGAGCAATTTGTGCAGCATAAAGCAGTAAAAAATCCACTTTATTTCAAATATTGAAATTCGTACACACAAATATTGAAATTCGTACACTCAAATATTGAAATTCGTACACCAACTACTGACGATTTTTGCATCCAAAACTTGATAAAAAATTAAAATTCTTGCTGTATTTTCATTTGAGGAGGTTTTTGTTCATCCTGAGCAGCTTATTTATGCTTCAAACTTAATTTATTTAATTTGTTTACACAAAAACAATTAAAATTGTTCACCGCCTACTATTTAAATTTTGTACGAATTTCAATATTTGTTCTGTACGAATTTCAATATTTGCAATGAAGTGCATTTTTTACTGCTTTATGCTGCACAAATTGTTCTTTTCAAGATTGAATAAAAAAATATGGACCCCAAGCAAAGTCAAAAGACCTTAACATGTGGCCAATGTTGAGTTTAAAGACAATTATTTCAAGTCTAAAAATGGTAAAAAAAATTTTTTGTAAATTTGTTCGTACGAATTTTGTTTTTGTACGAATTTCAATATTTTTTACCCTACTTTATAAACTTTAAATTTTTTTCAGATTTTAATTTTTTTTCTTTATTTCTTCCAGCTGGCATCAGCTCATCACTTCCTCTTCATTCATTTCAAAAAAGCATTGGTCATGTTTTAATATGACAAATGCAAGGAAACTCTCGGCATCAATCAAGGATCTTGACTGCATTCCATACAAGTCTATACTTTTCGTTTCCACGTCTAACCAGAATCAATACCTGCTAAATAAGTCTGTTAAAGTCTTGAAGGAACATTCAAGTCGCATCGAAGAAATAGCCTTTTCATATGTTTCCGTCAATACATTAACCAAAGTAATTGGAGCCTTAAATTGTGACAAAATTACATTTTTGTCAATCTATTGTTTTGACGAGCAGCAACTGACTGATGACATGGCTGTTTATTTACCACATTTGGAAGATTTAGACATCTTTAATGGAAGCCGGATTCTTCGGATGATCAAATCTCATAAGATCAAAGATCTGTCAATGCACATCACCAGTGACTATAATCCATCTGTTCAAGATATCAACAGATTTTTGCAAACGTGTCCAGATTTAGAAATTCTTTCATTTAAGAATTTCTTCCCAGCAATTGAGACTGAAGCAATGCGATTCCGATTAAAATTCTTAAGCATAAATAATTTGGCATTTAGTACAAAAACTTTGTCACATCAAGAGATGGACTGCCTGAAAAATATGATTGAAATGTGTTGTGAAAGCCTTGAAGCCTTTGTTATTACAGATTATAATGGAATTGACAAAATATTCAAATTTATGATGACTAAAGTAAAGAAACTCACAAAATTATCCTATTTGAATTTCAATTCCATTCAAGTTGAAGACGATTTTCCCGTGAATCAAACATTGAAGAAAATTTGCTGCACTTTTGACCACGACTCTAACAACGATCATTCTATAATGATGAAATTGATCAAATCATGTCCATCGCTTGATGTTTTACATTTAAATCATTGCCATTATGAAGATGTAACGTACTTAATTCATGCTGCTGCATCTAACTTGAAGAATCTTAAGGAATTAGCAATTTATAGACCATCGGGATTATTTGCAAACTACTATCCAAAAATGAGGAATTTACAGACATTGTCAATTGCTGAAATTTCTTCTCAAAAGGATATTAAACCTTTCATGAATTTATTGATGGCTGCACCGAAGCTAAAGACATTAAAAATTGATAAATGGTCAGGCGATCGACTTCCATATCTATCAAAATTAAATCTAAAGAAGATTTTGCGATCGTGCAAGGAACTTGAGGAAATTTACATCGGTGGCAATTTTATTTTACCAAAATATTTTGTTGATGGATTATTGGAAGCAAAATCGAATGTACGAAGCTTGGTCATTGAAACTTCACATGTTGATTTGGTTCGAGAAAATGGTCAAAGATTGTTAAAATCGAAAATTCAATGCACAGCTTATCCAAAGATTTTGCCAATGGAAGGACTTGATGAGTGTTTAGACTTTGATAGTTCAGATGACGATGATTCTGAAATGTTGGATGTTAGTGACTACGAATTGCAATCACAAGATGAAGAACTGTGGATGGACATGTCAGGCGATTCTTTTATGAACATGAACATAGATATTGATTCAGAGGAAGAGCAAGTTCATGGTGTAGAAGAAGATGAAGAAGAGATAGAAAATGACAGTAGCAGTGAACTGATTCTTGATTCAAATGACGTAAATGAAGAGATTGAAGATCGATTTGATGAAATGGGAAGACGAAGATCGAAAAGATTGAAACGAGATTAATTATCAATTGAGTTATGCAGTTTTGCTATTTTTTGTGTCCATATACAGTGAGATTTTTTTTATAAAGAACTGATAATTTTATTTTTATTATACTTTAATTTGTTTTTCTTGTTTTGAGGAATTTAACAATAACTTCTAATGCAAAAATTTTTTGGAACACACTACAAAGAATAAACTGCTCCAAAAATTTAAAAAAAATGGCAGAAGCTGTCCAGCTTTTTTGAAACGTTTCTTCTTCAGTCACGTTTTTATGAATTTTTAAACCAAAAAAAAATTACATGAAGAGTATTTTATAAACTTTTTCAGACATTGAAAGACACAAGATCCAACACGAGCGGATGAAACTTTTTTTAAAATTAATTAAAATGTGATTCATTTACAAATGAGAAGTAAAAGTTTTATCATCCAAGTAAAAGCCACATAAAGAAAAGTTGTGAGGTGCTATTCAATTGAAAGAGTCATGATGAAATTTTTGTTTTGCATTCTGCCAGGTCCTCGTTTTTTTGTGCTAAGTTTACTCTACCGTTTCATGGAAGAGTAAAACTTATTCTAGCAGAAAAAAAATATTGTGAGCAGCAAATACGCAATGCGGGAATCCCATGAATTTTTATTATTTCTCTCTTTAGCTGGAATTTTTAAAATTAGAGTAATGAGCTTGTTTGTGTTGTCTAGTTGAGATGTTTTTGTAGACTGTTTGTAATCTTCTCAGTTACATCCCACATAACCAAAATCATCCATTGATTGTACATTGACTTAAATGTACTATTAATGAACGGTCTAAAATTCTTCCATTCAACGTTCCATTCATATTCCCTAAATGGAATATAAAAATTCCCCTGAATTACATACTTCACAAGAGCTAGCAGAAATCGCATATATGAGGCCTCGACTAATTTGTATGAAATTTGTAAGTAATTATAAGTAAATTATTAATTATTATTATCTCGCACACATGTGTTTGAGATTTTTTAATAATTGCTTAATATGCGACTTAATCGTATTAAGTCGCAAACTTTACTTTTTCAAAGTTTTAGTGCGTTTAATTAATTTATTTAAATACACTAACACAACAACAAAGTTTTCAATAAACAAAAAAAATAACAAAAATTTTTCAAAAAAAACGTTCAAAATGGACCGTCGAAAAATCATCCATTGACGTTCCATTAATGTATTCCATTGACGTTCCATTAAATCTTCCCTAAAATCGTACATTTCAAAGGACAATATCGTCCTTAGGACGATACATGGAAAGTACGAATGGACTATACATGGAATATTTCAATGTAATACATTGATCTTCCATTCGCGTGATTTTGGTTATGTGGGATCTAACTCTTTAAGAGTTTACCTCTGAGTCATTCTGAGAAATTTAAATAAAAGCTTGATGATAAATTTATTTGGAAATTTTACAAGATAAAATTATTTGTGGCTTACGATAGGTTTTAAAATTAACGATTAATTTAATTTTGAATTATATCAACTGTTAGAGTTAGTTGCTTGCCCCTTTTATTATAGTTATCACCCCTTTTTTAAAAAAAATTGTTTTGTTTATTTATTTACAAAATTGAAATTGGCAAATTCTTAATTAAATCTTAACAATCCACGAGAGGATGAGAGGATTCAAGTTGTATTCTATAGAGAATCAAAATACGAGACAGTCACTACAAATGCGCAAATTACTCATCACGAAACTTGCACATTTTATTGTAGCAAAACAATTCAATGAGAGTGTGAGAAGCTCATGTCGTTGTATGATTTCACGACAGTGTGAAATTACAATAATGTTGATAATACATTTAAAAAGAGCATTTAATATACTTAGTAGTAAATTTTTCGCAAACAAACCAGACGCGATCGTTTTCTCCTCATAATAAAAATAATAAATATTTGTGATAAAAAGTATTTTAGAATGAAATCTTTTCTCGGCATTGATCTCAAAACGGGCGGATATGTGATATTAACAATATACTTAATTGAAAATATATTAATATTCATAATAACCGCGATACGTTCAAGTATGAAACATGACCCTAGTAAAGAAGAGTATATAATACTTCCTCCAAACATAAAAATCGGTAAATATTTTTTTTTACGAGTGACGCAAAAAAATAAAATTCAAAGATGCAATCTGAGTCTCATATCCACATAAATATTCTGTCAATTGCTGGCTTTAAATTTCTCCGAATATAAAAATTTCCAACTAGTTGCTTCAAAAAAACATTTTTTATTTTTTGTCCCTCGCGTACGGCAATGAAAACTTTTATGTGACCTTTAAACATTTATTTTACAGAAGTTCATACAGCATTTCTACATTTCCTTGTCGTTTTCTCAACTGCTGCAATCATGTTATCAACATGTGGATTAATTATTGTAAGTTTATTCATTTAATTATAAATTGTTTAATCATCATGCAAAAATGCTGAATTTGGGGAATTTTGCTGTGACTGTAAAATAGTTTATAGACAGTTAACCCGCGTGGAATATTGCCTTATTGTTGTTTGTTATCAGTTTGAAGGTTAATGATGCAATATTGCAAAGATAAGGTTTAATTGCTCATAATACAATGTAGGGGTTACTCCCTTATGTAGGTTGAATTAAATTGAATTGTTTGAGTGAAGGTTGATCACTTGATATAACTACAATAGCTATAAGTGCTATTCATTAATTTAAAATCAAAATCTGTAAAAAAATTTTAAAAATCTGAGCAAAATTGTCAATTTTCTTAACTTAACCCCCCACCCTACCACTGCTCATATCTTGACAAATAAAACCTTAATTCCTTACACAACAATACAGCATTGTAAGGTATACATAAGCCACGTGCTTGAAGATACAAATCGATATAATACAATTTAATACACATCAATTTATTTGATATACTTTTTTTCTAATGTTGCAAATGCCGATGTATTAGACATAAACTCATTAATTCATATAAAAGCTGGAGAAATTCATAAAAGAATTACTGTCTTATCTCTTCCATATCATGCATAATGAATAATTGAATATTTTATGAACTTCATTATTTACAGAAGAGAACAAAGTTCATCATGTGGTTCTACTTTTTCCATCAAGGCATTGGAATTGAAATTTTAATTATTCTGATGCCAGTGATAGCGGCTAAATCTGTCAACACAATGTGCATACTCTCGACAATACCGCTACTTATTTTTATCATTATCAAGTGCTACTGTTGGATTGCAATGGTCTCATTATATAAATTAGAAACGATAGAGGAAAGACGTGTGCAATTTGGGAAGCAATGGATTATTAATTCCTTAATGACCATGCAACCAGGCGTTAGACTGACAATTCCGGATCATGATAATAATATGAATGTGCCATATGAGCGATTTTAGCTAAATTATACAGTGATATATTGTTGTTGCTATATGTTTTTATAAATGTAAGTTCCCATATTGTGATGAATCAGCATTTAAGAAATAAATGAAAACTTAATATTGTTAGTTCGTAATTCTGACTGAATCTCATTTTTATTCAATTTCTTGAGCGAGTTTTTCATGTGGATGTGACAATTGTGTTTGGAGGTTTTATGTTTGTCTGGTTTGGATGCTTATTAATTACTATAAAATCTGTATTTAGCTAAAAAAATTATAAAAACTTAAATGTGCAGCTTCTGGATTAACAAAAAAATAAATGCGCTTTAATCAGTCACAATTGACCACTTCCTTACTCATTTTCATTTACAAGTCATCAAAAGAATTTTTCAATCCCTTTCGAACCATAGCTCCGGTTTGTTGAGCTCCAGCTGAAAGCTCATTAAATCCCTTGAGCGTTCCCATCCGTTCATACCATTCGGAAAGTTTGGGATAATCGTCATTGATATTAAATCCAATTGCAATTAGAGCAGCAACAGATGAGCAGAATGCAAAATCAGCAATTGTTGCACTATTGCCAACAAAAAAGTCACCGCCATTTAAGAATTGTGTCTCCATGACGTTCAAAGCTCCAACAATTGCTGCTTTATGCTTAACTGTCAAAATTGGTTCATCACTGAACGACAAATTAACCAGATTTGAGATGTTTGGATAGAAATCAACGGAATCAAAAAGTAGACGTTGATGAACCAAAGCACGTTGTCGTGCACATTTTGGATAGAATGCACGTCCTTTACACATTCCCATTTTATGTGGCAAATACATTAAAATTGCTTTTGACTCACACAAAACGAAATCGTCATCGACAATTGTTGGAACGCACATGCGAGGGTTTATCTTTGCAAATTCAGCCGACTTATGTTCGCCTGTGCCAAGATTCAATGTAACAACCTGTTGGAAAAAATTAATTTCTCTTCTTAGTTATTTTTATTACACACAAATTTATTTAAATGCGAGTACGGGAATTTCCTTGCCTTAGAGGCAATTAATTATTATTGTAAGCCATAAAAGTTTAATTAGCAAAACTTTTTGTTGATATTTTTTTTTCCTTTCTACTTTTATTGATTTTTTGAAGGCTTTTGTCTTTTGTGATGAGGAAATTTTTGGGGGTTGTTTGTGAATTATGTCATAATAAGTGGGGTAAAAGTCATAATAAGTGAGTCAGAAGGACGGTCTAGAAAAAATCTATTAGCTTTTACTAGATCCTTAACTTCATGGTTCAGAGCATTAATGGAAGAAAAAACTTAGACAAAATAAGTGAACAGACCCCCAAAAAAACAAAAACGCGTGAAACAACAAAAGACAAAATAAGAAAAATCTAATTTCCTCGTAAAATGAAAGACAAAGTCTATCCTAAAAGTCGATTTATTTTCCAACGAGATGCCTCAAATTGTTCCTTGTCTTATTATTTCGATTGTTTTCATTATCATGATCGTGAATTGTTCCTAACGTCGTGTTCCCTCTATTCATTACATCCATAACTTTGTACTTTTGTGAAACTCTAAAACCATTAAAACCGCAAATTTCTACACCTGTAGCAAGATGTAGTTTTAACCGTAAAATGATGTCAAAACATTATGATTGGGAATATTGTAAAATTTTTCATTATGAAAAGTGTGTGTTTTAAGGGTTAACTGTAGTTTATGAGGCTTTTGGATTATTCAGTGGATATTGATTAAAATTATTCGGTTTTAGTTGAGCTCAATTTACGTAGAGCGGCTTTTCAATTTTTGACTTTTGAAGGTTTTTTGTTGGGTTTAAGGACAATTTTGATTGAAAAAGGGACGATAGTAAATGATGTCTTTAATTTTTTTTTTGGATTTTTTAACGCTTCTTCCAGCCACATGGATGTTCTTTTGTTTAAATTTTCATAAAATATTTCGATATCCCTAATATGAAGATATCATGTACTAATGATCCCCAAAAATGATTCAAAAACAACCAAAATAATTCTTAGTAACGCAATTTGCTCTAATGGCTGTTAAGTTAAAGAGCTTGCTTACGTGATGAGCTTAATTTTTTCAAGTATGCAACACTTTATTTGGTAGATTCTTGAGTGACTTTTAATTACAATAGTAGCTAATATTCGATATACAAACAGATATTTAGATGCGCTAGAATGACGAAGCTTGAATTTAATTTTTAAGCAGTCGTGTGAAAAATTTTACAAAAGAACCAAAATTTAATAAATTTACGTGCGCTTAAAGCTTTAATACCTCCAGCTATTCCCACAACTCATTCATTTTATGTGAAGAAAAAGAATTTATTTTTTGGAAATGCTTCATTGAAGAAAATCATAAAAAGAATTTCTTTTTTTTCTTTCTGATGTTGTAAATTGTTTTAGGCTTTGTACATCACTC
The DNA here is from genome assembly GCA_026123125.1 of Chironomus striatipennis. Classification (NCBI taxonomy): domain Eukaryota; kingdom Metazoa; phylum Arthropoda; class Insecta; order Diptera; family Chironomidae; genus Chironomus; species Chironomus striatipennis. The sequence continues at coordinate 49,577,305 of CM047392.1, read as the reverse complement.
TCTATGAGATCTCTCTTTCTCTCTGTTTTACCCCTCGAAATGTAATTTAATTCGAGATAAAAGTGATGTAAAAGGAGGCCAGAAGTGTGGGTTAGGTAGGCGTACAATATAAAGAAAAGAGAAGCCCAATCTGCCAAACTTAAAGGAACAAGAAATAATTAATCAACATTAAAATTACCTCAACATCAACGTTCATGTTACGGATTGCCATCAAGACAGCACGAGACTTTTATGAGAATGTCGAGAGAGATGGAAAAGAAGGAAGAAAAGTTTAAAATTATTTAAATTGCAAATTTTCCGAAAGAGGATGAAAAAAAGGGAACTTTTTATTGTCTAAACTTACAGGCGTCGAAATCGGTGAATAATATAACTTCAAGGGACTCATCCTTTAATTTGTAATTCTGGTGGAAATACAATCACAAAAACTTTTTTATAATCCTTTTTTACCTTTGCTATTTTATGGACTTATAAGCTTTAATGTACGATGACAACTAAAAATTGTAAGCTACAAGAAATAGCTTATAGAACATAAGCCTTTATTATAGTTTCTCACACTTGTGTATATGCGCTGCGAATGATGACTAAATTCTTGTTTTCGAATATCGAAGATTTTTTTGTTGCTGTAATCTTTAAAATAATGATTTGCATATTTTAGAGTAAGTAGACAGTTTTAGGTGCTTAAATGTATTTTGAGCGATGATTGCCAATACTTTAAGTATTTTGCAGGTATTTAAACTATGAAAACATTGAAAACTAAGCAAAAATTTACAAAATAAAATCTTTGTTTACATTTAAGAATTTTAGTAGACATTCCCCTATCAAATACACAGGGGAAAATCAACTATCAGAAATTTCAAAAACTAACGGAAATTCCTTTTATTTCATGCAAGAGGTAAGTTCCGCACTGTAATCAATAAATAATTACTGTATAGCCGAACATAAAGACTGACTGTAAAGGTTGAATATTAATGTCAATGTTTGACTATAGTCTTATTGATTTTAATCGCCACGGTACTAGCTTATGTACAATAAAAATTGTAATGATGATTATGGGAATATTTTTTCCTGTTTTTCCAGCACATCAAATGAAAAATTATGAAATTTTGTGGATAAGTCAATACAATATCATGAATAAATAAGTTTTGAGTCGATACATTTTTGTTACCTTTAAAAGCTTTTAACACTGATACATTAAATTTGTAATAAAATATCCATTTTACGTCTACCGTAGGCGGAAATAGAGTCAATATCTTTTAACTCGGTTTACTCTTTGTATTAAGAAACTCTTTTTTTCCTAAATCAATATTTAATAGAGTACGTGGCTTATAAATTTATTTATTAAATTTAAAAGTTCCCAAATTAAATTTCTTTTAAGGATGTTTATTCAAAATTCATGGGATGTCATGCCAATGATTCCAAATTTATTTTTATTTCTGTACTTTGTTGACTTTAATGTCAAATAAGCAAGAAAATGAAATGAAATAAATAAAAAAAAACATAAAGATTTACTTTTGCTTTTATTTTAGAAGACAAAATACTCGGAAAAGCTCTTTAATATAAAAATATAGGGTAAAAAATATTGAAATTTGTACAAAACGAACAAATTTTTTTCAATGGCCTGTAACTTTCATTGGAAGCAATGTTGATTTCTCAAATTTTTCCTAGGACTTTATTTGGTTTCCATATTTTATTAATCAATCTTGAAAACAGTTATTTTTGCAGCATAAAGCACTAAAAAACGTCTTGAGATTTAAATATTGAAATTTGTACAAACAAATATTGAAATTTGTATACCACATTCACTCGATTTTTGCACTCAATACTTGGGAAAAATTAAATTTTTTGCAGTTCTTTTGTTTGAGAAGCTTCTGCATTATTTTGAGCTGCTTATTAGTCCTTTAAATTAAATTTATTTAATTTGTTTACACAAAAACAATTGAAATTCTTCACCGCCTACTATTGAAAAAGTGTACAAATTTCAATATTTGGAATGAAGTGGATTTTTTTCGTATAAGCAGTGATACGGGCAAAAGTTTAGTTAATCGTAAACTTCAATCTCCGAGCAAAGTCATAAGACCTTAATATGTGGACCAAAATGTCTTCATATCCAATTTTTTCATGTTCGAAAATTGTACAAAAATTTTTTTGTGATTTTGTTCATACAAATTTCAATATTGTACAAATTTCAATATTTTTTACCCTATTTAATCTCTACGTAGAGAAGTTGAGCTGGAAAGTTTAATTTGTTGTGCAGTTTACTGTGGTAGTTCATGTAGAAAATATTCTACACCAATGGACACCTGAGAACATAGCATAATTTTGAGCTTTGCTTACTTTAATGAACATAATCTGAGCTTGAAGTTTTTTGTTTTGTTTTGATAATTTTTAGCCAGAAGAGCTTCAATTCAGAGAATTGTAGAGAAATTTAAATAAATTATTCACAAAGATTTTTTGTGTTGAAGTTAATTAATTATTTATGATTTTGAATCTATGTTGGGTCTACTTTTGCGTAGAGATTCTTAAATAGGATTAGTAAAATCTGGTAAAATCACTATTTTACTTACTGGATTAGACATTGATTATGGATTAAATTTTTATTGAGCGAAAGGTCTTTAAAATAATTTTAATTCTTAAATTTTAAAATTTTTTACGTTTTGTTTAATTTCTTTTTGCAAAATTAAATTGAAACCCAAAATGCTGTGAAATCCTAGACTTACATACAAATCTCAAACCCCCATCCAAAGCTCCCTTTCCTTAATGAATAAAATTGAACCATTTAAGACATAATTACTTCTCCCATATACATGCACACAACAAAGAAAAATCAGCAAGTGAGCTTTAATTGTTCTCAATCTCACTTCTCACTTTATACTCAACATAATAAATCATAATCCAAAGATAGAGGCAACAAAAGATGTAGTATAAATTACTATAATTGCTGTGTATTAATAGGCGTTAATTATTATATCATATTTCACGCGACTGCTTTATCGACAATTTTAATTTTCATGACATCATAAAAAATAATTATGCCTGTATGTCTTTATGACGCCCTAAATTATTATAAAACCTAATTTTTTTATTATCATAAAAGTATGAAGAAGACACGACAATTGCTCATTAGAATCATTCTGAGTAATTTTGTGCTGAAATATAAGCTTCAGACAAGCGTGTCATACTCAAGAATTCTAGATTAATCAGAATGCGCATTTCTAATGGAATTAAGAATAAGGAACCAAACGAATGAATTTCATGAGCATTCTAAGATCAACAGTCGTGAAAGATAGGCAGATGGAATGCCATGTCTGAATTCTTTCTGTTGTGGATATAGTTTAAAATCGGGTGGATCATTTATCGGTTACTTTTCGATATTCATCTACGGAATTTTACTGTTACTGTGTATAATAGTTTTATGGTGCATAAAGTTAAGAATTGACGATGCAGGCATTGGAAGTTGGAGTTTATTTTATCGATTCTCAAATTACATTCGAGCACGGTCAAGTGATAATGAAATTGAAGAAACCTTACAAGACTTGAAAAGTGAGAATGTGACGTGATGAAAATATAAAATGAGGCTAGCAAAAAAAAAATTCTTTCCGTTCTTTTCTTTCTTTTTTTTTCGTTTCTTAGTCTTCAGCATTTTCTTTCTCGTTTATTGTTTGTTTCTATTATTTGGCATCTTATGTGCATCGTTTCTGATAACAGGGGCAAAACTTGTGAGTCATTGTGAGAATATAATATCCTTGAGATGATGATAAAGATTTTTTTTTTCGAGGGGATGACAACTTTGAGAAAATGATTGAGTTTATTAAATGTGAAATAGTGGAAGTGATACCTAGATGTAAAAATTCAAAATAGTGTAATAAAATATTTCTTTAAAAGTGCTTCAGTTTACATTTAAAATTAAAGTATTTCGATTCAGTGGGTCTTCAATTTGAATAGTTGTTTTATTCCAGAAAAATCTTATTCAAATCGAAACCTTTTAAAAAATTTCCGTTAAATTTAAAAATTTGAAATTTTGTATGGGAAAATTTTTACTTTTCAAATCGAGGACCCCCAAAATACCTTTCAAATTTATCATAGCTTTTTCTAAATTTAATTGAACAATTAAGTTATACATTCAGAGCTCAAAATTTTCTTATTTTTTTAAAACTCAAATCTAAGCATATTTTTGAAACTTTGAATTTTTTCAAATATGCTCCCCCCTCGATGAAAAAAAAATCTTAATTCTTTTCTTCTACGTAGTTTCCTTTCCATTGTCATTATTATTCCCATTATTTTTACAGAGAAAACCTGGCTATCTGTGGTGGTGGCTGACTTATCAAATTCTTTTCATCATCGTCAGCGCTGGAATTGTCGTCATATTTGTCACAATTAAAGATGAACGATACGGATTAATTTCTTACTTTAAGAATTTCTTTTTTAAAATTCTCATCATTGCATTTGTCGTAATTTATTTAGCTTTTGTAGCTCTGTTAATTTATTTCTGGATTAGTGTCTTATCGCTGCATACATATTTGAAACGGGAGAAAAAGAGGAGAAAGCACAGCAGTGGTGCAATTTTTGTTGATAGCACAGCAGGAATTTCAAATGAGAGTTTTCAAGGTGATGGCAATAACAATAACAGCGGTAGCGATAATAATAACAATAATAATGCAAGTAGCAGCAACGATCTTGCACCTAGACGTTCTAATTCCATACAAATGATTCCAATAAGTTTAAACAAACGGGATATGAAGGATAATGGAAAAATTTTCATAATACGGGTTTGAATAGAGATTTAATTTTTCTTCTGTACAAATTTTTAATGTGATTAAGGCACAGGTTATAAGTACTTAATAAATGTCCCTAAATATCAAAATATTTATTTTTTTGTGATTTTTATACCTTGTACAAAATTTTCCATATAGATAAAGGATTGGAGGTAGGTGTTCAAATTTAAAAATTAACAAAGGAAATTGACATTTTAACCCTATTCATCCGATCTATGACGTCATATATGAACATCCCTTAGAATATAAAATTTGGAATAATTTAACTTCATTCACTAAAAATTTTATCTTGACTGATGTTCCCTTTAATAAGTTTTAAATCCTGATCAAATGATCCATATGAAGCCATACACCACACACTTCAAACAAATAGAAAATAAAATAATTAGTTTATTTGGGGTAATTGGATCTCAATATCCCTTCAAAAAAAAAAAAAAAAAGGAAAAAAACTTTGATGTGACAAAGGTGGCTTAGTCATAAATAGTTATAAAACTTCTGTATCTCTATGTATCTTAAACCTTAATTGGTTTACCATCTCCTTAACTATATAGATCAGAGTCTATAAAACTTTTTTGTGTCCCTTTTTTTCTCGAGACGTGTGTTTAAAATGTTTTCAGTTTCATGCTGTACGTGCTGGATGAATTGTTTTCGCTTGGTAGTAGCTTCGGTATTAGTTGAAGGATATCAATACAAAGTTTTATAAATTGACTGGATAAAAAAAGCTGATTGAAGTTAATACTTCAATTATGGACCAGCAAAAGACACTTCATAATTTCACAATATGAGAAAATTCCACTTCCTTTCTCTGCTAATACTCATAAAGTCATTTATATCTTGTCAATGACACACATTTGAACAACAAAGGTCTGCTAAGTATCTCAAAGAATCCCACAAAGAACGACTGTTTTGCTATAAATACATCCACTTGAAATATGTTATTTTAAGTGCTCTAAAGCATAACGGAGAAAAAAAAATCATGGACAACTAAATAAGCAATTCCAAAAACCACTTCAAGCAACATTGAAGATTTTTTTAATTTTTCTGCCAAAAATTGATTTTGTTTTTATCTCAAAAAATAATTTCTATTTCAATTTTCAATTCATTCATTTCAGAAATTCCTTCATTCATTTCATGACCAAAAGCGTTTAAATGCTCTGAAAAATGTATTGAATAAGTTTATAGCTGTTTATAGGCGTGAGATTTTCGCCACATTGCTGATTCCAATTGAATTTGGAAAAATAAAGAGTTTTAAGGCATGAAAATATTATTCTTCTTTGTGAATATTGGCACGAGTGGCAGATGGAGAAGGATCATTGAAGTTTTAAAAATCCGTTACTTTAAAATTTTTGAATTTATCATACAAATATTTCCCTGAGTTTTTTTAGGGGAATATCAACTGCTTATTTTGTAAACAAAGAAGCATTTTGTAGTTTTAAGGATCAATTTTCAAGAATTCAATGTAAAAAGGAGTTTTTTGATGACTTTTCAGCTATTTGGTAAGTTCCTCTTATCAATATTTATAAATTGCATTCTCTAATCTTGAGAATTTCAGGTAAATTTCATACTTAACCTGATTTAACCTTAAAAAATACTTCAAATGTATAATGCCAGCATCAAAGAACTATAACAACTTGATGTCAGACATCTAAAATCCTCATCAGCTATGAAAAAATAATTTCTGATTGAAGTTGTGCTGAAATTCCATCTAAATTATTCACAACATTATTTTCTATGAAGATTACTCACTTAATGCCGTGTTGATGACTCAAGGAGCAATGAAGCATAAAAAATTTAGTTCCATATCAGGCATGTACATCTTATCATAAAAATATATTCATCCTTTGTGTTTTGCAAATGACTTGACAACATGTCTAACATATCTCATGTTATCTTCATCACTATTCTCACCTATTCCTCATCTCTCATCTTGATAAGATTTCACATACTTTTTGTTTTGGCATATAAGTATGCTCCAGGATCTGAGTTTGCAATCAGTTTGTTTTAAGGATCCTCAGTGAATAGCAAGTGATTTGTGGCAAAATGTGTTCATTTGAAAAGTTCGTAAAATTTTGTGGCTTCATGTCAATATTAAGGAATTCAATTTGGATTGCATTTCTAATGATTCTGTGGTCACTTCTGAATCCACAATATACATATGCAATGTTCTTTAAAATTGGCTTAAAATTTATAGAATTTTACATCTTATGGTCGACGTATGCATCTGTGAAAATATTTGAAGGATTGAGGAAGGTCAGTAAATTTTATGTCTGGAAAAAATATATATTGAGTGAGAAGACTTTTAAGTAATCATATCCAACAGAGCATCAATGATGAAATTTTTAGCGCATTTTTGGAAACTTGTTTTCAAAAAGGAAGCTCAATCATACACTTCTTTCGGCTGGCTGCAAAAAATTATCTTTTGATCTAGACATCGTAGAGAGTTCTGGTTAGTTTTAATAGCTTTGTTATATCGAGTTATTGGGAAGAAATGCAATTTGCAGCCTTAAAATTGAGTTTATACACCTTAATTAATTAACTTTTGATTTCACAAAGAAATGTAAAAAACACACAAAGAAATTTCAAATATTTTTTGACCGTTGAATTTTGAATTTTTTTTACCGTTATTTTGGATCAAAAGTTTTTTGCTCTGTTTAGCAAGTTGTTAGTTTTTGCATAATGAAAACACACTTTTCATGCACAATGAATGTAAGGAAAATGAAATTGAAGGTTTTTTGATAGCTGTTGAACATTTTTGATAAAAATTATGATTTTTTTTGTAAAGAATATTGCAAGTTTGGTATCTTTTTTTTCAGAAAGTTGATATTATATTTTCTATCCGTAGCTCGATTACTGATCGCTGCATCAAAAATGCGCTGAAGTCCCTCGATATAAAACACGAGGACTTTTGTAATTTTTATTTTCTCCATTCACAGAAGAAACCATCAAAATTATCGTATTTCCAGTACGATTGCATTCTATCGGCACTTACAGATTTTATAGCACTTTCAATATTCATTCATCAATATTTATTTTATCGAAAAGGGTTGGAATTCATTGTGGTTTATGGATGCTTACTTCTCATAAATTTAACATTCCTTGCGTCAATAAAAGTCATCAGCTCACATCTTCAACAAGATTTGATGACTCAGCACAATTTACATGACATTATGTTGAATTCAAATGTTGAATGTAATGCATCGGAATCATTTGATAATTGGATACGAAAGATTGATAAACCAACTGAATCCAATTATACTTTTCAAGTTGTAATTGACGAGATCAATTCAATTTATAGCTGATTGGAGATTCTCTTTGGAACCATCATAAAAATATTTTTTTGATGAAAATTGCCAGCATGTGGACATAACTCACTTAAAGATTCGAAAAAAAAATTCTTCGTGACTATATATGAGCATTAATTTGTAATTCAAATAGAGCATCAACCAACGTATTAGCAGATGACGTCACCCATACGACCTTCAGTTCTTTTAAAAAAATGTGAATAAATTTTTTTTAAAAATTTCAATTACAGTCATAAATTATCATGTTAATGAACTTAATATTTGTTCTTTTATTCGTGTTCAGTTAGAAGATTTTTTTTTGGCTTTGCCAAATAAAGACAGTTTGAAGACACACAATTGAAATAAATACAAAAGATTTTTTGGGGGTTGTTCATAAATGATGTCTGTTATGAATTGTGATTTTTTTTGGAAGGTGACTTTAAAGCCTTTTTTTTAAAAAAATTAAATTGCAACCCTAGGCAAAATAATGTTAGAATTAGACGTCATTTTTGAACAATTCCCATGATTATTTGACTTTAGTTTTTTTTTGTTCATGTATGTCTATGTGTACAAAACTCATTTCTCCTTCTTCTGTATTATTGCAGTTGAGGAATTTCATTCAGTATATTTTTCATTTTCAGAGCAATGCCGACATTCACATAAAATTTAATAATATGAAAGTGACCGTAACAGAAGTTTTCATATGTTAGTTAGTGAAATTAAATCTACAAGCAAGAATAAAATAATATAAAACAAAAAGAGAAAGAGGAGAAGCGTCAGCATAAAAAAAACATGGAATGCTATACAAATTAATTAATTAATTATCTTCACATCATTTAATTAAATTCTTAATTGACATAAACGATCATGTCTCGAATGCTACATGAAATCCATACGAAATGCAATTGTATGTGCTTCAATTGGAGAACTGGCATAACAGCAATTTCGATCATTACCGAAACAATCCAATTGGCAATTATGTATTTTTGCATGTTAATTTTAAAATGTCTAAAGACACATATTGTTAATGTTAGGAATGGTAAGAAACATTATAATGAACAGGAAGAACAAGAATTCCCCTCAATTCAGGCAATTAATGAGCTGAAAGGTACGTCTATCACATTTTATGGTCTTAATTTGAAAATAATGCTCAATTTTGTGTGTCGCGACTTTTCCAAGAGACTAAATCAATAAAGTACTCACGTAGGTAATTTTCATAAACAATTCTCCACGCCTACTTAAAAAAAACTTCAAAATTTGTTCTAAGAATCATCATTAATTTAATTTTCAGGTAATTGATACTTGACAGCAGCAGTTGATAAAGTTTTGATAGCTGCGATTGTATCGAATACTTTGAGAATCTATGTATGTTGAGAGTATGATTAGTACACAAAATTTTGCGAGTGGTTATGTGGTATCAATTGTTAATTATCATACCTGCTCTATTTTCATAATTCCCATGAAAATCCGCAAAATTAGCTGATGTTTGGCATTAAATGAATCAGTTGGAGACAGGGGATGGGATTATTGTGGTTTTGATGGGTATGAATCTGGGTCACAATTAGCAGAATAGCTTTGGATGAAACTAAAATTAATTTTAGAGAATGTTTAAAATTTTATTAAATTTTGTTGATTGCTGAATTCAGCACATTTTAAACTTATTCAGCTCAGCAAATTTTAGTTTATCAAGCTAATATTTAACTAATAAAGTCCAATTCAGCTTTATTATTCAGCACTATTCAGCTAATTCAGCTAACATATTTACAATTATTCAGCATTCTCAACTAATTAAATTCAATTTTTCAACCATTCTATTCAGCTTATTCTGATATTTTATTCAGCAAATTCATCGTTTGCTGGTTTAATTCAGTAAGACTATTTTATTCAACAGTTCAATTCAGCACTGTTTAGGAAAATCAAAATTGAAATGACAGAAATTTCTCCTAAGTATTGTAATTAACAGAATATTAATCATAGACTTAACTATCAACCCAGCACATAAATCTGAATATTTTTCCCAATCTCCGTACCACAATATTCATTTCACATTTAATGATTTTGTGAAAATGAAAAGGTTCATGCTACAATTCCTCAATATTTCTTCATGTCAAGTAAAAGGGAAAAATTGTGACAAACTTGCCATACCTTCTCTCGTTAAAATACATAAGACCTTCGTTCCGTTCTTTTTAACTTTACTCTTTAATGAACTTTAAATCAAGTTTCCGAAAAATGAGAATAAATTGAGGGAAAATATTAAAAAAAAATGAAAGAAAATAACAAGAAGACAGTTCTCATTTAGAAGTGAAAAGGAGCGACACATAATTTGAATTTTGGAAAGAGAAAGAGTGAGAGACACATTTTTACTTAATACTTGTTTAATTTTTCACTTCTATTTTCAGTATTTTATTTCACAATCATCATTTACGCTTTAGTCATTTTCATTTTCGGCATAATATGTTCAGTTCTTCTTATTTCCGGTGCCAAGAAGGTAAGTGAGCATAGAAATTTAATGATGGGTACCTAAAAATAGGTACATTCACCCTTGTCTATAATTCACGACATAAGCATTACGCTTTGAAATTGAATTTCATACTGGATGATGTAATAAGAAAGAACCAGCAAGCACATATATCTTATTCACCAACAAGTAGAAATGTAAGACATTCATGATGAGAAATGAGATGAAATGGGGAAAAATAAGAAGGAAAAAGTATGTGCGGTTAATTCTAAACATGTAACATCAGAGCATCATGCAATGAGACTTTTGGTTCACAAAAAAATAATTTTTTCATTTTATTTTCTTTTTTTTTTCATTCCATCTCAGTGTCAATCGAAAGCAGTACTGAGTTGGCTCATTTATCAAGGGTTCTTTCTGGCGTCATCATTCGTAATCGCTTACATACTCATTAAAGTGCGAGACGACAAGAAATATGTCTATAGCTCGATGGAGCATAAAACGTTTTATGATCTTTCGACTGGAATTTATTGGGTCACGTTTATCACATTTTTGCCTGTGCTGCTATATTTTTGGAAACGCGTCCTTTTCTTCTACATGCAAATGATTAAGGGTACGATTCAAGCATCGAATGCTGAGGACAACAATAATTTTATCATTGATAGCAACACGGGTCAGTATAGCGACGATGATGATGATGATGATGAACACCAAAGTGTTGCATTCGTGAAAAATGTCACGCTTGACATAGGGCATTAATTTACTTACTTCTGCTGCTGCTGCTCATGTATATATCCACTTCAGTCTATTTTTTTGTTGTAAATGTGTATATGCCGGCAAACAACAGCGCGGCTTGTAATGCATCAATGCACAAAAACAGTATGCTTGCTCTTTTTATTTTATTTGTGAAAAAAAAGAACTAGATAGACTGAGGCCTCGTACGTCAATTTTAGATTTTACTGCTGCTATTCTTCATCCATCGAGAATCGAGAATATATACACAAACCCGTGTGAAATCAGATTCTATAATCAAACTCACAAATGCATGTAACCATCTTATAATGTACATGCATGTATTTATATTAAGTCTAAAATTCTCATTCTGATGTTGATGCCGCGATTGATACACCCAATTTTATTCTATTCTATGCTGTATGTTTACAATACAATTTTTATATTCATTGAATGGAAATAAAAAGAAAAAGGGAAAGAATGAGTAGCATAAGAAAGAAACAGTGAGTCTTTACGGCAGCGCTATTTTATTCTGTTTAATTTTAATTCTTTGAATGAGAAACAAAAAAAAAAATTTCATGGACATTAGAAATTCTCATCAAATCGTTTCACAAACATCATCATCGTCAGCATCGGAGCTACAGAGCTAATAATATAATTTGGATTTTTTTTTTGTTGATGTTAAAAGGGCAAAATCGTAAAAAATTGTGTGTTGAGGAATTTGATGCATTTTAAGAAATAAAAAGAGTCGGTCACATATTTTTCATATTTCATCATCGCTTTTACTATTTTTAAGGGATTATTTTAACAAATACAAGCATATGGATCTTTCCTTTCCGTGATGCTTGTTCTTATGCTACACACAAAAAAAAATATCATAAGCAATAAAGGAATAAGAAGAAGTAATAGAAAAGAAAGAACTTGAATTCTCAAATATCACGCACAAGCATAAAATAGAACATAGCATCCCTTTTTAAATTTTTTCCTACAATACATGTATAGTAATGACTTGAAGGTCTTACACATACACACATATGTGTATTCATTCTTATAGTTCTATGCTATGCACATCCACCATATAGCACAAAATGCACATTGTTAGAATGCAACAACAACAACATCTGCTTTTTTCCAGTAAAACTTTAATGTGGCTCGATGTGATGATTAGGTCACAAATGACATGTCGCAGACCTGATTAGTTTGAAAATTTATGTTTGCTTTTTCTAAATTGTGTATAGACGAATTTTATTACTGTGTCTATGAAACATTGAAACATGCCGTTGAAAACTAGAAGATTGATGAAAAAATAAATAAATTTGATTCAGCATATTCAGCAATGTTTGACTGAAAATTTTAATCAATTCAGCACTATTAAAGTAAAATATTTCTTAATTCAGCAATTTTAAAATGAATTCAGTATTTTCAGCTTTGAAATGTATACAATTCAGCGTATTCAGTATCAATTTGGCAAAAAATTAATCAATTCAGCGCTATTCAGCAAGTTAAGTTCGCCAATTCAGCCTCTAGAACTCATTCAGCTTTTTCTAGAACATTCCACATAAATCCATCACATAATCACATGCATAAATCTAAAGTAATTAACAATCAAAAAATCTAAAATCTGAAAGTAATTTCTACCTAAAATTAATTGCCCGCCAGAGAGAGAAAAAAAAGAATTTAATTACCTAACACAAGAACACTCCCCTCTTTATGTTTTCCACTGAACCATTAATGTTTTGTAACCGTCACAGAGAAAACATTGTTGTTGTTGTTTCATTATTTAATGTGTTAACAGTCAGTTAGAAAAAATTCGGAACGCTAAGAGTTCAGTTGTGTTTTTGACTTCGAGATTGGATGTGAAGCGTGACATTTTAGAGAAGCGACTCTTTTTTTTCTACTGTTGTTTGGTGGATATTCTGAAGAAAATAATACATAAAAAATTATTATTATTAAGATTCTATGTACAGCCACAGGCATACGATCTTAGAATTTTAATTAACTTAAAAAAAAGAAATAGAAATTTCGTGTACAGTGTGTTCATAGAGCTAGGCGCTTATTATTCTCGCGTGTGCTTGAAATATATTTAGATATAATAACGAATAAAACATAAACAGTTTAAAAATGGCGCGCATCAAGACATTTTTCAGTTGTTCAGATTTGAAAACTGGTGGAGTTACCATTGGATATTTATCAGCATTGGCAAATTTTGTGTATCTAATTTTGGATGTTGAGCTTGTATTACTGTTCAATTTACCGCCATCACAGGACGGCAAGCTCAAATATTTTGGCTCATATATCAATGAAATCAATACATCATCAATTGCATTTCCGATCGTGCTATTCGCGTTAGTTGCATCATTCTATGGCGTTATCGCATCACTTCTGTTAGTATGCGGTACTTTATGTGTAAGTTCAACTGCATATTTGACCTTCAGTTCATCTCTTCTTTATTCATTTAATTACTAATGAATTTAACGCATAACTTAGCTTATTAGTGAATCGAAAAGAGACGACTTCCATTTTAATGATCATGGATCAAATTGATTAAATTCTTTTATTTAATTCTTTTCTACATCTCTATCTCTCTTTCTCTCTTCCCCCTTTTTTTTCATTTGACTATGAAAATTATTCCTCGTAGGCGAACCGAAAGCGTGTTTTATGGTGGCTCATTTATCAACCCATTGCCATTTTAAGCATCATTGCCTTGACAGCATATACGATTTATTTACGTTGTACCTCAGGCAAACCATTCCTTCATTGTGCTATTTTGGAATCAATGTACCTGATTTTCTTGATCGCACTCGTCTTGTATATCGCTTTACATGTCTACTTCTTCATCGTCATCGTTGAGTTGTACTTAGAATTGAAGGCACAAGAGCCCGCCCCAGTTGTCGAGGAGGATGTTGAAGCTAAGGTTGGAAAGGAAGAAGAATTACAGCTTTTAGAAGCACCAAAAGTTGAGAATGCTGATGAGACAGACAAAAATGCTGATGAGAAGCCTGCTGAGGAGGAAAAGCCAAAAGAAGATGCTGCAGAGGAGCCAAAGAAGGAAAAGAAATCAAAATGCGGAAAATTAAATTGCACTAAAGATATCTTCAAATGTCCGTCAATTGGCAATTGTATCGGTCCCGATCATTTTGAATAAGATGCTAGCTGAATAATTTTAAGTAAAAGTTACTCTTTATTCTATATTTTTTTGATCAAAATGATGACAATCATTAATCATAAGAATTATTACCATTTTTAACATTATTATACATCATTTATATTTAACAACATGACAACCTGTAGAGGCATGATAAAACCAAAAAAAAAAAAATGAAACAAAAGTATAAGTTTTCTCTCTATTCTAATGCTACTTATGTAATCTCTTTCTCTTTCCATAGAAACCATACATGATAGATACAATACATTAAGTTAGGACCAAAATGAAATAAAGTAATACTTTATATCCCAGACAGAGTTGATGTCTTGGGGTTGTTTTGTAGATGAGTTTAGTGTTCTATTGATTGGATTTTTTTCATCTTGTAGCTTTACTTAAGTGTATTAACTTTAGGTTATTGCCTTTAGCTACATCTTTTGATTAGTCAAGATTCTTTCCTAATTGGTGTTTTTGGGGATCATTCTGATAACTTTTATGGGTACTTTTAGATTATTGAGGTTCGATAGTCTAAAAGGATGCTCAATTTCAAATCTACAAGGCATACTTAAAATAAGTATTACCTTTGTAACTTTCTTATTTAGTTCTTTTACTAACACTAATTCTGAACCAAATTTTAGTTTAGTTCAGTTACTTACTATTCAATTCATTAGGGGACATTCGAAAATGACGTCTTCAGAAATTGAGTTTTCTTGCCTCAATTTTATCAAAATTAACTCAAATCCTGTATCCTTTTAAACCTAAGTCCTAATAAAATCTCCTTCCTCATTGAAAAAATAAGTCGTCATTTAAGAAGTTTCTATACCCAAAAACACAGCTTCTTCCAATACTCAAGACCCCAACTCTGATACCCAATAATATTTTATTATTATATGTATTTAATGTTTAGTTATGTTAAGCTGATTATTTTATATCATCATCATGAAGACACTCACTCACATACATACACCAAAAAGCTACTGAACAATAAGTAAATATCCTTAATATACCTAAAAGATTAGTTCAAATTTTCCCTTTGCTTTATATTTTGTAATAATAATGATAATAATAAAAATAAAATTTATATAATATTAAATTGTAAGAACAAAGAAATGTCAAAAAAATGAAAAATTTTTGTGCCTGTCGTTTTGAAAAATCCTTTCTATTCTATGTCTGTTTACTTGGATGAATATAAAATTTTAGTCTCCATATATATTTATTTACATTATGTTCATGATACGGAAAATTTTGTGAAGTAGAAAATTTCCTTTATATGTCTTTTGTCACTATCTTCTGCTTTACTTAGCTAAGTGACATAATAATGTAATGTGTAAGGAGTTGAAGAGAAAAAAAAAAATCCAAGGAGGCATGAAAACAAAAAATTTTGCTGTTAAAAAAATTGAAGAAATTTTAAAATTTTTACAAAAATTGTAATTTTATTGCACAGAAGATGAAAGTATTTAAAAACAAATAAAGTACAAAAACTTAAGTAACTGGAACTGATTTTTTATTCATCTTCTTCAACTAACCAAATATCAGACGAACAGTCGCCACCAGGATAGCGCATTTCATGTGGTAAACTTGGTCCGTTTGGTTCCTTTCCAAAATCAACAAGGAAATTTTCATTTATCTTCATTCCACCATTCTCAGTATCAATGTCAAGTTGAACAATTGTTCCTCCATTCTTAACCATGTCAGGATAGAATTGCTTATCCCATGGAGAGAATAAGGATGAACTGACATACAATCTCTTTCCATCTAAACTCAATTGTAACATTTGTGGACCACCATACAATCTACGTCCTTTAATTTCAACTGGCGATGGCTGTTCTGTCAATTCTGTATCTTTGACAACTTTTACACCCGAATCATTCAATATCAAGCCACCGAGAAAAACTTGACCCGTAAGTTTTGGATTTGCTGGATCACTGATATCATATTGTCTTACATCACCATGGAACCAGTTGCTAAAATAGATGAAGCGATCGTCTAGAGACAAGATGATGTCTGTCATCAATCCATTCATTTCAGGCAAAATCCATCCATCAACTTTCTTAGCTGGCACATCAATAACTTTCTCAACCGTAAATTTCTCATCTGATGGATTTTTCTTATAGAAACGAAAAACTTTTGCAAAAAGTGCTGTGCCAACGAAACCCTCGCATCGTTTGGGATCATGCATGAAGCGTATTTCCAATGGAGCAATTCCTGTAAATGTGTGTATGTTCTGTATAATTTATAATCGAAAAACTTTATCAACAGAAAAACAAAGAAGCAAGCACACAGAAAAGAGAAGAAGAAAAAAAGTAAAGGAAGAAAACTTCCTTCCTTCATCTCACCTTCATCTCCTAAATGTATAGTATCGATTAATTTCCTCTCGTTCCATGCATAAACATTTATACGTCTTCCATAATCTCTATCGGATTTAACATCTTCGGGATTAAAGCCACGTCTCCAGAGATTTGGAGCACCCCATTCACTTGAGCACATAACATTGAAATACGGTTGGTACCAATAATCATACCCGCATAATGCTGTTTCACCAACAGTCCATGTACCAGTACATTCAAAAGTTGAACCATCAAGCAATATGAAATCTCCTTTGGAATTACCATCCTTATCTCCCATCGTTGATATCATAACATTGCCAGATGGAAGGCAGTGAGACGTATGTGGTGCAGAACAATTATTCTTTCGCAAAACTTCACCATCGATAATCTTATGTAATTTTGGACGCTTTGGATCTTGTCCAACATCGAAGATATAACTGCTTGTACAAACAAATATGTGAGTATTAGGGTTGTTTACTAGTGATGTTCATTATAATTATTAGTGGAAGTGAAATTTGTTTAAAGGAGGAAGAAAAATTATTTAGAATATCTGTATTGACTACATTAAATTTGAATAAAGTATTAGAGAGGTACTAGGTTAGAGGTGCTAGGTTAGAGGTACTAGGTATGAGGTACTAGATTGGAAATACAAGTTGAACTAGATTTATATTTTTGAATTGTAGTACCAGAATGATACAATAAAAAAGTAAATGTAAATGAGGTACTCGACAAGGGCATAGCTAGGATTCAAGCCACTTCGGAAAAATTTTGAGCCGTGCTCTTGCTGCGGTTTAAAATTTTCCCACGGGAGCTCGAGCCCTTCTTACCATGCCCCTGGTACTAGATCGTTATTAAATTGGAAAATCAGACATAATTCAATTAATATGTATGTAGTACTAGATTGAATTATAGTTAAACTTAGATTGAAAGAGTAAAGCGCAATATGTTGACGTTTTAAGAAATAGAAATATGTAGAAATAGAAAAGAATTCGCGATGAACGTCATCAGTAAACAATTCCTACTATACATGTATATAAATAGATATTAGTATTGTTGTTATGATATGAGAAATAGAGCGAATAAGGACGTGACATTATAATGAGCATATGAAAAATCATTGTTATTATCATTGTCATTGCAGTATTTCGCATTAGAGCACATGAAAAGAAAGAGAAATTAAGGGTGTTAGTAGTGGAATGAGAGAACAAAATATGATCCTAGAGAATTTGAGAATTATTATTACTGTTGTTGTTGTGTGGAGTACTTACACTGAATCAGAAATGAGACATGGTAGCACAAGTTTATCTCTAACTGGCACGTCAGGACAATCAGAATCAACAAAGAAGCAACTTGAACATGTATTCCAACCAATGTGATGAAACTCCTGACCACTCTTACCAGCATATTCACGATGAATTACTTGGCTGTAAGTCTCACTTTCTGGATCGACATCAACTGCTGAGAGATAATCTCCTTGCTCATTCTCTAAATTAGGCTGAATTGTTGTAACGTACAAAAGCTTCTCTCTTGGACCATTTTGATACGCCCACATGGGCGATGGATATCCTGGACCCTTTCCACATCGCTTACCTAAATTTATTGAATATTTTTAATCCTTTTGAAATTTTTATTTCGTTCCTTTTTACCCTCTCGTACCTTTACACGCCATACTTTAGATGATTTTCAATCAAATGCTGAGCACAAACTGACCTTCGTATTAATCTTTCCCACTCTCTATATTCTAAATTCAAAATAAGAAAAAGAAGAAATCGTTTTGTGCAATTAAGTAAGAGAGAATGTATATACACAGCTCAGCAACAGCAACACACAAAAGAGTTTTGATTATTATTTATTTTTTATTTTTTACTGAGACTGGCTTTAAAATGTTTGTTGCTGATGTTGTTATTATTTATTTACGCTTCTTTTTCACCTTTTGTCAACAAATGTATATTTTTTTATGACACACACAGTAGAATTGGAATTTCTCTGAGAGACTCACAAACAAAAAAGACACAAAAACAACTCGATTGTTGGAAAAATGAAAAAAAAAAATATAAAATATAATAAAATTTTAATGATAAAATTTAAAACTAGTTTGAAATGTGAGATGCTGTATTCACACCGTGTAATGAAGGTTTTGGTGATCGGGTTCTAGATGTTTGCCGATTTTTGATGAGTTTGAGATTCAATTCTTTTTTTGGAATAGGATTTTTGGTGTAAAATGTGACTAGCTTTTAAAATGAATTAATTGTCTAATATTAATTGAAAATAATATTTCTGTATTTTGAGAAAATATTTAAGTATGGGATGTCATGAATTGCTGACTACAATTCAATATCTATTGACTCATATAAATATCCTTATTTATAATTAATGATTTAGGAACATATCCAATATTTTGTAATCATAACTGCTTAATTCTCATGATCCATCTCATCAAGTAAGGAAGATGATTAAGGTTTGAATAACGAAGGTCAAATCACTTCTAAAAAATAAACTTTTTCCACCCAAAACTTCAATTAGCATAATTAAATTCCTAATAATTATTGTGGGTGTTAATTAATAAAACAAAATTTAAAGAATATTAGGTATAATTGCCTAGCAATTCTGACTTGCTTATTTTTAGAAGTTAAGTTTCTTGGAAACGAATCAAAAACTTGGTAGAAGTCACAAAAATTGATTTCAGATGGAGTCTCACCGGTTGTAATAATGTAGTCATGTCAGCAATTTTGCACGGCGTGAATATGTCCATATAAATTGAACAATATTTTTGTGCTGAAGTAAGCAAGCAAGAGAGGAGTGAATGATGCATGTAAACATACAAACATCCAGTACATACATAATATCGCTTTTTTCGGTACAAAAGGATGAGAAAAGAACGATTGAAAGTCGACATTTGTACAAATATCATGTCTCCATATTCACTCGTCCTACCTCCCCCCAAAAAAATAAAAACTGAATATCTGGCAGTTCTGTTTATCATTCACACTCATTGATAGCGATAATAATAAATGCGAACTCTATTATAAACGGAATTGAGTGAAGAGTTGATAACAATACTTGAGTAGAGCAAAAATAATATGAAATATACAATAAAATACATTCATACATACGTTCGTAGTGGGAATGGGAGAGAGAGGCAATGGCACAGGCACATGCATGCAAATGATAATAATAATAATGTGTCTATAGGCGCACATTGTGAAAAGTGGCGTGTATTCAAGTGTTGTTGAATTTCGCGTAGCAAATATAATGAAAAAAATATTTTTGTGTATCCAGCAAAATAGCAGATTCATGTACAAATACCGATGATGTCGGGGTTTTTAATCAAAAAATAATAATAATAACAAAAAAAAATCTTCATGTTGTGATTTCAAATTCTCATAAATCTCCAACTTGTTATCACATGAATTCTAACAATTTTACCATCAATTGACAGATGACACGGCACAGCACGTTCACCAAAAAAATATTTTTTTTTTGACCTTCTGATTTCAATTTTATGTCACCATGTAAAATTATATCCCTCCAAACATACATGTCAGATTGTGCTGCATGTGAAAATGATTATGATGATGATGCTGTCGTTATGGTATTCGGCACTGCCGAATCGGCAGTTAATAAGTTTTCGAGATTAACATTTGACCTATAAAATTCTTACTTGATGGAATCAATTGACTTTAATGCTCTTCCGACAAGATTAGATTCAATAAACAATTTTCATTAATTAATTAAATTAAATCTGATGAATCTATTAGCTTGAAATTCCTTAATCATTAAAGTCAAAATCAATTATGCTTAGATTGTGGATGTAAAGAGATGCTTGACATTGATGGAAATTTCTTATATAAAGTCACAATTGTATTCTATTGAATTTAATTGATTTATTTATAATTTCCAATATTTTACAGGTGAAACTTCAGCAGTCATAGTTCATAAGCAGATTACGTGACAATTATCATGTCGTTTATTATCGTGACTTATTGCATCCAAAATATTATTTACGTAATTTATGGCAAATATTCAATCTCTGTCGATATATCTTGAGTATGTTTACGAAATGATTTAATCGGAAATTTATTGGAGCACACATGTGAAAAGGATAAATACTTGTGCAGCTCTAACCTTGGCAGAGCTGTATTGATGTGGAAAATTCTCAATTATTGAAATTCTTAAAAAATGATCGATGTTTCTTAAAGTTATGAGAATTTTTGAAAAATTCAACATCCACAGTTTCCATTCGATACTTTTTCGATCCTAACCTGGATAATCAAACCACAATAACAAGCCTCTCACCCATAACATCAGCATATGCGTTCAAAATTTATCAAAATACCAAAATATTCATCTCCATTCAACAGCTTCCAGCTCTGTTATTCAAATAAAAAGTCAATGGTCAACCCCACGCACAGATAACAAACATCAAAATTGAAATTCACTCTTGTCAATAAAATTCCACGCATATTTTTATTGACATAAAGCGACACTGCCTTACTCATCCTCATTAAATTACATCATAAGTGAATTATTTTCGTAGCCAAAAGCTGATAAATGCGAAAAATATTTCATTCATCTGCATTTTAATGCGGTAAATTCGAGCTATATCCTGAAATCCACAAACAATATTATTGAATAAACTTATAACCTTGAAAAATAAATTGCGGTAAATGGCAGGCGATAGAAAGTTTTTAGGAAAAATGATTTGAGAATTTGTTGGAAGCCTTACAGCTGTTGATATTTTCTTTTATCATCGTTTAATTTAAATCGGAAACACCATTCGAGCAGTTAGCATTTAAAAGCTTTTAAATGTGATTAATTAAGGGAATTAAATGAAAATCTTTTTTAGCTGAAATTGGACAGTCTTAAATGACGTCAATCAAGCTCCTATGAAAGAAAATTCAATTTACTAGAATTATAGATGAAACTTTTGGGTTAAATTTCCAAAATTGTAGTCTCTGAGATAAATTTCATTTTCCACTATTTACATAAAAATCACAAGATATAACTGACGAACAGTTCCCAAAAATTGAAAATCACTGAAAATGCATTTAATTTTCATTAATTAAATTACAATTTTTTCCATTGAAATGCTCATTTTTCATTATAAAGCCTCGTTCCCTTCACTCTCTCACTCACTCGTGTCAGTAAAATTTCAACAACAGCAGTAGCACTTAAAATTTCCATATATAAATAGCTCACATATTCACACAGCATGGTTTGGACATTTAATTTTAAAATTATTTTCCTGTGTATGCAAAAATAAACTAAAAAAAAAAAATAATAATTTTTCCTATTAAAATAATAAAAGCAGCAGGAGAATGGAGAACAGCAGCAGCAGCAAACTGTAAATAATAAAAATTTAAAATAGAGCCTTCAAGCTATAAAGTGATATGATGTGCATTTTGCATAACTGTAAAGGGGTCGAAAGAACTCGAGTAAGTGAGACAGAGCACCAAAAAAAAAATAGCAGAAATTTATGATGTTGATGAACATTTGAAAACTGTAAAAAGGAGTGCAGACTTTTCATGCTATAAAAAAATTATTTCATGTTTATTTTTCAAATTTTTTTTCCTTTTCATTTTCATAATTTTTTTTTCTTCTTTTTATTTCATCAAATAAAGATTTTTCATAAATATTGATTTTTCTTTTGCATCATTTACAAATCTTCAGGCGAATATTTATGAATTGTACATATGGGGCCGTTCACTTATTACGTAACGCAAAAATTCGGGTTTTTTACCCCCCCCCCCCTCCGTAACGTTTTTAACAAAAGAATCAGGTGCGAGAACAATAGACCGTAACAAACTCTCGACCCCCCCCCCCCCCCTTTAGAGCGTTACGTAATAAGTGAACGGCCCCTATGCATGTATTTGATGTTACATAAAAATTGTTATTCATGTGATTTTTTCATTATTTTCAATATTTATTTATGCTTATTCTGTCAAATATTCTTCTCATACCATTTAGTATATGCCGTTCAATTTGAGGAAGAAAGCAGGAAAGAAGATTGAAAGGTAGTCCAGCTATTATTGTAAGCATTATGAACTTGTATATCAGTGTTGTTATTTAGTTTTGAAAACTAGTCTTAATTTAAAATTTATCAGAGTAAGCTGTTTTGCATTTATGGAAAACCCACCTTGATACACACATTTAATAAGTATTATTAACTTGCAGTTTTGGTTAACTTTCAAAGCTTTTAACTCAATTTTAAATTTATCAATTTGAAAATTCATCTATGTGGACTGTTTTTAATTTTAGGACCCCCTTGTGTTCCCTAATAATAAATTTGTGGTTCATAACAATATATTTTATTTTCCTACTACGCTTTTTCTTAAAATACTCTCAAAGTTTTACCTACTCACTCTTCTATCTTAGACATAAATATAGACTGACAACACTGACAAGACGCATCATTGTGTACGCAAAAAGACTTTTGCCCTTTCAATGTCCTTTTAATTATACTCATTACTTCTTCTTCGTTCGTCTGATTGTTGATATAATTACTTAAGCATACCAGCCCACATAATACTTCACATATGTTTTTATGTTTGGTTCATTTTGTGATATTGTACAATACACACATATCTATTTTTAATATATATCTTTATAATGGATATACCATCAGATATTGACAATGATGCCAAATGACTCTTTAATAGATTTTTTTTGCTCATTTTTTTATTATTTTTTCTATCGTATGGTGTGAGTTTCTCCATCCTTAAATTCTCATTACATCTTATTTGGGGTTAAAATTTATATTGATGCTGGTTAAACAAATTTTTTATACATACAGTAACTAGATACTTCATACTTTCATTCAGCTTTTATTTTTAGCTGCAAGGCAGGAAAAAGTTTTCAACATAATGAGCAGCACATAGCTTGTAATGTTTTGATTAATTGATTCTGATGAGTTCCAACACTTCCAATATAAATGTTTCGGATGTACAGGCTGCTATCGAAAAATTTCTTCCCTTGTCTGAATCAATTTATAATGGGATGAAAGAGAAGAAGGAGGAAAAAAAATCCCACACAGTCCGAAACAGATAAACAATTTTGATTCTTAACCTATCCTAAAAGGACAGAGGATAAAGGGCAAAGAAACTCACACCAAAAAATAACTTCGATAAACAGAAACTTTTTCCATTAATTCCTTCTCAGCTTTACTACAAATTTATTTTCTTTCTTTTTTTTTGCTTGCCACTTTCTTGCATGCTTATTTTTTTCATTTCTCACATATGCCTTAATAATTATTATTTTATCGATAAACATAATGCTTCATTTCATTAATTTCTTGATATGGATTCCACCATGTGCTTTTATGAGATTGTGATTCAGTGTTTTTGACTGAGGAAATTATTTAGATACTGGATACTCAGCTAATCTGGCTCTAAGCTACTTTTGGAGTACTTGAGTATCTTAAATAGCCAAAATTCTGCAAAATTCCGACTAAATAAAATAAAATTGAACTAAAATGTTTAAACTTTGAGATTCCCGCCAATATTCAAGATATACGCAATTCCAGTCATCTCAGTCAACAACACTGCTCCAATAAGTTCCCACGAGCACAATAAACAAAATTTTTTTTTATTTTCCGTATCGAAATCGAGGAATTTAGAATCAATATTGCAAAAAAAAGAAGTAAAAGGAAAGTTCAAGACTGCTTATGGCTTTCATGACAGCGATGAGAACGGAATGAAAAATTCGCAGCAGAAGAAAATAAAAAATGATGAATGTATGTAAATAAAGTTCGAGTTTTTCAATTCTCTGAAATCTGATATGGAATGAGAAAAGAGAAAAGGAAAAATTCCTTATTTTTCATATTATATGTGTGTGCGCTTTTACAGATTCGATTTTCAATTTTTTTTTATTTTTTTTTCTTGCTTATTTATGTTGATGGGAAAATCCAATTTTTCTCTTTAGGGAATTTCTCTATTTCCCTTCAACAATTGCATGCATATTGATGAAATGGAATTTTCATCATGCGAGGGAATTTAGTGGTTGAAAAAAAAAAAACAGTACAAGCCATAATCCTAATGAATATTTATATTGTATTAAACTACACACTTTATTTCTATGGGATTTTCCTATCCATTCATATTTGTTATTGTTTGTTCTTTATTATGCAAATTCAAGGCTAGAAAGTGGATTTTCCCGTCAAATAACTTTCATGTTTATCTTCATATCAGCTTTCTTCTTGTCTATCATAAAGTAGGTATTATAATTTATGTAGAAAATTATTTAGTTAATGATTATCCATCCAATTTGTAATTACAAATATACTTTATATCTATTGAGTTAATTATTTTATTATAATTCTTCTTATTTCTGTCTATAAAATGGACGATGGAGCAATTTTTTATCCTTTAAAATATCTCATTTATTATCCGCATTTAATACCAAAAATTACATGAGCATGAAAGACAAATGTTTATTGCAGTATGACTTTAATGAATTTTATGACACAATTTTCCTCTCTCGATGCTATTTTCAGCACATAATTGTAATTATTTTGTGTATCTACTCACTTTGTCGATGAAAATTGAAATTTTTTATATTTTTCAGCCTTAAATGATACTTTCAATTATGAACGTGTGAAATGCTTGCTTTGATGTATTAATTTTGTAATTTCTAATGTAATTAACTGCACACACGCGAGTTAAAACGCTAATTAATGGAATTGTTTACTTTTTCAAAATGAAAATGAATTGAACTGAACGAATGAGCTTTTATAAAATTTCAAATTTCAAAAAACCGTTAAACTTTTAAAATTAAAATCTTTAGTAAATCGACACATAATAACTACAAAAATGCGCCAAATCAATTTCAATTAAAATATTTTTAATACTGCTTAACTTTTTTGTCGTTACCCAAATTGCAGCAACCAGAAAAAAAACTTTATAAATTTTTATGTTTCCTGTATAAATGTGTTGTATCGTATGGCTATGTGGCTTTATATTCCATTATTATACACTGAAAATTGCATGTATGACAAAAGAATTAATTAAATTATCTTTTTTTCACTTAATACTCGATTTCTCATATGTGTATATATATAAACGTTATTTTCCTTTTATTCTGTTTTGTTATTGTCTACTACATAATAATAATTATATCCTTTTTGTCTTAATAAATTTATTCTTCTTTTTTATTATATCTATAAATTTATAATTTCTTTCTTTAGTTTCTTCCTTATCGAGTATGTTGTGTGGATGGAGGGAATTTCCTATACACACATTTTTGCTTCGTATTCCTCAATTTTCTTCATGCAACAACAAACAGAAAAGAAATTATCGATTTTTCTTCTACTTCTTCCTTACGCTCCAACGTCTCTTCCTATATTCCCCATTCACATCATCATCATAATTCCATCCTACATATCTTGTCTATCTATCGCATGGCTGCTCTCTTTTTCAACTTCTTCTTCTTCATTCTCTTCAAAAGCTCATATACATACTTGAGAGGGGATTGTTTGGAAGTGATGTTGGGATAACTTCTATCAAGATTATGGAAGATGTCTTGAGTGGCATTGAAGATTTATTCTAGCTTTGGACTGTCTTATTGTTTCTAGTGATAAATATGATATTTTTGACCCCCACCCACTCCAATTTTGATTCTTGTTTGAATGCCCTTAGGTTCAAGATCACTAAAGGTCAAAGAGGTGTAAACAGAATTTTTTTCAAAGGGGGTACAAAAATTTTTTTGGATGGAAGAAAAATTTTTAGGAGGGGTCCAAATGGGTTTCTCGCGAAAAACCCTACCAAAATGAGGAAATTTTGCCTCAAAGGGGGGAGGAAGCCGGAGTCCCTTGGACCCTCCTTTTACTATACCTCTGCTCCCTTATGTGATAACCATAGTTATACTGCTGAGCACATGTAACTTCCAAACGACCCCCTCTCATGCAATATACATTTTTTTACATAGTTGAAATTCTGTCAGTGAGAACAAATGATTCAATGTGCCTTTAATGCTCACTTTTCTATAAATTTCCATTCAATAGGAAATTCAAGAAAAAATAATATTGTGTTGAGCACACAGGCACAGAAAGAAGTAAAAAAAATAGGGAAAAAAAATTATTGTGGCATCCCGCAAAAGGAATTTTCCATGCGGTAATGTTCATTCATTGTGGCTTTCATTCCCTTCCACATAATTGTAGTAATATGAAAACAAAAGGAACAATGGCACAAAAATAGAAAAATAATCCTGAACAGATTGAAAGATTCCACTTCTTTTTTTTAAGTTGACTTCTGAAAAAGTTTCTTCTAATTGCTGTTGAAGTGAAATAATTGATAATAATGCAAAGACACAAATTAATTTGTAGGAATAATTTTGCTTCTTCTTCGACTTCGGTCTTGTTGGTAAAACCCCAAAAATTGCTGTAAATTTTGAGTTTTTATATTTTGGGTATAGACAAAGTTTTCTTCATCAGAAAATGCCTTCTTCAGAATTATTAAATGATAAAATCTCAGTTCTATACAGAGAAGAAGGAAGAGTAAAGTAGAAAAAAAAATAGGAGCGAAGATATGAATTGTGAAATATAGCGATAGACGAAAGGATGAAAATCGGCCTGGCAATTATAGATTCCCATTTCTCTTTATTTCTTATATAAATATAATAAATTTCTGTTAGAAAACCCATTTCTCAAAAAATTTAATATTATAATGACATAAGTGAGGGTGCCATAAAAATGAAAAACAAATTTTCTCCCTTGAACTCTCTCGCTTTAAACAATGTCAGGAGTTCAAATGGATTTGGAGTCGATTTTTTGGGGATTTTTATGAGCTAGTTGTGGTGGTTTGTGGATGAAAATTGAGTAATTTATTTTAAATAATCATGCATATGACGTTATAGTCTGTATTTTCATCATGTTTTGAGATTATTAAGAATAAGTACAGGTTTTAACGGAAATTTATTTGAATTTTATGAGATAATCTCAACTGAAAGTCAACTTCAAGTTGTTCATTTTTGAATCTTGTTTACAAAATAAATTTTGATCTAAAACTCTTAAATTGCTTTGTTTTAAATCAAAGTGAAATTATTGGAGACACTGAATGCCTTTTAAGCTTCAGTTTTAATTCAATAAAAGCTTAAAAAGGCGCTTCAAAAACCATTTTAAGTTTGAAATTTTTGTAAATAAAAAATTATTCCTAATTCACAAATAAAGCAATCACGTAAGTTTCAATAAGCAATTACAATTTTCTTGCTTTAAAAGCATTCAATACAATTAAAAACTCCAAAAACCTCAAAAACCTTCCAATTTCTCCCAAATATATTGCATAAATTCTCACAAAATACCACCACATTCTTCAATTAACCTCAATCTGAGAACTTCTGCCTCTGAAAAAAGATTTAAATATTCGAGAAAAAAAGAACATATGTGTGTGTCTGTATGGAAGTGAATTTGTTTTTAAAGGGATCCCAATAAAATGAATAAAATATATTTATATTAGTTTTTTGGATTTCGAGGGACTCCTTTTTAGCAATTCTCTTTTATTTATTCGTGTATTTCATTCTTTCTTTTGTTGCTGAGCTACTTTGTGGGGCAAATATACAAAATCTACCAATTAATTTATATTCACGTTAAACATTTTTTTTCGTGTAGTTCTATTACATTATTATAACTATATTTATATATATGTGGCTATATAGTTGGAGGGATAGTAAGTAGCATTAAGAAAGAATAAGGAAAGATTTTACATCTTATTTTGTGGTCATTCATAGACAAAAAATATATTTATATATGTTCCTTTTTTATATATTTTGTGGGTGTATAGATATAAATTTCCTTCTTTTAATGAATTAATTTAGTGCACAATTTTCTATTTACTGCTCATTTCTATGCCATTTTATCACCTCTTCTTCAATATTTGTGGTTATTAGCTTATGATGTCGGTAGTTTTTATAATAAATTAAGGAGGGGTAGACTACGTTTTCGCGCTGAAAGATGCATCATTGGCTATATTAGAACCTTATTTGTCATTATTTTAGGGAGGGGTATGCTCATACATCGTAATCTAATGTATCGTTCTATTTGATACTTAGTTCCAAAAAATTCCAATACCCTAGCTCTGCCAAAAAAACAGAGATCAGTAAAAGTCCGAAAAGCCAATGTCCACATCCATCACTTACAAAATCTCCCATCTACTCATCATTATCTTTTTACCTATATAATTCATTCTGCATGTGTAGGTATGAAGACCAGAAAGCCAAACATTTAGTACGAGATTAATGATTGAGCTATTATGAGTGGGTTTTAACAATGTAATTTGCCATTTTATTTCCATAGAATTGCCTTCACTGTTGTTAAGCCTCTAAAACTTCTTACTCAAAAATAAATATTATCATAATAGTGGTTGGCAGCATAATGATAGTGACATATTGAATAATAAGCAGCCTAAACAATTGAATAAAAGCTCAAGGAAAGCTTCAAGGAACATTTTCCATTTTAAATATTCTCAAGTTTAATTATTTTCACATCATTTCTCAGTGCTTATGGCATAAATTATGTTTATTTTATGATTTCTCTCGCAAATTAAAATTGAAAATGTTAATGATTGACCCGAGTGATGTAGCATGATCGATAAATTTTTGCGGTTTCTCACAGTTAATTTGTCATTTTGGTGACATTTTCTTGTTGCGGTTGTGCTTTTAGTATTGAAATTTTGATAGTGTGCATGAGTGAAATTTGGAATTTATGAGGTGGTCTTTTGATATATTTGTATTTCAACCTTTAGTGCTCTTAATGTTAATGAACCGTGAACCACCACAAAATTGCTTGATTTTTCAATGACGATAAAGAATTCAGTTTGAAACTGTTTTTTATGGAAAATTTATATAAGACTTTTTTTCGAAAATAAATTTTTGAGCTTTTCAGCAAGCTGTCTCTAAAATTGATTGACCTAGTCATGAAAAATGTTAATAAGAATGACAAATCAGTGTTAATATAGCTTCAGAATATTGCAAACTTCTCAAATTTAATCGAAATTGTGCTTTTAAAAGGTTTTGTTTACATTTCCACTTCAATACTTTCTTCATCAATTTTGGATTAAATGTTTGTTTTTTAGCCAATTAAACCAAAAGAGAAGGGTTTATTCAGATTGAGGAAAGCAAAAGAGCTTTAATTCGTTCATCTTTAAAGTCTTAAAAGACTAAAAATTTGCGATTTTGAAAAATTCTTATGGAATGAAAACTTTTTTGCAAGATTTCAAATTTTTCAATAACGATTTTTTTTGAATTCAACTGTCATACTTAGCTACGATAAAAATTTCTATCTCGGAAAATTCCATTTTTAATATCAATTTCAAAGACATTTTGTATCCATTGTAATCCATTCTTAAGTATTTAATGGCAAAACCCGTTTATATTGTTAAAGAATGTAAACTCGAAAGAGATACAGATGTAATGGAGATTTTGCTACAAGCTACAGAAAATATTTCAAGCTACATATTGCAGTAACTAAATACCATCAGAAATTTTATTAATTTAATATGTTCGTCCTAACTAAATCAAATACCTTAATAGCATCAGAAATGTGTAAGATTTATTTTACTGAACCGAGCAATCTGCAACCTTGAATAATTCAAAATGTAATATCTAGGTCAATTCTATATAAAATAAATTTTGCATGAGTGATTTTGCAAGAATTCTCGTTTAAATTCTTCATTCCAACGCCCCCAGAATATCCTTAATTAAATAATCCTTTTCAGAGAAAATTGACCTTAAATTCCATAAAATTCTAAAGATGTAGCTATTCAACATTTCATACCATGATATTTTATAATCATTAATAATGTAAAGCTTGAACAGTTCGGGTCAGTTACTGTGTTGAGATTTGGTTTCTAAAATTAGACTTGAAAATTTTTTATCGACATGACATAAAACATTTTGTTTTAAGATACGACATTAAAATCAAAAGTTAACAAGAAACTGGATGTAGCAGTGATGCATCAGTAAACTGATATGATGATAATGAAAAAGAAAAAGTTATGCATTAAGGCATGAAAATTGATATTTTACGATCAATTTAGGTTTCCAGTAACTTGCTTGCAAGTACTTTGCCAGGACTTAATGGCTTATTTATATGAGCTTTTGAAATGTAATTTGTTATATAGAAAAATGGAAGATTTGCATACATTTCCCCGCAGCTTATATTCAACAATTTTTTTTTTTTATTATTCTTTGAAAAATTGATTTTCAATTTTTTTTTAAAGAATGAATAAAAAAGAAAATTTAAATTGCTTTGTTTTTGATTCAATGTTGAAATCAAATGGGGTATATTAAGCTCAATCATGCTAATTTAGGAATTAAAAGTTAAAATTATTGAAATTTTGTGTTTTAAGTACAATCATTAGGAAAAATTGAATTTTTTGAAATTAGAGTTGAAGGAAATTTCTTTAGTAGTTTCTTTGTACTTGAAAGGCATTCATTATATCCATATAAGTAATTATCGATAACCCATTAGTGCATAGATTTTAGGACATTTAAAACTTTAATGAATGCAATTGAATAATTGATTTAAGAGCTTGTTTTGTGAATTTTCTGAAATAAACCTCAGAGCATAGCAAAATGAATTGTTTGAATTAATTATTAGCAATTAAGACAGCATGTGTGAGCTATTAATTACTTTACTTTATCAAGATTTAAAGACAACTGAGTGTTTTACTTAGAAATTAAATTTAAGCTTGAAGAACTTTACTGCTGAATATTTGACTGAATTCAGCTGATTCATTACAGATGGTCCTCGATTTGAATAGCAAAAAACTTCTCATATAAAAATTTAAATTCTCATTTTTAACTGTAATTTTTCATACGTTTTGATATGAATAAATTTGATTTGAGCTGAATTCAGCAAATTATGAGCTGAACTTAGTAGCAATTCAGCATAATTCAGCTGAAAAAATGATAAAATTACATAAAGTAAGCATATTTTATTACATCAAAAATTGAGATAAAAATATCTTGCTTATGTCCTTGTTTCCATGCAACCTCTTCTCAATATTTGATATAAAATTGAAACCTCTTTTCAGAAAACCCTCAACATTCTCGAAATCACATCAAATTTCAAAATAAATTAAATAACAAATTTTATGAACCTCAAAGGCAAAGTTCACTTTGATTTATTCTCAAGTTTTAAATTATATCAGCCCAAATTTTACTTGACCCATGAAATTATTCTGAAAGCATCCCATCCTAGAACTTTATATTAATGGCAATGAGCATAATCGACCTTTACTTTTCCCATATAAAAATCCAATTTTTCACCACACGTTGGCCTCTTATTCAATTATTCATAAATCGACAAACCGACGAAAAATTTTCCAGTACCTCAATTGGAGTTTTTTTTTTCTCAAGAGTCGCAGATTACAGTACAGAAAATTTAAAATTTTAATATAAATTTTCCCATGACAAGCAATTCAAAATTCTAAAATATTCAATTAAAAATTGACGTCAATAAAATATTCAGGAACGAATCTGAAAGAAAATTTCCTTTAAAAAAAAAACGAAAGAGAGGAAGAAAAAGCTCATCAACTGTCGCTATCATATACAGCATTAATTTCCATTGTCTATTATATACACATGAAAAAGAAATGGAGAAAGACAGATATGGTGAGTATAATACAGTAGTTGTTGACTACTATTCATCCATGTAAGCAAGTCAACAACAAAGTGATGCGAAAGAGAAGAGAAAATTTGTTTTTCTTTCTTATTAGTTTGCAGGAAAAAAAGAGGCATTGAGGAAAAAAAAAAATCTTTTTTGGTTGTAATCATCATCTATACAGACAGATAAGACTTAAGTGAATAAAGGAGACGTAAGAAGAAGAAGAGTAGAAAAGTGACGGGAACCTCTTAAAGGGCGCTGCAAATTTGCTTCTCTTGTGTATTTAAGAAAATAAGTATGTAGTCTGTCTATGTTTGCGAATTTGTGTCTTTTTTCAGGGGTTAGGGTTGGTTCTACTGTATTCGCGCATTTTTGCATCAACTTTTTTTAAATTTTTTGACCAGATTCTAGATTAGATTAACTAAAGTTAATAATAATTACAACTTTGGGGTCGTTAGTAAATGACGTCGAAAATAATAGTTTAGAATAATAGAGTTTCTTAGAATTCTATTGTTCTTTTTTGAAAAATGATTGTTAATTTCGGCCGTCACTTATGACGTCCTCCCTCCCCTCTGTCACAAAATATTCAAACAAAAAAAAATGTATTGTTTAAAACTGTCACACAGCTTCAGACCACCTCCCCCGTAAAAATCGGACGTCATTTATGAATGATACCTTTCCAAAGATTGCTAACTTGTCAACTTTAAAACCTCATTATTCAAATTAATCTAATTCTGGATCAAAAACTTAATACCTAACCTCAAATTTTAAGGGGAACTCCAAAATCTTTTCATTCAAAAATCAATCTGAAAATGAACATCAAAGTTAATCCAACCCTTAAAGCCACCCCTGGATCTGCACATAAATATATGTTTAATACATATAATAAAAAAAATATATATTGAAGCTAGCTTTTTTGGATAAGAAAGCTGACAAGGAGGAGATTAAATATTTATGGCTTTCTTTCATGCTTTTTCACTCACTCTCTCACTCTTTTACTTCATTTTCGTTTTATTTTCCGTTCCTTCTTATTCTTACGGATTTAAGCATCTTCATTATGTCTTCGCAATCTATCAAAGCCAAAAATTTTCCTTTCATTCTCATCGCTCTCTTTTTTGATTTTTCTTTTCTTTATTTTCTGCAATTCCGATGAATAAATGTATGAGGATATAAAAACGACAAGTCTACGGAATTCATAAAAAGTTTGAAATTTTCTTTTCTTGCTTTTGTTTTTCATTTAGATTTTTCTTTGAATTTAAGCATAAAGTTTGTGAAACTTTTGTTTTTGTAACTGCGTGACGAAATAATTTGTTAATTAAAGAAGTTTTAAGGTTTTACTTTGGAATTTTCATCTTTTTTAATGACATCGCAACAATTTTTGAAGCTTTTTGATATTATTCTTGTGAAATTTGGATTATGCTGTGCTTTTTCGATTAGAAATGGTATGGCATTTATTTTATGAAGTTTTCACTTGAAAGAACAGCTTATTAATGTTGTCAGTTAGCAGCAACAGAATTTTGAATTAAAATTAATTTTGCTGAATTCAATTAAACTTTGCTGAATTCAGCAAAACAATTCAGCAAAACTTATTTGTTTACAAGAAAAAGTTACTTCAATTACATTTTAAGTTTCTAATTGATAAAAAAGGTAATTTATCACAAATTAAATTGAATTAAGCAATAAAACTGTTGCTATATAATATCAAACATTCAGTTATATGTACCTTATACAATTCCACATTATAAATTGTGCATTTAATCATCAAAATGAAATATCAATTTGTTAAACGCAAATATATGTCAATTAATGTACGTTTTGCAGTTCTCATGACGACAGATGGATTCCTAAAGCAATATGATGCTTCTGTATTGTTGATATTCATATATGTTAAACTAAACAATTTACAAAATTCTAATATTAATTTTCAATTTCAAAATATAGGTCAAAAGTTCATGCAAGAATTTCAAACTTCAGTTCTAATTTGCAGATTTTCCCACAAATTAAACATGTACAACATACAAAGACATCAAATTGAAGGAAAAAGAGAAGTTTTTCTCGTATATGACTTTGACTTTTTTTATTCGAATCAGCGTAATGAGCATAATGAAGGCAAAAAAAGGAAGCAACGGAGATGGAGGTTGGGGAACAGAGTTACAAAGAGAGCGCGCAAAAGAGAGAAAAATTACGGGACCACTAATTCATGTTTCCCCATAAAAAATCTCTTATTGCCTTTGCCGACTAGAAAGGAAGAAAAAACGTTTAGCTTTTCCATTTCTTCATTCCTAATGCTTTTCTTCTTTATGGATGGCAAGAATGTGTAAGGGGAGATAACTTTACCTACACGTATATTAGGTCTAATGTGTACGGCAACAAAATAAGACTGGAAGAAGAAGAAGTGAAATATTGGCGAAATGAGGCTAAATTAAATTTTCAAGGGGAATTATGTTATGTGAGTGTTGTTTGTTCTTGAGAATATTGTTGTGCTGAAACTTTGATGAGAATTACACATCTTTATGGCCCTTGTAGACCCAATGAAGTGTGAATTTCATCAAAATCTCGGCAAATTAATGTTGTTTTTTTCTGCATGGCAAAAAAATTGTTTTTCTTTCCGTTTTCTTTTTTCCTTTACTTTTTATTATTAGTATTATTATTATTTTCTACTTACAAAATACTGATAAGAATGAGAACATTTTATAATTTTTCTTTCACTTTTTTTCATCTCTTTTTTTGACGACTTCTTTTTTTTATTCATTATTATTAATATTATTTATTAATATGCGAAATACTTTTCATATAAATTATTTTCATCTCTTTTTTCCTACCATTCACATTCACTCAATTATAGCAATTTTTTTCTCATATTATTATTTTTATTATTATACTTTTTTTCATTCATATTGCACAGTCATCAAAAAGCAATAAATTGCACAGTTTGTGCTTGGCATGAAACTGAATGTTGTATATGTTTCTATACAGTAAGAAAGGAACAAAAAAATAACATTTTGTTGGAGAGGAGAAAAATCTCTGATAAGAATTTGTCGATTACATGTCCAATGAGCTTCTCTCAACTTGTATAAATGGCTGATTTCATAAATGACAAGACTTAGAAGGGAATGTAACTGAATAGATCCTGCACCAATTCATAATGCAAAATGTGAGCAACTATTTACCTCATTTGCAATTTTCTGCTCCATTTTTCACGTTTAGTGAACTGTGAAACTGTCAATTATGGCGTTATGTCAGTTAGAAAATGCTATCCTCAGAGGTAATTTTGATTCAATGCTAGCAAAACTTGCTGTCTAGAAATTTAGATTGAGTTTATGATTTGTTTAATCATTTGCTGAATTGTTTTTAACTCAACTTGATTTATTTATGGGCGTTTCCACAGATCGAAAATTTCAAAAAAATCGACTTTAAATGAAAAGTTCTCTTATTAGAGCTATCTAGACGATCAAAATACTTATTTTTGTCATGTAGAACGTTGAGTTCTATCTATTTGTTCTTTAATCTTGTTTATAAGTGCATTCATTTGTGAACAATTTCGAATTTTGCGAGCGTTACTTGGTAAGAAAAAGTTGAATTTAATTTTTTGCAAAGTAACGCTAATAATTTCCTAATTAATGCGTTTGGAAGGAAGATAATAAGACAAATGAGTAGAATTCATTATTTTACTCATGAATAACTAGTCATTGCATCGTCTAGATATCTTAATTTAGAGAAAATTGATTTTTGACCAAAATTTTTGGAGAAACACATCTGCGGAAATTCCCTTATGCTAAATTTCAACTATATTCAGCTTAAATGACATTTTGTTAATCAGCTAATGGCTGAATTCTATTGAAATTTTCTTTTTAAAACTCTCCAAATTAAGAAATTCAGCATAAAAAATGTAAAAATTGACAAAATGTTAGCTGAATAGTGCTGAGTTCAGCACAAACAAGCTGAATTAAAACAAAGTAGCTGAAGAGTGCTGAATTCAACACAAATATGCTGAAAAGTGCTGAACTCAAAACAATCTAGCTGAATTTAGCAAAACAAATCTAATTATTCCAATTGAATTACAAAAACAACAATAAGCACAGCAAGTCCATTAATTAGCGAGAAATTCAGATGCAAAAACTTTTCAATTACATTTCCCTCTATGGATTAGCCCGTCAATATTCTTCTCTACGTTTTATTCCATCTTTTCATTATAAAAAAAACTTTTCCATTTTCCGTCTATACTATGTATAAGAAAATATTCTGTAGCGCGCAAAAATAAATAGAAAAAATTCTTCTTTTTTTAACTATTACGATATTTTTTTATCATTTCCAATTTCACAATATGTATGTATTCCATTCCATAGCTTGAGATGTGAAGGAGAAGAAAAAATAAAGTTTCAGGAATTTCCGGCCACAGAAATAGAATCAACGAAAGAAATTAAAGTTGGTATGAAGGAGGAACAGAACAGAAAAAAAACTTAATTAAAAGTCATTAATTTAACCAACAGTTCCCTTAAAAAGCATTCGACATAGTTCTCCAGTACGAGCAGACTCGCATAGCAGGAGTTGCCTTGATCTTTCCACGAGACTTTTATTGTTTCCAATTAATCTTTTTCCCTTTGCATCTGTTTCCGTCGTCCATTCATCTAAATCAGGACCATCCTCCTTATCATATTCTGCATCTGATGATGATGATGACCTGTCAGCTTTATTTATTTGCTTTGTGTCCTCGACACTATATTGATTCTTCAAATTTGATACAATTTCGCTGCTTACACTATAAACATTTTCTACAACTGGTTGCATTGGCTCTGGCTGTTCCGTTGTTGTTGTTGTTGTTGTCATTTTATGTGTCGTCCTCATTGGTAATGGCTTTCTAATATTTACGACAATTTTTCCATTGCCACTCGATACAATATCAATATCTTCATCATCAGTATCGTCGTAATTCTCATAATAGAGATCATCATCGCCTTGTGTCATCTGATTTCTCTCAACGGGCCTCTCAATTATTGTAACAGGCGCTGTTGCTGGTTTCTCATTTGCAAAATTGCCAGAATTATCGTAACTTTCGTCTCCATAATTGTCATTATCGATATAAATTGTGTCATCGATTGCCTCCTCTTGTGAGCTTGAGGATGACGAGCTTGAAGATAATGATGAATATGAATTGAGACCCGACGAATAGGAACGATCAATAGGTGTTGGCCTTCGGCCTGAGGAAATTCTAACATTTGCATTCACAAAGCCATTGTTGAGGCTGTTCAATCCATTGTTGTTATTATTATTTGCATTTCCGTAATGGCTTTTTGTGATATGGACAGAATTTTCCTTCTCGACTGTAAACGTTCTCTGATGGCTTGCGGGTAGATAATAATATAGGAAGATGACACAGGATATCATCAAAATGGAAATCAAAGCATTGATTATGAGCAAGAGGATTTTTCGTTTTGATAGATTTTGGAAAAACATTTTTTTATCTGATGCTGATTTTCTTTTGTTATGTGATTTATTTATTTATGAATGTTTAATGCTCAGCTGAATTTGCTGAATAGATTTTTTCTTTTTAGCTGAATTCCGCTGAATTAAAATCTTCTTCAGTTAAATTTCATAGATTTAAGCTGAATTGTAATCCTTTTTAGCTGAAGTGCGCTAAACAATGCTGAATTAAAGTCCTTTTTTAAGCGATTGCGCTGAATCAGCTGAATTAAAATCTTTTTCTGCTGAATTAAGTCTAATTTTCGGTAGAATTTAACTTGATTATTTTTGCTTTTTTTATGTGTTATAAATTCTTATGCACTGCCACTTTTCACCCCTCAGAATGGATGGGAGATATAGCGTAGATATAAAAAACTCACAAAAAGTATAAGATATCTTTTTTTATGTACAAAAATTTTTCTTATGATTTTTCTTTTTTCTTTCTTTCTTGTTATGTATGTTGTTGATATGCGGGAGGGAAAATATGTAAATTTATTTCTCTTCACACTTTCTTCTAATTCCTTTTTACTCTTTTTTTTTCTTTTCTCTTTTTTTTTGGCTCGGAGCAAAAATTCACTTTTTTCTATTTTTTTTTTTTTAAATTTTATAAAATTTTAATTCAAGTTTTCACTAATAAATCCTGTTTGGTGGACGTCCATTTACATTCTAATCACATTTGGCTTTGATAGTTTTCAATATTTCACTAATTAATAATAATTTAAATTGGAATTTCCCATCTGCACGAAAAATATTCCCACTTTTCGAGCTGTAAAGCTTTTTTGCTTCTGTCGACAAATTTCTCTTTTCTACTTCTCGAGTTGTACACAGCACAGCACACAAACGCGAAAATTGGTAGATTATTAGATTTATCTTCAACGTATTCCTTTATCCCGTACACACAAAGGATAGGTGAGGGTGTGTGCGTACGGAAATTTCTATGATCATGCGCACGTCATTTGATTTGTAGAAAAATATTTCTATTTTGCTAACGGAAGTGATAATGTTGAGGGTAAATTGAAATATTTTTTTTTTCTTCTCGTTCCTTTTTCATCCACACAAGTACATTTCATATTAGAATGCTTATGATGATGATTATGATCATAATTAATATGTTAAAAGGATTTTCGCAATGAACGTAAATTCGAAATTATAAGAGCAGATCCGTAGATGAATGAAATAAACGCTTTTACCTCTTTTGATGTGGTTTTTACGATTATAATTTCCTGAGATGCGCACTATCCGAGGGAAATTTTTGAGATGAACATTTTATCACATTTTTGTTGAGTTTTTAGGAAATAAGTGCAATGATTTTAATTTTATCTGCTAAGTTTTTAAAAACTCACTTAAATATTATTTTGTAAGAAGTTTTAAGTTCAACGAAGAGAAGTTTTCAGCTTTTAATATCTTAACTATGAAAAAACCGTTAAAATAAAATTTAAAATTAAAATTTTAGCTGAATTCAGCAAAACCGTACAACAGTTTGAATTCAAATTTTCAAAATACGTTAAAAAATATGTTTTTAGAAATTCAAGTTTGGGGTCCTTCACTTATGACGTCCATCAAAAACTTGGATTTTTCTGACCCCCCCCCCCCCTCCCCTCTGTCACAAAAAAAAATAATTCTTTTGTTTAAAACTGTCACACAGCTTCAAGCCTTCCTTCCTCCTAAAAATCGGACTACATAAGTGAACAACCCCTTATGTTCTCCGAAAAAATAAAAATCCATTTTAATTTTTAATCGTTTTTAATTTTTGTTCATTTCAGAATTTGGCCTAAAATGCCACTTCAAAAACTCATTTTCACAATTCAAATTGTTAAAAAAAGGAAAACAAAAAATTAATTTTTTAAAAGCATCAATAAAAATATTTTAAATTGCTTTTTATTTATTACATATTAAAAATTAATTAACACATTAATATCATTAACCCTTTAAATTGTCTTTGATTAACAGATAATAAATGAAATTTACATCATAAAAATAAATTTATTTTATCACACACGTGCATAAAATCTTGCTCGGAGCCGTTAAAAAAATATAAATCAGTTCATTTTATATCAGCAATATCAAATGTTGAAATAATTATGTTAATCGAGACAGAGCAAATTGTGACAATTAGCAGCACATTATTCGCAATGTTTGTGCGACGATGCTCGTTCATGTTATTTAAATCGAATACGATTGCGAGAATGCACATAATTATGCCTTGAACGACCTAAAAAATTTATAAGCATATTGTTGAATTAGAATTTATACGTGGATTAGATGATGCGATGATTAATCTATTTTTCTGTCATCAAATGTTTAACTAGATGCGGTGAAAAATATTGTTTTGAAGAGTTGGATGCTTGAAAAGTTTTGTTAGAAATGTTAATTTAATAAAATTG
Organism: Chironomus striatipennis; assembly: GCA_026123125.1. Taxonomy (NCBI): domain Eukaryota; kingdom Metazoa; phylum Arthropoda; class Insecta; order Diptera; family Chironomidae; genus Chironomus; species Chironomus striatipennis. Next base: position 49,537,157 of record CM047392.1, on the reverse strand, counting down.
TACATTTAAATAGATTAAATTGATTTTAATTTAATTTTGAATTGATATAATTTTTAACGACTTTTTAAAATTTAAATTGAGAATTTCAAAAGTTTTGAAATCAAAACATTTCAAGACATTCATTAAAACCATTCAATTCCTTCAGTTTTTAGATAAAACGCTATAAATGTTTTGTCTTTTTAGCGCATTTTTTGAAACCTTTTTTCTTAACAAAATAAATTTGAAATTTTGAAAACCGTTAAAAATTCGTTTTAAATTTTTTTTCATTTCAATGATTTTTAAAATTTCATTCGAAGTCAAAAATTTAAATTTTATATAAAAATCAATAAAATTTGCCATCAACATCCCAACCAACTCTGTAGGATAATTTAAACTTCAAATATTCTCTAAATCTACAAGCTACCTGCAAGCAAATCGAGATTATGATGAGCACCAGAAGAATATGATAAAATCTATGATTTGCAGGTCCAATTGTCATAACTCGTTTCAATTGAGCAGCATTTGCAGTCAAAAGTGCGAGATCGAGCATTCCTAAAAGTAAAATTCAATTAAAAAAAATAGCTTGCATCGATATTGATTTATGAATAAATGAATAAATTATTGCACCTTGCGCGATTGTCTTTCGTGTTGCGAAATCATTTATGTTGAGTCCATAAAATTTGTCTGCCTGGAAGTGCCAAAAATTAAAATCAAATTACAGCTATGAATTTCATGATTTTAATTAATTACAATTTTCGTCAAGTTCCCGCCATCCACGCTATGTGGAAAGACTTTTTTCGAGATTGTATGAATTTCATTGTTACTTCTTTCATCCGTATCGCCATTTTCATCCTCAAATGCTCGATTTCTAGACATTCCGATTGAATTCGAGCAACCACAAAAATTAACTAGTCGTCGAAACAGCTTGAATACAACTATCTAACACACTAGGCAATAGATACACTATCAAACCTTATCAATTGATGTTTTTTTATCTGCCTTGTTAAAAAAGAATGTTTAAACTTGACACGATTAGTAATATTCTCGCAGTAAGTTGGTTGTCTCATATTTGTTCAATTGCTGTTGTTTGCATGGATATTTCTATGACAACGTGAATAGTGAATAGCTTAGAATTGAAATACCTTAAAAATTATGAATGAAAAAAACAGAATGTATGTGATGTCATGTAAATTCATGCTTTAACATGCATCGATTTGAGTGTGTGTTTGACTTCTATTAATGGGGGTTATTAAACTATTGTTGGGTAGTGAAAGTCTTGGATTGCTTGATTGAGAATTGATTCAAAGCGCATATTGAAGATAAAGTTGATAAAATTCAAATTTATAAATTAATTAGTGATTCAAACCGAAAAACCGTTACAAATTCATATCTAGTTGAGACACAAACCAAATTTGCAACATTCCATTAAGCCATGATCGAATTTCGAATATGATTCCAAGACAAAAACTTCAAATAATACAAGGACTCAAACACAATCAGTTAAATTTTCAAATATCAACTTCAGATCGAAGACACAAACCAAAAGATATACGAAATTTTAAATTTCATTTAACCGTTAAATTTCTAAATTTTCCCAAATCCCCAAAATGAACTTCCAATCACATTTAAACTCATATAAAACATGCAAACAAAGAAATAACACATATTTCCATTCAGTAGTAATTATGTCAAGCGTACAGCAGTACACATATAAATTAGAGAAATGACAATAATGCTCAGCGTCTGTTTTTGTTCCTAAGTAATTTATTAATTATTTTATCATCAACTGAATACTTGTCATATTCTTTTACAATATTATTTTATTTTTTTAATTTATGTAAATATCTAAACATTCCTACAATATTTTATAATAATTTTATGAACATTGTGCATAAGTGGGACGGAATTATGTTACTTATTATCATTAAAAAACAAAAATTATTAATTCTACACGAAAAAAAATGGCAATAAAGTTTCTTATTCTCTTTGTATTGTGCATTAAATGAACTGTTCTAAAACAACAATAAAGTCTTCATTCTGTCAATTTGACATAAACTTTGGAACGTGAAAATACTCGAATATTTGTTTCCAGACTTCTCAGTTCCTTTTCAATTTCAATTTTTCGATTTCGTACTCGAAGTGTCTCGCATGTCATTGGCAATCGATTTAGATCGTCTACGAGTTCCTTGAAGCCTAAAAATAAAATAAATCGTTATTAATAATATTATTTGAAAATTTAAAAAAAAAATTTGACCGTTAAAAATTCGAAAAAAAAATTGACCGTTAAAAATTCAAAAATTTTTGGAGCGTTAAAAATAAAAATTCAATCACTTACGTTTCTTTGCAATCTTCAATGATTCCAGTCGTTCATCATCTGACAAAGGCACATGTCCTTCAGGACAATCTGGATCTTCTTTTGCAGCATCCAATTGTTTCTTTTTTGCATCATTCATGTCACCATCACCAACTTCCTTCTTCTTTTTCTTACTTTTTGATGCTTCCTTCTTATTCTCGTCAATATTCGTAATTTCAATAATCTCCTCATCCTTCTCACTTCCACTTTCATCGGATATTAAAACTGTTTCTCTTGAATGATGTGCACTACTTGCTCTATGAGTTCTGTCTTCTCGCTGCTGAGATTCATTTAGTGAATTTTTATTTAATTTTTGAAGTGATGATGAACTTTTGAGGATCGATGACGGCTGCTTCTTGCTAATTGATCCTTTTTCAAGGAACTCAGTTAAATTATCGACACGCCTCTCCATTCTCTCTGAATAATTATCCTTTCGATCATGAAAATGACTTTTATACCTTGGAACTTCCTGTTCAAGCAAATGTCCTTTACTACATGTATGTGATAATTGCTGCTGCTGTACATTTCCCATTGATCTAATTGTTGATGCTGAAGGATATCTAATTATTGTATCTTTAAGGAAGTATTCATCTGCTTCTGGATCAACCGTTTGTGTTCCGCAATCTTTGGATATTGACATTGTACTCAAAGACTTCCTTAAATTTCCAATTGGTGCTTTTGTTGAGCATAAAGTAAGTGAATTATTTGAGCGATGCTGTGTCGGCATTTTGTCTTCATATAAGCTTAATTTCCTTGTTCTTTGAGGCTTGGAAAATTTATTTGAGTATTCGGTATCTTTTGGTTTGCGCATCCTTTGAATGTTCCTTATTCTCATCACATTTTCCTTTAAAAAATCACGTTTTGCTGGTGGCTCTGTACGAGGAAATATCCCTCGTAATGACTCCATTAGACACTTACTACTTTAAATTAATTTATTCAACATAAACTGAGGAAATTGAGTAAAATGTAGGTAGTAAAAAGTTTGTTATTATATCCTGAATTCGAATAAACAGTTGAACATTTCGAATCTTCGAACTTGATAAAGTGAGTTTAAATTTATTTTTACCGTTATTATTTCTTAGCAATGGAAGTTCAATGAATAGAATTGATGAGGATTTACGTTTAATATGTTATAACTAATCAAAAAATCACTGTAAATTTTATTCAATTTATTAAATTAACAATTTTAATTTTTCAATGGTTGCTGACATTTTGAATTTTATGCAGTAGAAAAATTTTAAAAATAATTTTAATAAAACTTTTTGGACATTATGCCATAAAAAAATCCAGAAAATCATTGGCAGTTTGTTTTCATCTGAACAGGATCTAAAAAATTGATAGCTTATCACAAACTGTACGGAAATAAATCTACGGAAGTGGAGATTAAATTGAACAATAAATAAAAATCGCGTCACTGATACTTCAAGAAAATTTATCAAACCAAAGTAAGAAAGAATAATACCTCATTAAAATGTATTCTTCTTATTACACTTGAAATTCAGCAATTTATCACCAATACTTGCCATTGATATTATTAATCTTATATTGCCATGATAAGATTTGATAAAGTCGAAGTATATAAAATTGTTCTCAACTTCCCGTACTGTTCAGTCTAAATTAAGAAATTAGTCAAGCGAAAACAACCAAAATGAAGTGCATATTAAGTGTATCATTATTATTTTTAACTAGCTATGTATATGGTCAAGCTCCAACACCAGTTTGTAATCCAAATGATGTTACATGGCATCATCATCCATGGTATTGTGATAGATACTTTTTATGCTTCTGGGGAGCTACCAATGAAAGATTCTGTGCACCAGGATTGCATTACAATCGCGTCACAACACAGTGCATGTCTCCTGCATTAGCAAATTGTGAAATTGATACTGAAATTTATTGCCCTGAAGTAGATGATCCAAATCAGTTAGAATTCAGATCAGATTGGCAAGATTGTGGAAGTTATTTCTTATGCTTTAATGGAAATCCAATTTCAAGGACATGTGGACCTGATTTCTGGTGGGATATGTATGATAATTGGTGTACAACTCCTGATCTTGTAAGATGTGATCCTCGAGCTCCAAATAATCCAAATCCATCAGTAACAACAAGACGCCCTTAAAAATGACTGCAAAGTGGGAAGTGTATGAACAAAAGTGATCTTATCTGAGTGAATAATGTGTGAACTTAGTACTTAAGGCTTTTACTTTAATAAAATAAACTGAAAAATTTCAAAAATTAAAGTTCAAGTTTTATTAAATTTCATAATTTTATTCTTAATCTAATTCTAAGAATTCTATACCAAATCTATCCAGTAAAGCATCTAGCAGCTTCTTTAAAAAAGCACTCAGCCATAACATGATCGAATAGTAGATTTGGAGCACACCTTGCTAAATGCGACCTGTTATTGTGACAAATAAAATAAAATTCACAATTTACTGGATGTGGCACGAACTCTAATCTAGTTAAGCTAGTTTTTGGACAGTCGATTTCTCGAATGTCCGGAAGCAATATTTCTGGCTCACATATTGAATCCTCTTCACGGATGCATTTATTTGTGTCGGGATCCCAATGTAAAGTCGCTCCACAATCTAATGGTAGAGGATTTCCATTGAAACAGATGAAATATTTTTGGCAATTTGTTGTGTCAGGAAGGAAGACGATGTTGAGTGGGTCATTATTTGAAGGACATGTGGTTGGTAATACACAGTCTGACTGTTCTCGTCGTACACATTTTAACTGTGATCTTGAAAAATGTAATCCAGTGCTGCATGATTGTGGAATCTTATTTCCAGCAAAACATAGAAAATAATTGGTACAAGAATAAGCATCTGGAATTCTAGATACACCTGATGCAGGGCATTCGGTTGGAATAGGAATTGGTGTTTCGGTTGTTGTTGTAGGTGGTGGGGGTGGTGTATTTTGATCTGGAGGTATTCTACAATCATATTCAGTCATGTACATACAAGATTGTTGCTCATCAATAAAGTAAAAACCGTCTGGGCAATTTTGAAGGTAGAAATTTCCATTGAAGCATGTAAAGTATGACGAACTGAAAATGTTAAATTGAAATTGTTTAAAAATAGTTTTTTTTTATCTAGTCAGATATCTACGTCAGTCCATGACACAAATCTTGATGATCTTTGAGATAAAATTCCAAATAAAGCATGTGACATTAGTCAAATGACCTTGATCGTATGGAATGTAAACAGTACTGACTAATAAACATACCAATTAAATTGCGTAGGAAAATGTCTTCCATGATTTGCACTATTACATACGACATTTTCAGGTCCTAAAGTACAATCTGACAATGCTGGAACCACACAAGCTTGCATGGCGTTACTGAACCAAAATTGAGGTGGACAGCTTTGAAGGTGGAATACTCTGTTGAAACATGTGTAGAATGTTGAGCTGTGAAGGGAAATTTTTAACGTATTTTTTTGATTTAAAAGTTACTGACTAAATTTTTGAAAATTTAAATGTAAAAAAAAATTTGAATTTTTAACGGGTTTTCTAGAAATTTTTTTTCAAGTTCTCAAATCTTCAACTTTCAATAAGAACTGCGCAAAAAATCATCAAACAGTCAAAAAGTCAATATAAGACTCACCAATTAACACCACTCGGATAATGCCTTCCCTGATTGCTTTGATTGCACTCAATATTTGTTATATGACATGCAACAAATGCAAAAGAAAATAAAATTGAAAATAAAACGTAAAAGAGCAGCTTTTGTGCCATGTTTGCCTTCCGTCAACAAAACTAAAACTAACTAAATATGATTCCTTTTGTCAAGACAAAACTTTCAATTATTTATAGTTTTAGTGAGATTAAGATAACACATCGATCGATAAATCATGTGGAGAATGTTGAGGAAAAGTTAATTATGATAAGATACCTCTTATCATCTTACTTCCGTTCTCCGTAAATCCATTTATGATGGAAAATATTTTGTTATCAATATTCTATGGAAATATGAATGAAAAATTTCACATCTACGTACCAGATCCATAAATAGATGCATTTCAATCTCCATATTAAATCATATAAAACACGTGTTTACAATCATCTTTAATGGAAAGACAAGCGCGCCACATGATCATCTGTAATCTATATGGATAAAAGATTTCTTTAACAGGCTTACGCATGCTATAATGCAATGGAAATCGCGAAAAAAAGTAATATTGATTCCTGAAATAGTCGCAATAACATTTGTGTAATTTGTTGACATTTCTCTGTTCATGTTAAATGTGTAATGTTAGCCAGCCAGCCAGTCTTTTTTATTATTTTTTCAATTTATATAGATTTAATTTTAAAATAAGTATATACGTAATGTACAATATCGGGCATTGAAACTAAAACAAGATTAGTTAACATGCTCACTGTTTGAATTGATTGACACGCTTCAATTCCAATAATTTCACTGTGTATCACATATCGAATAGTATCAGTCATACGTGTGCAAAAATTGCTACAAAAACTGCTAAAGAATGTCCATCCATGCCTTTATTTGACTCACAAATTTGCGATTGTCGTTAACTTATAAAGTATGCTGCCATTTTTGATTTTCTCATCCGTCGACTTCAAAATTGTGCTATTTTACATTTCAATTATGCATTCACAACGCATATATATTTTTTGCAAGATTCCTTCATTGTTGCTTGCTCTCTTGGCTTCTTGTGGTTATAAAAAAAAAATCCGAAAGCAATTTTGAAGGAAATGCAGATTTTACTGTAATTTCACTTTGTTTTGCTGGCTGAATTTGCTTGCAATAGTAATGTAGATGTTCATTCAATAGATTTTAAGTGTTTACATGAGCTAAATTCTTGCTTATCTTAAGAAATATTAATTTTTGTATTTGTAAACAAAAGAATTTGGTTTTTTTAAGTTGAGCCCAAAAATTCAAATTTTTTTAAAACCGTTGAAATTTAAAAAATAAAAATTTGCAATATTGACACCAGACATGCGTTCAAAGTCCATCAAAAGTAAATTTTTACTCATTAAAAAGAAGAAAATTTGAATTTGCAAATGCAAGAATGAGAAGAACGTCGAACAGCAAAATAAGAAAAAAAATATTTTTAATTAACAAAAAGAAAGAAAAGACAGCAAAAAAAACCGGAACATGTATGGATGGACACGTCGAAAATATCACCATATTTGAGAAGCTTTTAACCAAAACAGTTCAATAAAATGGACACCCATGACTCGTTCGATCGCTTGTTGGAATGCTAAAGACAGGCTGTTTATGCATATATAAATTAAAATTTTCCATTGACTCATTAAAATTCACCGCCATTTTTTTGCTTTTCATTTTTTTATGTTAAATTTTTTTTTTAATTATTTATTTTCTTTATTATTTTTCTTATGATATCAAAAATACAAAATAATTGGTTGCTGTGATTCATTATTTATCGGCTATCACACATCATTAATGGAGCAACAAAGATTTTTTTTAACCTCTCGACTTCTGAAGTGAGAGGAAAGCTTTTTGTAGTCGCTGAATTCGAACTTTTTTTGGGGGTGGTGATATGAAATGTTGAGAATATTTTTGAAATCGTAAAAATTTTAATTATCTCGGCCTTTTTCAAAACTTTAAAAATTGACCGTTAAAAGTCAATGAGAAATTTAAAATTTTTAAATTTTTGACCGTTATTTAACGAATTTTCAACTAATTTATCCTAAAAATAATGAAATTCAAATTCATCTATAATTTAAAAGCCATAACGACCATTTTATTCGAGATTTGATGAGAAAACAAATTGAATATAAATTCATTTTTATTAATTTATTTGCCAATATTTCCTCATCAAATAGATATTTTCAAAATTGACTTTTCTTTATGATCTCGGTCCGAAGACAGACCCACCAAGAAGAAAACCCATAAAAGTTTTGATTTGTTTGAGATGTCATGCTTTTATAGATTTTTAAATCCACTAAAATGTCCGCATTCGATAGGTGTAAACTTGTGACATAACAAATTATTCATCTAAATCCAATAATCTCTCAACATTTCATATTCCTCCGCACAGATTATTGATATTTATTTATTATTTATATATTTAATAATTGCTATTCATGTACTTAATAAAATATATTTATTTTCCATTAGTTATTTTGGCAGATAGTTGAAGATTATTTCCTCCATCATTTAATACATCAAAGGTTGAAGTCATTTGAAGGATTTTAAATTGAGAGCGTAGAATGTATTGACATGTTAATCAATCAAACAGTGTATTTTTTAGAGGTATTCAAGAATTTTATGTGTGTCTAAGTCGGTGCTTGATGAACATGTTGGCAGTCAGTGAATTTTAAATTAAGTTTTGAAATCAAAGATTTTGAAATGTTTTTCGATCGATAAATTTGTTGACAATGTTGCAATTCAATGATCGATATTTTATTGTCAGCTTGTCTGTTTTGTCTAGGTTGTGGCAATGTCAATAAATTACGATCCGTAGAACGTGGAAGAAGATTGACATTCGAACTGTTTCTATGTAAAAATTTAAACTTTTGTATAGATGAGAACCTTACTTAGTCATTTGATATGCAAATGTAAGAATTCACAAAAAATAATTAATCTAAATTTCAATTTATAAATAAAATTCTTTAACATTTTTATTTTACAAATAAAAAAAAATTATTGCTTTTAATTTATTTGTTGCTCCAAGGGTACCTAACTAGGTGTCTTCACCTACCACTCTCATCATAAAACTCATCTTCACCTGACTTCAACGCTTGACATATTCATATATAAAATCCAATATCACTCCTTTAGGCATAAAATATTATTTTTATTACTTTTAAAAATATAAAATCAGTGACACTTTATGCACCTCAAAAAAATTGAATAAATCATAAAGCATCACACTCCTGAACCTCATGTGTTATTATTAATTTATCAACAAAAAAATCTCATTAAAGAATAAAATAAACACATTTTATGTTCAAAAAATGCGCATGTTAATGTTTGACTCATTCGGAAATGATTCTCAATAAAATATAAAAAAAAAAAAATTGATTATTAAAACTTTGTTTTCTTCACACTTTATAGCTATGAATAGTTAAAATAGATGTAGTAAATTTTTTCGTTAAATGTGACTAGGTTTTTCAAGAATTTTTACATTATAGAAAAACTTTATCATTATCTCATTCGATTGAATTTACAAAAAATGTTAATGATCTTCATGCTGATGGACATGAAAGTTCACTGAGCTCACTCAAAAGAGGAAGGTAGATTGAAAATTAATTTAAGTCTCTTAATTAAAAATTATTCAATTAACAATGCATTATGAGTTAATTATTGTATGGATTATGTTGTGTATGAGTTTTAGTTATTACGAGAATTAATTTTTAAAATTAAGTCAAATGATGAGCATAAGTTGATTAATCGATTCTCATTCAGCTTCCGACTTGATTTTTCCCGTCATTAAAAGCTTTATTGGAATCTTCTTTGTTATGATCTCCTGCGTTGAATTGTCCTTTTGTATTGCGAACGGTATTGATATTGATTGCATTCCATCTGTGGATGGGAAATTTTAGATTAGATTAACATTTAAGTTGCTGAATTTTTTGCGGTTAAATTTAATGAAAAAATTTATAAATTTTTAATTTTCTAACCTTAAAAAAATATTTTTGTTTTAACTTTAAAAAAAAAACATCCTAAAGTTAATCATTTACTCACCTTCATCGACTGAAACCTGCAACTGTCCTGACTGTATCCAACTTTGAAGTAAATTTTGAGGCAAGTTCGAGAGGCTTTCTAGTAAAAATTTCTGGTTATCTAATATTTTCTCACTAATCCTATGATGATTCTGGGTCTGTGTTTGCTGTAATTGCTGTTGTTGCTGCTTGTTTTCATCCTCACGTACCCTCTGTTGTTGCTGCTGCTGATGATGCTGTGGATGAATTACAATCTGAGAAGTTTGTTGCTGTTGCTGTTGAACCTGCTGCTGTTGTTTATTCTGTTGCTGACTTGGTACGATAAAATTTTCATCATTTTCAGACTCATCTGAATCATCTGTACTTGTTATGTCATCCTGAAAAGAAAGCTGGATTGATTGAATTTGAGTTTTAGAAAAATTGTTTTTTTACAGTGCAAGATATTTAATAGATTTGAAATAAATTAAAAAATTTGTACAATAGAATGAATAGAATCAAGAGATAGGAACAGAAGGCCACAGCATGTTTTAATGTCTCGATTGTAGCGAAACAATATTTTATGTGCCATTGAAAATAAAAAAAAAAGCTATTCTGCAATTGTGAACACATTTCAAGTCAATATTTTTCAATTTTATTATCTGCTACTGCTTATTTCCACTCACAATTGCAATTTCTCTCGTTATGGGCATCGACTCGAGTGCAACAACATTTTCTTTTTAGAATTTTTCGTCTTTTTCTTTTGAAATTCTTTTATTTAATTTTTATTTTTATTTATTTATTTTTTTCGTGTACAACACGGCAGTTGAAATGGGATTTTGCTACATATGTGCAGCCATGCAGTCTCGAATCGACGAATAATGTGCAGTTTTCAGACACGACAAAAAGGGAATTAGATGAGGTGAGGAAAATGGCAATTCATGAGAAACTTCTTATGCCAATTATAATTATACACAGTTTTTTTGATTTATAATTTCATTATGTAGTCAATAAGGTGTGAGTCGAAATGATTCAGTGACTACGTTTTTGTTTGTTTTTGATGCAACATAGTTTCGTGATTTATGTTCTGAGTTAGGAATTTCTATTGGTGATTTTTTGATTGAATGGAGATTTATGGAATTTTTTACAAAGGTAGTGAATTTGAACTAGATACTGCTGATTTATTGTTGATATTCGTATTCAATTGCTTAAGAATTTTCATACTCATATTTATTGTTCAACTGTCATTTAAAATTTGAATTTTGTTTGATTCAAAAATAAGTTGATTTACCCTTTTTGAGTTTGTTTTTCCCCTTCATATAAAAATTTAGTATGTTTTAAATTCTCTATCAATAAACATCATTTCTGACCATATTTATCAAAAACAAAGCATTCTAACTTTAACAGCAGCAATTATACGAAAATTATAACTAAGAAATCCAAAAACATAAATTTTAAGCCATTTAATTCCATTCTTTCAAAAAATAAACATTCATTAATATTCTGACCCAAAAAGAGAGCAATAATGCATCAAAAGAGCACTTGCAACAATTCATGAATGTACAAAACAAGTAATGTATCATCACCATTAAACGAGGTGTGAATTTATCGACAAAGAGAGCTGTCAATGAAAAATTTTTAAATTTAATAAATAAAAATTGAATGAGATGAAAAAATTAAAGACCGCGAGAATGTTCATTAACATTTAATTAAAGTGCGTTGTTGCAATTTCGAGAAGAGGATGACAAAAGGCAACCGACGAAGGACAAAAGGTGGGTAATTTACATATAAAAGCATTGGGAAATGAAAATTCTATAATTATGCGATATCATATCTGCATTTCCAATTGTTTTATTGTTCTTCTTAAGTTGTGAACTTCTTTGATTCTTGGCGCGCTCTCTTTGCAATTCCATTGCATTTTTATTGTGCAAAAAAGATAATTTTTTATTCAGATTTTCTTGCCATTCTTATATTTTTCCTATTCATTGAGCTAGCCGCACATGTGAAATACTTTACGACTTTTTTTTATATTTATTTCATATGCACATCGTGAGACAAGATGTCACCAAGTATTCTACCGATGCTGTTTGCATCAAAAAAATATTTAATTTAATTCAGAATGTCTTGATCTTATGCTATGTATGTGCGTCGATTGAAGATCTTCAACTTCTATTTTTAGAAGAAGTCGATAAATCTTGAAACTTATGAACTTATGCCTTTAAACAACGCACATTATCGATATTTTATTTTTCTTATACTTTTTTGTTGCCCTTCTTCTTTCTTCCTCTTCTTATTTTTTGCTTGTAACTCTCGCGCCGATTGCCTTCTACGGTGATTTCTGATTGGTCAAAATGAGTTAAGAAATAACAATACATAAACAAGAGCTTCGCGAATTACAGATTTAAAAAAAATTTAAAAGCTTTTTTAAAGCTTGATTTTGGTTCTTTTAGATTCAAAAAATTTACTTTACATCATTTAATCTTTTGGTAAAAAATACCTTAAACATACATTAAATTCGATTAATTTCAATTTTATGAGCTTTGAACCCACGATAGATTTAATTATTTTTAAAAGCCTAAATTAGATTTTTCTAACTGTGGACAGAACTTTGGAAAAGTTATAACTTAAATTATAATTTGAAGATTCTTTCTAAAATTTTATTTAAACACATTAAAACTTTAAAACCATTTAAATATTTAGATTTTCATATAAGGCTGTGTTAAATAGGAATTTGAATAGTTTTCAAATAAAAAATAATTTCAAGAATCTAATTTTATTTTTTTATTTTAATAAAGTTAATTTTAATAAATAATTTGGAGTTTCAAATTAAACTAAAAATTTTTAATATTTTAATTAATAAATTTATGTCAATTAAACATTTTAAAAATATTTTTAAACCAAACTCGCCTCTCAAACAAAAAAAAAAAAAATACAAAAATTCCCACCTCATCCGTAGCAAAAAAAGCTCAACTCAAACTCTCTTTTTCAACAATTTCAATTCTCTTTTTCGATCACTCTTCACAATTTTTGAGAGCGTCTCACTGCCTAACATTCAAACTGCGAGCAAGTTTTTTTATTCATTCAGTTTATTTTCTGATTTCGTTTTGTTTGGATTTCTCATTCGATCATTGATAGTTGATATTTTTCATATATTCCTTTTCGCTTACGTTCTACTCAATTCAGTGTAGTTTTGCATTACGAATAAAAAAAATATTAAAAATTTAAATTAATTTGTCATTTTTAGAAGTCGGGAATGTGTCATTTACGATAAGATCTTTACATTGCGTGAGTAAAATTCATAAAAATCTTTTTGTAGCAGTGCAAAAAATATCTCAATTGCAACAGGTGTCGTTGTAGAAACAAAAATTTATTTTTTTTTCGGTAAGTGATCATGCGGTAAGTACAGACAAAAAAGTTATTTCATTGTTTTCACAAATAATGTACGAATAAATTCTAATCTATTCTCCGTACGTACGCAATAAGCAATGAGCAATAAAAAGAAGAATAAAATGAAGAGGGGGAGCATGAAAAAAAATTATTTATTTATTTATTTATTTCGGTATAGAAGATGCATTGTGGTTTTGAAAAAAAAAATAATGTGAAAAGAGAAAAAAAAAAATTCTTCAATCGAAATTCAATTTAAAAACAATTGAATTTGTAATGAAATTCTCTCAATAACGTTTTCGTTCGGTACGAGAAAGAGCAGCATGCCACATGTTGGAATTTCCACAAGTTTTTCACTTTCGTGCACTAATTTTCCTTAAAATTCTCACACATTCATTATATTTCATCTCCAAATTACGCAGTGGATGTAAAAATTTGCCACCAATTGCATAAATTAGCGCGCAAATCCGACGAGTTAATTCCACCTGCGCACCATTCACATTGCTTTATTGAATAAATTTATTTTATATATTTTTTTCTCGTTCCTTAGCAGCAAGCTGAGTATTATGTGAAAGGCACGAAAATACAAAAAAAAGAGAGAAAATGTAAGAAAAAAAAGACTCGCTGATACATGTTGCGATGCAGTTCATGCTTGTTGTTCAGATCAGGGCGAATCTTTTGTGAACGATCGATTATTGTTATTGAGAGGATATACATACAGAAAAAAAAAAATAAATACAGTAGCAATTGTCTCATTGTTACGCAATTTTTATTCTCCTTTTTGCCCTTAATTGCATTCTCCTTTTTCATTGTTCTTTCTTTATTATTTTTATTTTTATTATTATTTCATGTTATTCTTAACTTCTTTTATTTATTTTCTTCTTATTCATTACAGGTTATAACAATTGGGATTTATATCAATGCAATGCATGCGGAATAGATAGCGGGGATAAAGGTTATCTTTCTTCGTTTTACATAAATTTTAATTTTTATTTACTTTGTATGTTGCGGGAGAGATTCTGTGGTTCGGTGAAGACTTTTAGTTGCTTTAATAGGAAAAATTTCTTTTTTATGAGCTTTCTTAAAATTTTAAAAATTCATGATTCATTTTTTGTAGCTTTACACTTTATTTTCTAATTCTTATAGAAACTGGTTCTAAAACTAACTTTTGATAAAATTTGAAGTGTTTCAAATTTTTATGGGACAAATTTTGAAGCTTTAAGATTTTTTCTTTAGTAAAAATTAATTAGATCTTTATGAAATAATTAAGAATACAAATAAATCAGCTACCTTAATCTTCTCTTTAAAGAAATTGCAAGACATTTTCTAATCTGAAAATCATGAGAATAAAAATTTAGTTTAGGGTTTTCAATCCCGGACCAAAATTTCGATCCCGGGATTACGGTATTCAAACATGAGTAAAAATTAATTTTTTAGCTTATGAAAAAGCATTGTTTTAATACTAATGTGTTTTTCTAAACAAAACTATTAGTTTTATCTACGTAGTATCTAGAAACCCAGAATTTCAATCTTAATGATTCAAATAAAAAATTTATCAACCTTCTTCCCTTAAAGAAAATCTCCCAAAAAATCATCTTTAAACAAGTTCGTTAATCTCAATAAAAATGTTACAAGATGATGTCATTCTGTTAGCCTTAAAGATGCTAATTTCTCTTCACACGACATCCGAAAAAAAACTAGTTAAAAAAAAGTATATAAAAAAATATTGAAAGACAACCTTAATCCCACGCCGTTATCTGAGCAATGAGTAGAAGTTGCTAAAAAGCACCCAAAAAGTGAGGTCAATCTCGAAAAATCCCTCAAAAAATATATTTCATTATTAATACAGAAAAGCTATAAGCCATCATCTCTCATCGCATTGTAAACAAATAAAAGAATAAAATTTATTGCATCTTTTTGTTTTTTGTGTTTTTTTTTCTTCTTTTTTTCTTGTTTTTCTCTCGCGTGTCTCTTTACATTTTGTGTGCTGTGAGTAGTGAGTATGAAGACGATGATGATAATTCGTGTAGAAAAAAGCTTACTTCTGCTTAGTTAAGCTACTACCCACTTAATGTTGATTCATATAATATTGCCATTAAGAAATTGAGCCCACCCCCGCATATACAAAATTGCTCTTTTTTTACTGTTGTTGTGCTGTGCTGTGTGTGTGACTTTTTGTCTCTCTACCAATGTTAATTAATTCTCTGTGTTTTTTTTATTTTATTTTCCTTCGATCTTTTCCGCTTGGTATTAATTTTTTTTTCATTCATCTTATTGTCGTGATCTTTGAAAAGTGATTAGCAAATTGGCAATTAATTTGACCACTTGAAAAAAGTAGTTTTTTATCATCGATTTCTATCCTCCGCATCAGAGTTGGTTACTAGGATGCATGCTTGGCATATGTAGGCATAGATTGATGGAGATTTGAATTTTTTGAATGTAAACCTTACTTTTTTATATTAATAATTTGGGAGCCTTATTTAAAATCATAGCAAATTTAAGTCTTTAATTGTTTTTATTAAGTCTATAAAATTATCGGAAGCTAGAACCTAGTCTGATTTTGGAAATATAATTTGAAAAGTGATCAAAAAACTTCAAAATTTTATAAGTCTAACCTGAAAAATGTATAGTCACGTGGCTAGACTCAATGTTACTAGTTAGGCATCTATTGTAGTTTTGAGCACTCTTGAGAACTTTGAGTTTAAAATTCATTCAAATTTTAGCAAATTTTTTTAAATGTTTAAACCTGAATCTAGAGATCCACCCTTAAATCTCATCAAGTACTCAACATTAGAAACCTACACTAAAATTCATTTAAAACCCCCCAAATCCCAACTCTGTCTTACTCATTCATGAACGTAAACTTGAAACTCCATGCAATGGCATTGAAACAACAACGACAAACACACAAAGGTTGGGTGGGTGTAAAGCCGATGGAATTGTTAATTATTGCCAATACACAAAGCTAATTTATTCAAAGTGAACGGAACAAAAAAAAAAAAAAATAAAATAAAAATTAAAAAGAATTTTGTGTTAAATATTCCAATCACAACACACAAAGCTCTTCCATCTAATTTAAATTTCTTAATCTTTTTTCAATATTTTATTAATTATTTTATTTCGCTGCTGTTTCCGTCTATCATATATTCTTTTGTTAATTCACAAAACTTCCATATTTGTAACACATTCTCATTATATTATTAATAGCAACATGATGCCTCAAGTGTGTCATTCTAAATAATTAGTATTGACTTCTGTTCTGTGTGTGCCTATACAATTTTATTTATTGAGGAAAAATGAAGAGATGAAAGAGAAAAAAGTAATAATAATTGCGTAAGGAAATTCAATAATTGCATTTTTAATGTGTGTCTTTTTCGCTTCTCTTTTTGACTAACAAAAAAAGAAATTTAAAATTAAATTGAAAAGAAAAACTTTTTATGTTGATTGAAAAAAAAATATAAAGAAGTAAAATAATAAAGAGGAATATTGAGAAAATTAAATTAAATGATACTTTTGGATTTTGAATAAAAAAGTGTTTGAAATTGTAAGTTTCATGATTATTGCTCTATAGAGATTCAATTTTGAACTCTTTTTAATTTTGGTCGGGATTATGGTCAATTCATGACTTTATGAAAAATTTTTATGAATCTGGAATTAAGTTAAGATTCTTGAATTCTCTTTTAAGAATAATAATCTTCATTTAAAAATTTTTGATTTCAAAAAAATTTTGTATGAAAAGTGAGAAAGTGTGCCGTGATGAGAGAAAAATACAAAAATGTGTAATGATTTTTTGTTCCTTTTATCTGCAATATTAAGCTTTTAAACGACAGTTGGAATAACCCTGACCACAGAAATGGCTTTATTTCCAAAAAATATTGTTTAAAACCTTTGAAAAATCAAATTTAATTTTGACTCATGGCATACTTTCTAATTTTCCATACAAAATTTTTTTTAAATCAAAAATTTTTGTTGCCAGTCAAATTTTAATCTAAGTTGGCGAATTTTTAACATTGCGACCCCTTTGGATTTTTGACAGAAACGTGACATTTGAAAAAAATTTTCGTCAAAAATGTGAAAAATTAATTAAAATTTTTGCTTTTGATAATGAAGTTAATATTTTTAAGGAATTGATTTAAATCAAAATTTCTTGTAATTTTGAGCTCTAAACTTTTCATAATGTCAATGTGTTTGATCAGTTCTTCAAATTCTTTCAACAATTTATGTTTTAGAATTACCAGTTGAACAGATAAATTTCAAAAGATAGTTTTCAATTTTAATCTTAAATTGTGAATATGATTAAGTTTAAAATTTTGAAAAAGAAATCTTAAAATTTTTAAATTTTCATTTTAAATTAAATTTTTAAAGTTTAATTTAAATTAAATTTTTAAAGTTTAATTTAAAAATAGATTTCATGATAAAAAAAATAATTAAAACATAACTTTAATGAAGTTTAGAAAGATTTATATTAATTTTAATCATTCTTTAAAATTTAATCAAAAATAACTTCGTTCTTCTGATTAAAACAAATAATTAAAATTTTAACAATTTTTTACCAAACTTCAAAATCAATTCAATTTTGTTTAATTTATTTAAATTTTTGTCAGACAATTTCCTCACTATTTAATATGTAAGATTGTATCCGATTGTATCATCAAAAGTAATTCAACACCTTTGTATCTTAATTAAAAGGTTTCAGATTACAAATAGTTCCTCAATAATCACACACACAAAAGACTTTTCAGACACGCAAAAGAAAACATTTTCAATTAAATCAAGGCACCCTCTGTGGAAATAAAATCTTCATACATTATTCAACTAATTTGAAAAAAATTCAAATCTTAAATCATCATCAATGATACTTTTTTTTTTATTTCATGATGGACAAAAAATATAAAAACCTGTAATTTTAACGCCTTAAAATCATCTCATCTGACTTTCATCCGCTAATTTGAATATTAATTACCCCCTTTCTGTTTCAGAAAAGGACATTTTATCTACTTTCTTGTTGTGCATTAATTAATTAATTTTCTCTTTTGATTTCTCGTAAAAATGAGACTAATGCTTTTCACGAGTGTAATATTTCATATAAAAAAGGAATTTTTAGCCTCCACATGCATTTTACATTCAGCTCATTGTCCCGAGAAGCACAAAAAGTATTTTTTGGTTTAAATTCAACAAAACTTTCTGTACTGCTCGGAATTGAGTATAAAAATTTTGTTTTGCACTTAAAGTTGCTTCCTTACTCTGTTTCTGAGACTAATTAAAGAATTTGTTTTGCATTCATTTCATTTTTATAAAGTATATTACAATATTACAATTTATTGTTGAGCCTTACTATTAAATAAAGTAATTATAATAAAAAAAAATATGAATAATTGTTTTTCATTCAAAAAGACTTATTTTTCAGATCTTTTTGTTGAGTTCATTAATAAATTAAATTAATTCATTAAAAGGAATGAAATATTTATATTAAAAATTTAAAGATCTTATCAATCATAAATATATTTATAAAAAGTAATCTAAAGTATAAAATGACACAAATGTTTCCCATATTCGTTGCGTAGGTTTACTTTTTTTCTGTTGTTGCACTTACTATTTCCTCGACTTCGATTAATTTACAGTAAAATACAAATTATATCTACACTTTGTATGAATCTTGAGTGATTTGAAATAGATTTGCTTGTTTAATTGTTTCAAGCCGTTTTGAGTTTAATAAAGTGATGAAAATTTCAGTTTTTAAAAATTAAAGCATTCAAATTTGAAATTTATGTTGCATAACCTCAAATTTTGATGAAAATTCCAAAAATTGGAATTTTTGAAGACATATTGAATCTTAAATTTAAACTAATATGACATAACCTCAAATTTGGACAAAAATTGAATTTTTTAAGATTTTAAGAAATGCAAATTTCAATCAAAACCAAAATAAAATAAAATCAATTAAACAAAAAATCAAGACAATCGACAACATCAAAATACCATGCAGTATATACCCAAGATGTCATAATTCGCACGACAATTTCAACTCTCCATAAAAATAATAATCCTGGATGATAAAAAATGGAATGAATTTATGTTTTTTTCACATTATGGAATGGAATTCACAACACTATATAAATATGTATGTCTACAAAAAGGCACATTCATATCACATAAAAACGTGTGCATTAAAAAAAACAGTAAGCAACAAACAAAAGTCAAACAAACATAAAAAAAAAATAATAATAAAAAAAATTTCATAAAATTCATCGATGTGATTGAGTTTGTCCTGCTACTGATGCTGCTGCGGTCGCTAAACTATGATAATTTTGCGTTGATGGATTCTGTAAGCTTTGATTTTCATAAAAGCTTTGCTGTGGAAAATGAGGCGTCGGGAAATGATGTTGGGGTGGTGAAAAGTGAGGAGAAAAGTGATGCGTGGATTGTGGCGAATGTGAAAAATGTTGCGCATGTGGCAAATTATATAAATGACTGGTGTTCTGAGGTAAATTTTGATGTGAATTAAAAATTAATTGTCTTACTTTTTCCTTATCGCCTGGATTATCGCCAATATCTGAAATGCTATAATTAAGTTCAGTTTCTTCGAATCCTGTTGCTGACATTCGTTGATCAGCTGACGTTCCTGTTGGTATGTCGGGTGAATTTAGGCAGGTTTGAATGAGCGTTTTACCTGCTTCCGATGTAATCATTGGCTGTAGCTTGCGTGTGGCAAATGTATACACATGACCTGTTTCTGATGCTACGAGAAGCATTACTTGAGTGCCCGTTAATGTTGATAGCTCGTAGGCCTATAATGGAGATGAAAATAAAAATAAATTTTAACAATTTTTGATTACAGATGGAAGTCACTTAAAATAAAATATCAGTGCCAAAAAGTCTAATTTATGAGTCAATTCCAATTCAATAATAAAGATAACCATATTGATTCGCGTGTGGATCTACAAATGCAGTTGCTGTGCGTATGAGTCATCAACAGACACCAACGTGCGTCAATCAGATTTTGAAGTAAGGCATAAAAGAGAGTGGAAATCAAAGAAACTGTCGAAACATAAACTTTTTCATTTCTTCTCCCCATTTTTCTGCCATTATTTATTCATGCAGACACTTTTTTCTGTTGCTGCACATTGCGAGACATAAAGTGATGTTAAATTGGAGCATATAATATATAGAATTGCAATCAGATTTTTGTTTTTAAAGAGCTCTCAAGTTCATTGAACTGACTTGTTGCATCTTTCATCTTCCCATGAGAAAAAAAAGGAAAGAAGAAAATAAACTTAATATTTTTTGGCACATTTTTTTCTCATAATTTCTTATAAGCTATAGTTCATCTATCGATGATGAATAATTGCCGATTTGTATGTTTTATTATTCCGCTTATAAAATCTATTAAAATACCAAATATGATGAGAAAGAATCAACTCTCCATTACATGTTAATAGATTGATTCCATTTCGGATGATTTTGTTTGAAATAGCCAGGCATAATTATGATTTATGTGAATGCCGATCAGTTCAATGGGCCATTTAATAATTTTTCAATTATTCACACACTATCCGTGTGTGTAGATTGTATGTGTAACTGATCTTACTTGGGAATTTTTCTTGTTTTATTGTTTTTTTTTTTGAGTTTTTAAGGATTTTTAGGTTAAATTTGTATTTTTTGCAATTTTTGACTTATTCTCTTATATTTTCACGATTCTATTGAGTATGTATTGTTTGATAGATTCTTTTTGTGCAAGATTTAT
The DNA here is from genome assembly GCA_026123125.1 of Chironomus striatipennis. Taxonomy (NCBI): domain Eukaryota; kingdom Metazoa; phylum Arthropoda; class Insecta; order Diptera; family Chironomidae; genus Chironomus; species Chironomus striatipennis. The sequence continues at coordinate 49,516,068 of CM047392.1, read as the reverse complement.
AAATTAGAAATATTAAAGGTATTATTGATGAAAAAATTGAATTTTACATATTTTAATTGACTGTGAGCAAGCCTTAAAACAGTGATTTTTTTTTTGAAATGTAAACGACCGTTATTTCAGAATTCTTAAATTTAATTTCATTAATTCCTCAAAAGTTTTCAAAGATCAAATTAAGGCCAGTAAATTTAATAAAATAAAATAAATTGAACACCTTGTAACCCCAATTTCCAAATTAATTCACATTGATGAGAAACCTCACAAATTTTACAGCTCATAACCCCTCCTTATATCACACATGACCAATCTCCCATCTTAATATGGAAAATGCTGAGATAAATTTTACACCTTCAAAACAATTTTCTATATACCAAAATTTATTATTCCTAGCTGAATTAATCCATTTCACAATGAATGAGTGAATTTTTCATAAAAATTTATTTCTATATGGCCACACGATTGCATGTTAATAAATCACATAGAACAACAACAACAATCGATTGGTTTCGGGTCATCGATGTAATGTTTCCATCTATTTATTTCAATTTCCCTCTCTCGCCTTATTTTCACATCGTCAATAATCTTTTTCTTTTTCCCCTCAAATTTAAAAGCAATAAATATATAAATTTACCTTAAAATTATTCAAAATAGAAACCATAAACCATACTCAAATCACCATCATAAATTTTCGATTTTTGTCTTGTTCACTCAACTTATACTTCATCGTCGTGTGGGTAATAAAATTGTCATTTGACATAGTGAGGAAAACAGAAACAAATAATGCACGCACCTTTGTCGTTCATCTCACTCATTTCATTATCATCTCTATTTAATGTGCAATAATACAAATTTCGGAAATCAATTTTTTTGGAAGTTGATTTTCTTTTTGTCACTGACATGGCGGGAGTGTCGAGTTCAGTAATCAAATTAAATGTGAATAAATTTGCTTTTTATTGTTTACATGAAATTGTAAGCTGATGTGGATGAGTTGGTGATGGGGATTAGTGCTTTACAGTTGAGGATTAGCAGATAATTCAAAATGATTCGAATTTGCACTTATCAGGATATTTTTTTTCAGCATAGGACAAAAGTTCTTTATCTTCGATATTTCCTAGGGGTTGACACGATTTCATCCGAATGAAATATCCTATTGTTCTGGATGAAAAATTATGAAAAATCCTTTTTGTTTTGAATAAAGGTGTCAACCCCTGAGATTTTGACATAATTTCATAAATAACACATAGGGGCGATTCCATGAGTTCGTTATAGAGAGTCTCCACAGTTTTTGCTTAATATTTCTTTAATTGATTACTTTAACTGGTATATTAAAGATTAATATCATGTCTTTTCAAGACATTTATCTTTATCAATACCTAAAACATTGTTTAAACTTGTCTAAAATCAAATTTATTAAAAAAACTTGCGTTAATCGGTTGCCTCGAAAAGGCAACCGATTAACGCAAATTTTTTCAATTTTTTGATTTTAGACAAGTTTAAACAGAGTTTTAGAAATTAATATGGATGAATAGCAAAGAAGAAAATACATAAAATTAATCTTTAATATACCAGTTAAAGTAATCAATTAAAGAAATATTAAGCAAAAACTGTGGAGACTCTTTATAACGAACTCATGGAATCGCCCATAGTTTCTATGAATTGAGTTTGTTTTATTGCATAGAAATCAATCAAATGATTTGATTTAAATCAATGAAAATTAAAAAAAAATCAATTTTTATGAACATTTTTTTCTGAACTCACTCTTTCAAATTTTTTCGAAACACACTCACCAAAAAATCTAGAAATTATATAGTACATCTTTATTGAAATGAAATAAAATTAATTACAAAGGCACCAACTAATTAATAGAGATTAAACGGATCATTAACAATTACATTGAAACAGCAACGACGTCGTCACATAAGCTTCATTATTTTATTTTAAAAAAAAAAGCTCAATGAAGAATGAAAAATTATGGAAATGATCTGCTGATTTTTCTGCGGCTTTTGCCTTTTCTTCCGTAGAGCTTAAGTTAATGAAAATAAAATAAAGATCTTCATCGCTTCATGAATTAAAAAAGTCTTTTTTTTTCTTCTTTAAAAACGTATTTTTTCTCATTTAGTTCCAGCTGGTTTTACAGAAACTTGTGACACCTACACCACGATTATGGACGATTCGCTGTTTATTTCTTTGTCTGTTTAACTCAAATCGTATTTGCGGCTTATTTTTTTACCTTCTTCTTAATTTTTGTTTTCTTTCTTGTTATTCAACAACAGAAAAAAAATTCATTCATAAAGCATCAAATCAACTGGCATGCTTCATTCATGAAATTTGAATCCCTGCCTCCTCAAAAAAATAATAATATTTAAGAAAATGAAATTAACATTTGATGCTTTACGAGTTACTCATATACGAGTGAGATGCTCCATGCGAAAATGTTGAAATCAATTCTTTTTATCACTCCACATGTAATTTGAATATTTTAGGAATAAATGATTTGTCATAGTGGCCATGAATATATTATTGACTAGTAACAATTTTTAGATAAATTCTATGCCAATGGCTTTTGCGCATTTTTAGAAATTGAAAGTTAGATTTTGGTGTTTTTGACACTAATTTGATTTTTTCAGAGAATTATAGTTTGATTAGTTTCAATTTACAGAATATGACTTAATATTCATTAAAAAGTCATACTGGGGGACCTCGATTTGAGTTGTCTCGATTTGAGTAGATTCGATTTGAGTAACTAAAGTGTCCCCATACAAAAATTCAAATTTTCTTTTTTTAACGGTCATTTTACATACGTTTCGATTTGAGTAGATTTTTTCCGGAACCAAACAATTACTCAAATCGAGGCCCCCCAGTATTTAGGAATTTATTAAAGACATTTTGATGGGTCGAGAATAAATGTTTCAAATAAACAAAGGTTTGAATCCTAAATTTGCAAAAATTATTTCTATAAACTTTCTGAACCAAAAATCATCAGCAATCTAGTGTCTACAGCATCTAATTGGAAAAATAATTTTTAAATCATGGAACATTTTAAAAGTTGCTCAATGCTGGATGGTTTAAAGGGCATGGGTGTATTATTGATTTCCAAATCGTAAATGGTCAACATTAACTGGATAATTTGTGTGTCTGACCTTCAGCAACTAAACTCATTTTCTCAACTTCCTCATGAGAATTTAAAATCTACGTCATACTTCCTTCACCCCAATTTCCCTCACAACCGACAAAATGATTTGCAAAATTCACAAAATAAATTATTAAAATTCAAAATCCGCTAAAAGTGTGGCAAGAGATTAAACGCATTTAAAATTAAATTGAACATTTGGCGCCAAATATATATCTGATTTGCCTATTTCATTCACAATTTTTATAACATTTACCTTGCCATTGACTTCTGATAAATCATTTGTTAAATGCGACGCGAGAGTGAGAAACACAAGAAAAAAATTGTGTGGATGTAGGATAGAAAAAAAAAAACAAAACGTGAAGTAGCATAAATTTTATAATTTTATGTGAATGAGAAAAAAAAATATTTTTTGACTTATTGACTCAGAACAAAAACAGTGGCAATAAGTTAGCGATGATTTGCCAAGAATAGAGCAATGATTCATTCATAAAATGTAAATATTACGATTACTTCCAAATTTATAGAATGAGAGTAATTTACGATCATGCCTAATAAAATCACTCGGTGTTGACAATCTCAGCTGATTTTATTTTATTTTTTTTTTATTTATCCAAAAATTTTACTCACTACAAATTACACGCTCGACACTACCAAAAACAATCGTTTCATTCATTCATTCTTAAAATGGAGCTTATATCTCTTCTATTTTCGTAAAAAAAATCTGTTCCAGCTGATGTCTCGCGCGTCTCTGTGCAACTCACATGATCCCATTTTTTTCATATCCATATTTCTTATATAGCCTTTATTTATTTATTGTACTCATTTTTTTGTCGTGTTGCTTGTGCACTTTTTGTCCACAAAAAGATTTGTTAGTAAGGAAGGATTGTTTGTAAATGATGGTCATTAAACTAAGTTTAAGTATCAAGGCAGATTTTGAAAAATTCTAAATGAATTGCTATAAATTTGGTTTCAGATTCTATCGTGTTAATTTTTGAGTTTCCAGACAGGACAGTCATGCATAACATTCAGTTTTTGTCTGAAGATGTGCATAAAAGCTTTCGGGAGCGATTTTTGAAAAAGTTTTCGAGAAAAAGCTTGCAACAGTATTTATTATTGCGTCAATTTTTATTCGAACAAATTGCAAAAATCCAAATAATCGAAATCTGTACAAAAAGTAAAGATTCTCAATATTTAACGTGACAAAACATATAAAAACTCCCCAAAGAAGAAGACAAACGCAATGCCTGTCATAGTTTGATATTCAATAAAACAATGTTAAACAATAACATACCGCAAGACTCTAAAGACTTTCTTGAGACATGAGATGATGAAAAAAAAGACAAATAAAAAATGGAGTGAGAGCTATCATATATCAAGAGGTCTCCAAAAATAAAATTGTACTCGACACGAGTAATTGAAGATTTATCCCGCACATGTGATGGCAGGCAATGATCATCATCATAATCATCCATCGTCATGGCTCATATACAAATTTTTATTTTTTTGAATATTATTGTTATTGTTACTGTGTATCTTTATGTATGTTAAATGAGAACTAAAGCTTGTGAAATATAAATCTCTACCTATAGTTCCAGCTCACATTATAAAGATCTGAGTATCCACCTACTATCCAATATTGAATATGACGTGTGTATATATTTTTTTGTTTAATGAAAAAGACGACGACGAAACTGATTTTTTTTATATATTTTTCAACCAAACATTTCTAAATTTGGAAATAGAGAGAAACTTCTTTTCTGCTTTTGTGTATTGCAAAAAAAAAGATTTCTTGATACGCGATTTTGTTAAGATTGATACATGAATGAGAAAATTTTTACATGAAAATCATCGACATAAGTCTGAAGGGAATTCATCTATTGATGTATCTGATGTAAACAGGGTTGATGTATGCGAATTGACGTTGAACAGGCTAGGATTTGAGAGTCTTTTGACGGTTTTTGGATTATTTTGTAGATTTTGAAGATTAGAAGGATTTTGAGGTTAAGTATAGCTATGATTCAGAAAATAGAGTCTAAATGTCTCAACAAGAAGAACACAAAATCTTTAATTAATTGGAAACTCAATATTTAGAAGGAATCAAGTCTAAATTTTCTGAAGGTTGCTAGTAACTAGTCACTTGACCAAACAGACAAAACTGTGGCACTAGAAAAATCTCTCTCTATATATATTTTTAAAAATTTAAACCAATTCCCTCAAGTTGTAATAGATCATCACCCCTGAACACCAGCATTCATAGAAAGACAATCGTTTTGGGAATAATTGGCGGAATTCCCATTTTACAATTAGCTTACTTGCATTCATGAATCAACAGGTTTTTCCTCAACATCACAAAAGAAAAATAAGAAAAAATAGAAAAATTCTCATTTTCTCAAAATTATTTTTTCCTCTGAGAAAAAATCAACAACAAAAAATCAATCAATTTGAACGAATTCAGCACCAATACAAATGCCAATGATCTAGTAATGACTTCGTAATTTCCGCATTATAAGGAAAATGTAGAGAATTTACATGAGCTGATGACGATGTGAGTGAGAAGAAAAAAAAAAATCTACTTTTTAAAAATAAACATTTAAGTGCGAAAATGTATGTAGATCACTCGGCGTTTAATGATGTGCAGTTATGTCACTGGCAATTTTAAGGGCAAAAATTTTCATTTTCATTTTCTTTGAAATTTGTTTTTTTATGCTGCTTATTACATTTGTAGGATGTGTTACTTGCTCATAAAAAAATTATTTTTATTGAAATGATGTCTGAAGTATGACGAATTGATACTTAAGAAGTAAGTATGAGGATGAGTTATTGAGTTACATTTAGGTTCATAATTTAAAGAATGTTTATTAGCTTTGCAAGAGAAGCTAATTAAAAAATTATTTTAAAGGTTTGTTGGGAAGTGCTTTCTGAGGTTATTAAACGAACATTTATGATGTAAATGTACTTAAAATTGAGGTTTAATTTTTTAACAAATTGCTCTGAGTTGTGTGTTTAAACTTTGGAACATTTGAATTTAAAGTTTTGATAGTCAGATTAAAATTAACTTTTGATTCAAATTTTTTCATTTCTATTAAATTTATTAAAACATTTAAATTTGAATGATTTAAAAAAAAATTCGTATGAATCATCAATATTTTTTCAATGACTACAATGCGGCTGTAATGTGTCATAAATTGAAGTAATTCAATATTTTTTATGTATTAGAATATTTTGAAATTTCAAAATTAAAAATCGTTGAAAAAATTTGAATTCATAAATTTTTAAAATTTAAAAGTTTTGATCAAGAATTTAAGAATAAACTTTAATCTACAAATTAAAACATAACTTTAACTTAAAACTGAAATTAACAAAACTAAGTAAAATTCCAAAATTATGTACGTCACAATTCTTACAAACTTTTTAAAAATAAGTCTAAATTTAAAATTCAACAAAGAAGTTTTATTTACATGTTCAAATTCTCATATCTGACTTAGAAGAATATCTAAATTTCAAACTTAAAAAAAAGCAATTTTTCACAAATTTTTTCCTCACTCAAATCATAAAACCCTCCAATGCCTTAATGACTCACAGCAGCGATCACACGCATTGCATTAAATAATTTTTTTTGTGCTTCTTTTGAAAATTTTTAATATTCATGTAACAACATTTTTATATTAGAAGAACATTAAAAAAATGCAGTATGCACATGGGAATAGTCATTAACTTCCTTATTGGCAAGTTGTAGTTAAAAATATCACTGATGCGATTTTTTTTGTTACAGTACATTAGACAAAACATTTGTCATAAAATGAAATAAAATAAGAAATAAGGCAAGTTAATACTCACTTTCTTCATGATGCCCGTTTTCCTCTTTGAGAATGTCGTATAACGTCGCAACTTATTGTCTATATATTCCATTTTAATCTTAACACGTCCTTTGGTTTTCTTGCCATTTGAGAGACTCTTGGTATTTGTACCAGTTTTCTGTTGAGGTGTTGTGGTTACTGCAGAACTTCCAGTTGAAGTTGCTATACTTGCCGTTGAGTATGCATCATTACTAAATCCATCATATGTGTGTCCTTGATGCAATGCCTGATCGTCTATCTTTTTACTATCATATTTCTCATACTTTTTATCCCGTTCACTATCATTCTTCTCATAATTCTGATGATGTCGCTTCAAATAATTTTTATTATTTGTTGTAACACTGTCAGCAGCAGCAGCTGCATAAAATTGCTGATTCGATAATTGTCGTTGGGGAAAATTTTGATGAAAAAGTTCTGTTGGATTTTGTTGTAGATAACTATTAAGATATCGCGATGGTGTTGACGGTGAATTTTCACGCGGTGGTTCCATCTCAATTTCTTTCGATTGCTGTTGAATTGTTGTTTGATTGATGATTATTACCTTATTTTTTGTGTAGTGCAATAAATTTTGCTGTGTGCTGCGTCGTTGATCGTTTATCTTTCCACTTGTTGTCTTATTTGCTTCACAATTTGATCCCTGTCCACATTAAATTGTGTGTCTTGTGTGTAAATTTAGAATGATATTTTTTTTATACTTTCGACGACGGCACTAAAGCATCAAAAAAAAAAGTCGAAAAGTCGGTGAAGTTTCTCTCTGTTTTTATGTATTTTGGTACTTCTCAAAATGATTTTCCTCTATTTCAAGCATGACATTTTTAAGTACGGACGATTCACTATCTCAATGTGTAGTATTTATTTACTTTATTCTATCTCTGTCGTCCCCCGCGTTTCTATTTTTCTTGACTTCTTTTCTTATTTTTATCTACACATAGGAAAAATTGCGTTTATTTTGAAATGGGAATTTTCAGCATTTTCATTCCGTATGCGTGTGTGATGTTCACTCAAAGCTTGAGACTTGAGTTAACTGGACCAAATGAGATGAATATCTCCTTCTAAAAATTACAGTCTTTTTTTACTTTTATTTTTTTTCTTATTTCTTTTCTTTTTAAAACCGAAAAAAATTCACAATCGCTGTTTCGAGCGATTTTTTTCTATTTTTAAACATTAATTTTCATTTATGTGAATCCACCACTGACTCTGATATTCTTCTTTTTTAAGGCGAAATATGAACAAAAATAATGTTTTTCTTTTCTTCAACAGATTATCAATGATTTTTCACCGGAAAATTTCCTTTTTTTTCCTCTCAATATGCACTGTATTATGAATCATTAGCTAAACTTAAATTATTGCGTCTATTGATGACAAATCTTCTTGTTTATTTCTGTCGAAATGACAACAATTAATCTTTTTTTTATTTATTTACTGTATTTAACCTCAATTGCCAATTCTCCAAATTCAATCAATCAATAATTGATTCCGTCGTCGTTTGTTTCTAATTAGGGAAGATCTCGAAATTGAAAATTACACGAGACCTCTGTGTAATGTAACAAAACAGCTGAGCAATTATCTCCTTATTTTTTTCGTGTGTGCTTACGATGTCTATGGCTTAAAATTGTATTTATATATATTTTTTATTTATTAATTTAATTTTTTTTATTATAACCCGATCTATATATCTTATATTATTACTTTTTTATTTCTTTACTAGAGCACAATATCGCAACGTGTGTTTTTCGTTGTTGCGTATTGAAATGTAGAAAAAATACAAAAAAATTTTCATTCTGCGATATTTTTACGTTCTGTTTTCGTGCTTTTTCTCTCTTCGCATTTGCACACGATCTCTCGCTCTCTCTGTATGTTATATTTTCTTTCATATATAGCAAAACAACCTAACCGTGTGTGTATGAATGTATATTTTCATATTTATTTATTTTTTTAGAGGAAAAAAAAGCTCTCAATGCCGCATTGGTCAACTCAACTTGTGACAACTTCTTCTCAGTTCTCCTCTACACTATTACTTCTTCTTCTTTTTCCATTCATATGTGTAGTCTTTTTTTTCCTTCCAATTAGATTGGCTTTTAATTAACAAATTGTTCAACTTGATGTTTTCAATAGAATTACATCGATATTATTGATGTCTTTAAGCCCATTAGTCTTTTTCTAGATAACTTTGTTTTTTTTTTGCATCCATATATTTAAAAACAATGGTGTGATGAATATCGGGTGGAAATTGAGTCACGTAAGCACGTAACAATCAATCAGTGACACTAATTGTTAGTGATCTCAATGACATGATGAACGGTGTATGTAATTTGGTCATTTATGATCGTAAAAAGACTTTCTTGTGAGATGGGGTTGTGAGGAAGTGATGTCATGAGATTTATCTAATATTCTGTCGTATATTCCTTTTTAATACATTAAGGAAGCTCTAGTCACTCAATTTCAAGTATTTGATTGTATTTGAGTATCAAAAATTAAATTTTGAGGTTACTCTGACTTAAATTTGAATTAAAAATTCATAGGTCTGCAAATTAAGCTCAATACTAGCTTAATAAATTACCACCATCCCAATTAAACACCAGACACAATCCTCAAACAATTCCCAAGTTCATCAAAACATTCCTGTAAATTGCAATCCAAACAATTTCATTAAGGTTTGTATAACGTTTCTTTTGTGCACGTGAAGTGCCTTTAAGGAGCTTAAAATACTTAAAATAGAAATCGATTAGGGGCAATGATAATTTTCACAAGGTATGAGAGATGTCAATCGACACTAATGAAATGAAAAACAAAAAGGGGGAAATACTTTTGTGCTGATAACAACAAGCGTTGATTTGACATGAAAATTCACAAAGGAATGCTTCTCTCTTTGCTGCTCTAATGGCTTTTCATTCTTGATGTGGAAACAAGTTGGCTAATTTGATATGTCAAATATTTTCGCAAATTTTTCTCGTTTTTACGATGCTCGCAATGATTTTTATTGATAGTAAAATGCTGATTTATGCGATGAATGAATGAATCAGATATTTAACATTGAAATAAAATCAGTGAATTTCTGTCATATGCTCTTAATTTGAAATTTGATGAGCTTGTTTGGATGGATATGATGTAAATTTAGAAATTCGTTAAATTTAGTATAAAACTATTGATTTTTAGCTGAATTTTATGAGTTTTTTTTTCAATTTATAAACCTAAATTCAGGAGGTATAAATGCTTTTTTATCAAAAGAAAGAAAATGAAATCTAGAGAAATCTAGTTTATTGCAATTTATTGAAGCTTTCGAAAATTATAGTCAGGATTATAGTGGAAAAAGTGGACTTTGGCAAAAGAATCGATTTTGTTTGAATTCTTCTTATTTTAATGGATTTTCCTTTCTGACCATGACTCATAAAATATCATTTTTCAAAGTCTATTAGTAACGAATTCATTCATCGTTGATAAATATGAAACATTTTTATCTTCGAAATTTTTTAGGTACATTTTAAATATTTTCTTTTTTTAATTTACCTAATTTAATTTAATTTCATTTATTTATTTAATTTAATTTATTTTAATTTAATTTTATAAAATTTTAATTAAAATTTAAATATCTAAATTGCAAATTTTAAAACAGAAAAAATTGTAAAAACTAAAGCTTTCAATTTATTTCCTTACTTTCCATCCATAACTCCAATAACCATCATTTTTCTTTCAAAAACTAAGTCTCTGATTTATACATGAATATTAATATTTCTTAAAGCCATTTCCATCAATCCCACCTTAATATTCACAATATTTCCTTCCATATGTTTGATAATTTATATCCTAGAGATTAATATTGTCACAATTATATCCAATAAATTACATCTATTGGACTGATGACCATTAAAACAACAACCTTAAGATCTAAAATCTGTTTAGTAATTTCATTTTTTAATATTTTTATTACAGATGAAGACTTAACAATCTTGGTAATTTACAGATCAGATTTCATGAAGCTTTTCTTGATCAACGGAACTGTAATTTTTTTATTTTTTTCTTAATATTTTCGTTAAATCTACAATTTTATGACAAGCCATTAATTTCATTTGTCAACCTTACTGTTCGAAAAGAGAAAATAAATGAACTCAGATTCCGTTTTTTCTTTAAATTTTGTGACTCACAAAGAGACGAATGGCAAATTTCAAATGAAATTTATTCTTAGGAAATGCGAATCGACTAATTATATCAAAAATTAAACGAGGTGAGTTTTCAATGTCACGCTCGATCGCTCTTATCATTGTCTCTCGAAATGTGAAACACGAAAACACCGGAAAATATTTTTTTAGAGGAGTTGTGAGAAATTTTTTTAAAAATAAATTTGGCGCCTCGTGTTTCATAATTTTCATCTTCTTGTTGCTCTTGTGACTCTTTATCTCAAGTATATATTTTTTGAATAATTATAATATATAAAATTAACTACTTTAGACTCTAAATTCAGCCCATAACCCATAAATCAATGCAAAAAAAGAAAACTACCATAAAAAATGTAGAACATCGAGGAAGCGAGACTTAAACAATTTTTCATCTTAAAATAGCATAAAATTTTTTCTACTTTTTATGCTGCTTCCTTCATGCAGTTGCAAAATGTGATGAATAAAAAAAAATGTTCAAAAATAGACGAGTATCAACATGAGCTGAGATGATCATCAACATTTTATACTATTGCTTTGCGAGCATCGCATGTTGTATTATTAAAATTAATACCATTTTGCTACAAAATTTCCATTTTTGGCATCGGCTCAAGTTCTAAAAATGGTTGTAGGCGTTTCAAAAACAAATTCATTAAAGAGACTTGAAATTAATATATTACAATCATATAATGAAATTGTATTTCGAATGTCTGGATTATTGAAGAGTCATGGAGATTTAATTAATGAAAGAATCGGACATAAAAAAGAATCTTCTTTTGAAAATGGTGAATGAATGCGATAAAAGCCTGAATATTAAAGTTTTTTTTTGTTAGGATCGTTTGAATTAATATTCAATGTGATTGGATTTCTTTAAAGTTCTATGAATTTTTAATTGTCAATTTTTTACTTTTTGTGGGAGCTAATCATATTGCTGAGGTATGCAAAATGGTGTCTGACTAAGGAAAAATTTTAAATTTAGCACTTTATTGTAAGATCTAAAAATTTTATACCTGATGAATTTATGATTTGTTTTGAGAAATTGTTGAATTTGAATTTTTGACAGTTTATTCATACCTTGAAATAAAATGTGATCAAAATCTACAAGAATACTTAATAATTTGACACAAATTTTAAAATCGAGATACTTAAAAAAATTCAAACTCAAATAACTTTGATTAGAAAATAAAATTCACAGCCTTCTAAGACCTTTTAAAAAAATTCCCCATTGTCACAAGCATAAAATAATTTTCCACTGCATTAATTTTAAAGTCTTGTTCGGCATCAAAAGTAATTTATTTATAAACATTCATAGTCAATATAATGCTTGTAATGCACAGAAGGAAGAAAATTGCAAATCGTGAATATAAAGAAATCTTAACTTTATAAAAGAAAAAAAATCTCAAAAGATGTAAATTACAAAATTGCCAAGAATAAAAAAAACACGATTTTCAAGAGAGCAAGTTGCATGTGCTGTATATGAGAAGATGAATAAGACAATAATATTGAAGTGTGACTAAGAATTGCAAATATAAATCTTGGAATATTTACATTAAATGATGTCACACTTCAAGGGAGAAAGAAAAGTAAACACAAAATAAATCCTCAGGTTGAATGAACATGCTGTTTGTAAAGGAAAGAAAAATTATTGCATTTAATGCACATAATGTATCCACACGTGAATATTCTCATTTTCATTCATAAAAAAATATTGTTTTGTACTTGTGCATATAATTTTCACGAGCCGCAAAACTTGAAATTATTCGGCCTATTTCACTAAGATGGATAATCCTATCCGAAGATTATCCTTTTTTTCGATCCGAGGATAATCCTCAAAACGTTTTTTCACGTTTAAAATTTCATGAAAAATTGGAAAAAGTTATTTGTAAAAAAATTTTAAGGATTGATGGATTTCACTAAAAAAAGATAATCCATGGATAGGGATTATCCAGAGATTATCCAGGGGATTATCCACACTGAAAATCAAAAATGTGAAACTTGGTCTCCCCCAAGTTTTTCATTTTCGGATAATCCACTGGATAATCTCTGGATAATCCCTATCCATGGATTATCTTTTTTTAGTGAAATCCATCAATCCTTAAAAAAATTTTACAAATAACTTTTTCTAATTTTTCATGAAATTTTAAACGTGAAAAAATTTTGAGGATTATCCTCGGATCGAAAAAAAGGATAATCTTCGGATAGGATTATCCATCTTAGTGAAATAGGCCGATTGATTCCACTTGATGCTTAAATGGGAGGGATTAAGTGTGGTGTCACATGGCTTTTGATCCTTTAATCGATATAAGATATTTTGTATGCAATTTAAAGAGTTCTTAGCCAGAAATTTTTGAAATTTACAGAAGGTCCAAATCTAGGGTTCTAATCGAAACGTGTGAAAATAACCGTTAAAAATTAAAATTTGAATTATGAGAAATCTTTTGTAACTTAAATCTAGTATTTTCATATCGAGGATCCCCTGTATCTACTTTTTAGATATCTGTACTGAAGATTCCTAGAATCAACAATACAATTTTCCTTCCAACACTTCCAAAATGTGGAAAAGTTGACGTCTTCAAGGAATATCCCCCCAAATCTTTTATATTCATCATTGTTGCAATTTTCAATTATTATTTATTAATAACCTTTCATTTCCCGTAAAGATAATAAAAAATATGCCGCAATTCATAAAAAAAGCAAAAAATGATTCTTATTCTCTTTCTATCTCTGCTTATGTTCCTATCCTATCCACTTATTCATTCATTATGTATGCACTTTATGTTCCCAGTCAACGGTTGAAGTTTCATAAAAGAACTATATGAGTACGTAGAGTTTATTGACAACTGGTGATGGATAGTCAGTTTGATTAGTTCCCGAAATGATAGCCAAAATGAACATACAGGAAGGAGCAATCGTGCTTCCGGTCAATTGTTTATTTTGCCATCAACTCTTCTAGCATTAATAAGTAATGATTGTAACGGGAACAATTATTCTGGAAGTTTATTAAGAAGCACATAGAAGAACAAAAAAAAATTGCTAATTGTGCAAAGAATTTAAACAAACTAAGCAGCTCAATTGTTCATTCGATTAATCATAATTTTTATTATTTATGGACATAGTAGTCATATGAGGAGGCAACAATCGATTTAATTTCTTTGTCACATTGAAAAACATTTAAAAATCATCGCTAATTAGTTGTCGACAGAATCAATTTCCCATTGTTTGAGCATAAACAGTAATAGATAATTGAATTGGAAAAATGAAAACAATAGATTGAGGCTTAGATTTTTTCAATTTATCATCATGTTCCGCAGGCATATTTACATTGATTTAACACTAACATTAAAGCTTAACACACTCTAACTACATGTATCACAATTAAAACATTATCCACTTCACGAATCACTGTCTAATTTTCACGAGAAAATTCTTCTTTGGGAAAAATATTTCATTACCGATTCATGCACACACAGTCAACCGATTCATATTTTACATGTATTTGTACAGAATGTTTTGATTATGAAATTCATAATTTCCTTTGGGAATTAAATTAATTTTGATACGGAATTGTAATTTAATTAATTTTAAGACGTCTAAATAGATTATTTTGATGATCACATGCTGATTTGTGGTCAAAAATTGGAATAAAGTTGAAAAGACTGCTGCATCACTGACGCTGGATCATCATCCAGATTGCATTACATTGAAAACATTGAACTGCATGTTTTTCGTCTATTCACATGATAGGAAGTGTGAAAAGGATGAGCTGTATGCTTATTTCTGTAAAAATAGCAAAAAATGACAAAAAAGGCAAAAAAAAAATACAAATTAAAGCATCAGTATCTATAATATTTAATTAAATCTTATTAGGAATCGAACCTTAAAAATTTCCACAATTCTCAACATGATATAAATCTCATTTTCTTAATAGCTATCACAATTTCCCATAAATCATAATTTTCATTAACATACTTATCATCAATCTTTCATAATCAACATAAGGAAACGAAGGGGCAAGAGACGAAACATGATGATACGAGAAAGAAACATGCAGAAACTATCCATCTCATCATCACATACATCAGATGAAAATAGCATCATGAGAAATATTGCAGCATGGAATTTCAGGAATATTACGAGCATCATTCAATCAAGAATTTCAATCACGTATCATCATTATGAATTAATGTTTTTTAAAAGAAAAAAATGCAAAAATTGCGATGTATCGCAAAGACATGAAGGCGACTGCGACTCTTCTACTCTCTTGTTGATAACAGGAAAAATTGCATTTTCCCTATTTGGATATGACTTGCATCGTTGTTGTGAAATGAGAAAAAAAAATTGTCAACTTGAACTTTTTTTTTGTGCTGCTTCATTTCTTCATGTTTTACTCATCATTTCTCATCAGACAAAAGAAAAAAAAAATGGGAATTCTATATGTAAGTTATGAACTGTGTGTGAGGGACAACAAATAATAATCATCATGATGATGGCAAAAAATGACTGAAATGAGTACAATAAATTGAAGCCTCAATGTCTTCCCCTCTGCCTCTCTGATGAAATATTTGTTCAAATAAATTTTTTAAACGGCAATCGATTGCAAGTTTTTTTTTTTCGTTGGAAGCAGTTTTATATGATGGAAAGGTTCTTGATGTTCATTTTCTGTCTGGATGGATTTTAGGACTGATCATTTGATGGTCTTTCACTTTTTTTCACAATTTATATTAAATTCGATTATTTATTCATGAAAAGTCATGATTCAAAGGTTGAGCTTAAAGAATTTAGTCTGATTGGCTTTAAATTGCATCAAAAAACCCTAAAGCTCCAAAAAATCAATCAAAATTCTCCATAAATATTCAAAACTAGAATTTTGTCTTAAAAAGCACAAGTTCAAATCCCAAAACTTCTTCATTCTCCATCATACCCTCAAAAAACTCACATCAATGCTCCTTACTCACAATCATCATTATCAAACTCATTCCTTTATCGAGATCCGTCAAAACACACATTGGGAAAATGTGATTTATTGAAATAACTACAAAAAAATGGCAATAACCAGCAACAGCAGCAGCCAAGTCATCCATCAGAAGAAAATGAAAAGAATTACTTTACAAGAAAAGAATATCGACAAAAAATGACAATTAACGTAACGTAAAACGATGCAGTAGTGCAATTATTTTATTTATTGTAGTCAGTTTTGTGATTTCTTTCTTATATTCGCAAGAATCATGTATATGCTGCCCAAAAAAAAAAAAATAAAACAAATAAAGAATAAATTCAGTTTGTGAAAAAAGAAGGCAAAGAGTCAAAAAGGAATCGATGAGAAACAGAAAAGTGCATTACAAAAGCAAAAAAAAAAAGAGTTGATATGTTGGAACATGTGCCTTGAATATTAAATTTATTTTATAGTACGCACCACAATCTCATCGATTCTTTCCACAATTTCAATTGCGGGATTCTCAGCAAAATGTGGTGTGTGCGCATTCTTTTCCCATTATTGTCAATTTGTTGCTGTATCTCAAATCATTCTTTTTTTTCAGCTCAATCTTAATTCATTAAGCGTATGGAAATTTTTTTTGTGAGGAATGCGTTTTTATTCCACATACAATTTATACACTTTAAGATTTATAATGAGCCTTAACATTGGAACTCATTTTTTTTCATAAATTGAATGAGCTAATTAATGTGTGAGAACCGAAGAAGAAGAGATGAAAATGAATTGAATTTGTGATGTGATGTTGTTCAATTATTCAAGCACCATAAGACACACATTTATTGCTATCAATCTACGATGAGGGCAAGAGCAAAAAAAAAAAGTAAGTAAGATTGTAAGCACGAAAGAAGATGTAAGCTCCACCCATTTTTTGTTAACTCCAATTACCATTTGATCGCAAAAGTCTCAAGCGTGTGGTGGATATATATTTATGTCTATATACCCGTGAAATACAGCAAAAAAAAGAGCAGAAAAAAGGCAATAATTTTAGCACCGGATTCACATATATTGAATGAAAATCTAGAAAGAGCCAGTGATATCCATAAGTGGATTGAGCATTTCATGAATGAAAAATATTTTTCACCGTTTTTACTTCATTCAACATCAGTGAGACTTTTTTTTTTTTATTTTTTTGCTGTCCAAATCCGATTTCATCTTTTGTGGAAAGTGCCATAACAAGCTGTAGTTATGATATGAACATATATATAAAAAAATATTTTTTATTCATGTCCAAAGTCCGGTTCTCATCACTACTTAATTATCAAGAAATAGAATTAATATGTTATCAAATGACAAGAGAGATTAAGACAGTCAACGGAAGCTTTCAGAGAGTCCAACAGTCGCTCTCACTCTCAATAAACAATGCACGATCGCATGCTCAATTTTTTTATTTTCTTCATTATTCTCTCGACAGTTCCCACATCGAAGTATTATTTTGATTCAAAACTGAAGGTGCTTTTCAGTGTGATCATTGACGAAGTGCTTGAAACATTCAACAATTCTGCGCCCACTTATAATAATAAATATATATACACAAACCAACTCAGTCAGCTGATTACGTTTTAGTGAATTAATCAAATTAATTTCGCTCAATAAGTTTGACGAATTGTTATAATCAATTGATTGAGTGAAAAATTTGATTTTTATTTGATGTGAAATTTAATTTGAGCAATGTGAAATGTGAAAATAATCAAAAGAAGAAAAATTATAAAAATTATAAACGTTAAGAAAAATAAAAAAATATTTTTTTTACATTTTTTGAGAAATATCATCCAGTAAATCATTAAATGAACACATATCGTGCAAAAATTAATTCCAACGGCTAGAGAAGAACGAACAGGAACGAGAGGTGAGTAAGAAAAGGAAGACGATAAATCAATTTCTAATTTTTCATCGTAATAATAATCTATAAGATCAAAGTTGAAAAAGTTGAATTGCAAAGTTAATTTTTCTCACACATGAAAAAAAAAAATGAAATCTTTTTTTATTTTTTTCCTTTCAATTCCTTTCGATAAAAAAAAATAATCGATCGTAAGTGATGAAAAAAAAAGAAACAAAAAATTAGCGACTCATGCAAAAGTGATCACGTCACACATGTGTTCGCGACCATATGTTGCTCATATATTGCATCTGATTACAACGTCACTTTATAGCAAACACTAGCACCATATTTGTAAGAATTTGATCGCGTCGTTGCATTATTTATCATCTAAATGGACACAATTTTCAATGTGTTTTGCATTTTGTGATCCTCGTGGCTACAAAACGAGGATGCCTTCGAACAGATGTAATTCAACTTTGGCACAACCAAAACTCTAAAACGGAGAAACAACAACAGAAAACAAAAACAACACAAAATCCGCGGCTCTTTCAGGCATTTAAATTTTTTTTCGCTTACATTTCATATTCGTGTATCTGACTCGCGCTCGACACTATCTCTCTCTCCTTTTCTCTCTCTCACAATTTTTTTTATTTCTTCTTTTTTTAACACAAAGAGCCCTGGTCCGACCCGATCGAATGTTTGTTTATATGCCGACCTAAAAAGCATTTTTAACGATACACGAATTTTTGTTAAAGCATTTTTTGTATTATTTACGATAATTCGCAGCGAGTAAGTGAGATAGAGTGATGGCAAAAAATAAGATTTAAATAAGCAACAAGTATGATCAATTTATGGTCATAGTAAAGTTCGTGAATTGTGGCTTGATTCCGAGATGTTCACATGTCTCAGTCCTTTTGAAGTTCAACTCGAATGACTCATTTGACACCTGAAGAAATTTTTATTTTCTTTTCTTCTTTTTTTTTGTCTTTTTGGATGGATGAATTTATGAGAGACTTGTGAAATATTTTTGTTGAAATGTAGGCTCATTGGGATGTCTTGATTTTGAGTTGTAAATTAAAATAATTAAGAATTTTTGGATAGAAATTGACAAAAAAACGCTACGCGGAAATAATACCAAAATTTATTTGCATCATATTCCTTGAGATTCGAACTCATTTCTTTAATTGAAATCTTCAACTTTACAATAAATCACATACTCAAAGTATGGCTTAAATTACTTCACCTTATCATTTCCATCAACATCATCAATCTGTAAACCTTAAAAAAATGAAATAAATGAAAGTGTTAAGCACATACTCGTACAGTATTATGATCGTAAAAAATGCGTGGATAATTTAATGACCAACAAATTGCTTATTGCAGAATATTGGCACGCGATATAGCATCTTCTCTTCCCTTAAGCCTGATGGTCTTACACACATGTATATGAACAATTAATTAAGATAATTGAAACCATGTGTCGTTTTGGGCTTGAAGCCATTGATTCATCGCGTATCGAGGCAAGGTAAGAGAAGAAGTGCGGCGTAAGAAAGAAACGGAAGGAGAAAGAAAAAATTAAATAAAGAATGAGTGAGGAACAAAAGGAAATCTTTTAGGTGAAAATAAGCATTGACTGTAATTTAAAATTATTTATGTGTGTAATTTTTGTGGATCACTTTAGCGTCGAGTGCTCACCGACAAGTATGATATAATTATTTTTTCTTTTAAATTCAATAATAAAATGGATAATTTGATGGCTAATGATCTACACTGATCTCTCGTCCGGTATGATTTTCAAGTACGCGCATCCAATCATTCAACATCCCAAAAAATTAAATTAATTAAATATATAGTTTTTACCGCTTGCTTTGTTCTGCTCAAACGATAATTTTTTCTTCTATTTTTTATGAATGAATTGACTTCCAATCGTGCTTACTAATACTCGAGATTATGCTATGTATTAATGTTATTGACTTCTGTTTGCTTTTTTTGGACATTCATAAAAATTTATTGAATGGATCAAGAATAGCTGGAGTAATAATAGTAGAAAGTAATAAGATAGATTGCAATCACAAAATTATTCTATAATATTCATTAAATACAGATATTCCGGTAAGAACTTTCATTCATTAGCACACACAAAAAAAAAACAAGACAGAAAGAAGCTGTACGTGTGTGTATAATTTACGATTCATTAATGAATGAAACAAATTTTTTGATGGCAAATTAACTCTATTATAAAGAAGTGAAATAAAGACAGAGAGCGATAAAGTGTAAAGAAAAGACTGAATATTTATGAATAAAATGATGTGTAAGCAATAGCGGATTCCTTTTCAGTTCAATACAAAAAATAAATTTATTTGTAAAGATCCCCAAAAGTTTATGGAAAATACGACAATCGAGAAAAAAAAATCTTTCATTTAAAAGATTAATAAATTTCGTATGAATATGAGGATTTCACACAGCATACACGCGATATTTGGCAAGTCTTGGTGAAAAACTAGATGTAGTAGGCAGCTAGTGTCGCCTCGATTCTACTGTTTCCTGATAAAAATGACATAAATATCTGTCAAAATTGAAATTTAAATATTTTCTAAATTTGATTATGAATAATTAAAAAATATTAGTCATCATATTTTCAATTCAAACTCAGAGCCTTAAGCGCATTTAGCTTTGAATTTATTTTTAATATTGATGATTTTTCTTTCATTAGATATTTAACGAATTTTCAAGATTTGAAAAGAGAAAAATTAAAAATTTTGTTGGTAATATAAAATTTTAAATCATTTTTGAATAAACATAAATTTTTATGCTATTAAACTACTTAAAATCCATATCTAGTTACAAACAAAATGCATTCATAAATTTAAATTTCAAAAAATCCGTTAAAAATTATCTTAAAAAATAATAATTAATGCTTTTTCATGTAATATACCGAAATGTATATCAAATTCAAAAAAAGTTAAGAAAAATCAAATGAGGAAAGAAATTACATATCCAGATATCTAAAAACGGCAATCACTGACCATCTCTGACAATCCATCTTTAGCATGTAGAAGACGCCGTGCAATATATATTGTAAATTTTTTGTATAACAAATCGTAGGGGAGATTTTTTTTATATTATAACTGATCAATTCCTTTTATGCGATTCTGTTTCTTTCACTGACCTTTTTTCGGATATATTTGTTTTACATATTATAATTTCTTGTTCACATCCATTTTCTTTAGTTTATTCATAACCGATGATGATTATTATTGATTTGTATCAATTTATTATTACAATTATTTTTCTTCTTATTTTCTTCATTATGATATTCTCTCTATGCTTTATGCTGCTTTTTTGATTTCGTGATTTAAATTGGAAAAAATTTCAAAGTCAATTTATAATGCCATACATTACAACTCATATGTACACTATCTAGATTAAAGGATGAGCCGAAATTTATATGTGAATAATTTTTTATTAAAACTTGTCTAATAATAAGAAGATATTTTTGATTGCATAACGGAAGGTTTATGAGGCACTCGTGAGAATATTTTTAATAATATTTGAGTTGAAAACTAAATTTATGATCATCAAATTTGTACAGTATTTTTTTATGGATCATGCAAATAAACAATACTGATAAGAAATTTGGTGAAATGGACTACCTTGACTAAGTAAATATGCATTGAGTTGAAACTGATACACAGACAAAAATAAATGGAATTAAATTTTAGCAAAATAATTTTTTCAATTTGAAATATGATTTTTAATACTTTTTTTATACCTACAAGGAGTCAAATTGTCGTTAATTTCCAGTTAGTAAGTAATAATTCAATTATTCAGTTAATAAAATATTAAAATATGATTTTTAAGGTCTAGGATCGAATCGTGGTTTTTATAACTTTTAAGTTAAATTTAACGGTTAAAAAGAATTTAAAATTTATTAAAAATCTTAAAGTTAAGTTTTAAAATAAAATTTACATATTATGGTTTAAACTTTAAAGTTTAAAGAAACTTTTTTAACACCGAACCCCCTTTATTCAAGATTCTTAATCGCATTAATTTCCAAACTTACTCAAAAATCTATTTTCATCCATCCATGCCATCTAAAACAACATTTACCATCTAAAACATACAAAAGTATTCAATATTAAATCAAACAACAAAAACATAGAAAATTATCGATTAATTGTAACTATATTACCATCCCTAACTCACTTGACATGCTAATAAATATTAATCCAATACCATTAATAAAGCGCTCAAGTATCTCTCATCCCACTTGCTGAAACTGCATTTAAGCATTGCCAACATTTCATCAACATTTCATCACCACTCTGTAATCATCATGTTATCGCATACTTATGATAATTTCCCGATAAAAGCTGGAAAAAAATAATTCCTTTAAGTACATTGACTCATTATATATTTCTGTTCATTTATCAATCTTTCAATTCGTTTGGTGCTTATTGTTGTCAATGTGTTCTTATCAGTAAGAATAAAATAAAAGGTGTGATAAAAGGCGCTTGATTTATTCGAGATACATGCTTACTGCTAATAAAGTTGAATTGAATAATTTACGTATGTAGCTTGTATACATTCGCATTTATTTCTTTATGACGGTGACTGTCATATTATTGTGATGAGAAAAGTGAGAATGATGATAAGGCATAAGTACCTAGTTGCAATAAAATCTCATTTACTCAAAATTCTTTCATTCGTTCTCGCAATAAATGTTCTTATGATTTACAGAGGAAGACAGACTTTGAACAAAATAAATAAATAAATTTGATAAGTATTGGGCCATCTGGGGTCTTTTTTTCAAGATTTTTATTTTGTTGATGATGAGAGTATTTTTGAATTTATTTGACGGTGCGGCTTGTTTGTTTTTAAAATATTATCATTTTGCAGCAATTGGCATGATGTCGATTGATTCTTACTTGTTTTTTAAATAAAATTAAAAATTTTTTTGAGGTTATAATTTTGACAAATGATGCAACAATAATCATTCTTTTTTGTATCATGAGTATTTCTTTAACATTTTTGACAAGATTCGACTAGCTTGGTACAATGCATTATATCTAATGTCTAAATTAGAGATTAGAAGAATTTTTTAGATATTAGAAGATTTGCAAAACAAATCGAAACGTATGAAAAATGACCGTTAAAAATGAAAATTTGAATTTTTATGTGAGAAATTTTGGTTATTCAAACTGAAACCATTCAATTAGAATCTGTTCAAATCGAGGATTCCCTGTATAAAATTTAAAAATCTAGTAGCCTTCAATTTTTTTTTTACAAATTTTTGTTTTTACAATTTTTTGTTGAAGAACTTATTTATGAAGGATTAATTCTTAAAAAAAAAAATAAATTACAAAAACCAAAAATTGCGAAATTTAGAATTCAATTCTCTTCAGAATGAGTCAAGCTTGTGAATTCCAAAAATTAAAAAAAATGATGCAATAATTCTTTCAATTAATTTGTGACTAAATGTCTTCAGTTTTTCATCACTTGATCTTCATCTTTAAGGCTTTTAAGAAAAAAAAAACTTTCACTAAGATTATTGAACTCTCTATCCTATAATTAACCACAAAGAAAATGCATCATCTATACAATAACATTTTTGAAAAACAAAAAAAAAACCAATAAAGCTACAATTGAGTCATGAGAGCGCTTTAACAACTTGACATCACTTAACTGATAATAAAGCTTTTTTCTACTTTTTCGCGATATGATAAGGCTTGAAAGTATTTTTTTTTGTTTTTTGCTGTTTTTTTTGTGATAACCCACCCGAATGAAAAAAAGTTAGGTTTTGCTCGTGACATTTGATTCTCGTGTGACTATTAAATGATCGCTCTAAAAACGTGTTAGTTTAATATAAAACTTCAAACTGTTCGGTTCGGTGACGAGACAAATGCGTTTAACATCATCGACGATTTAACAATTAATAAAAAATATAAAAATAAAATTTTATGAAAAAGCAATAATAAATAAATCGTTCTTATTAAAGTCACAAGTGATTACAGACTTTTTTATTTTCGTGTATCTCTCTTTCGCTCCTCGATTGTTAAAGATTTCGAAAGTGACTTTATTTTTCGATTTTTTATCGTGTGTGTGATTAATTGACTTTTTTGCAATAAGACATTATTAAATTTTGATATATTAATTGTGGATATAATAATAATAAAAAAAAATTATTCCATATTTGCAGTAAATTAGATTTTGCGACACAATAAGAAATAGTCGCTGTATATCAAGCAGAATCAAATAATAAAAAATAAATAAAATAAATAAGTATAATTTCGTGTGTGCACAATGGAACTAGAAGCTGAACGAATTTCTCCAACATTAACATCACGTTATATGAATAACTACATAACAAATCCAACGACAGATATTTATCATCAAACGTATGGACATTCTCCGCGTCAAAATGTACAAAGTTTCTATCCGATAATGGAAAATGATCGGAATTATTTAAAGCGTCATTACTATACAAAGGAAGAAGCTGACAGTGATGAGCGTGATAGAAAATATGAAAAGTTGATGGATCATCATGGACATTATACTCATGCTTATCATACGAATGAACAAATTTATGATTCATATAATAACAATACACTTTATCCTGAAAATACGCAAGACGATCGAAATATTGTGCCTGATAATACATCAACAATAATCATGACACCGAATACAAATAGCAATGATAATTATCCGAATAATTCATCGCCAGCATCGTCTGTCGAGGATGCATCAGATCGTGTTGCAGACAGTCCAAAAAGTGTCGTAAGTGGTAAGAAAACGAAAGGGCGTGTTAAGATCAAGATGGAATATATAGAGAATAAGTTGCGGCGCTATACAACCTTCTCAAAACGAAAGACAGGCATCATGAAGAAAGTGAGTATTTTTTTCTTGTAAACATTTCTCCCTACATGGCACAGCAAGACTCAGTACTAATGACTATTTTGACTAATAGGTGAGATTAAAAGAGATTTAATAAGAAATTAATTTTCGCTCGCGAGACTGTGAAAAAATAATTTTTTTGTAGACAAGAAGAAAAGATAATAAGTAATCAGGTTTAAGACAACAACAAGTAATTTTTCGCCTAGTAATTGTCGCTAAAATAATTATGAAAAATAATTATTTTCATCGCTTTATCTTATCGGCTTTTCTGTCTTTTTTCTTTTTGCTCACGCACCAAGAATTTTAAGTGATGGGGGTTCGAGTGAAAATGACGTCAAGCTGGAATTATATCTTAATTAAAGAGTTAAAAAAATTTTTAGGATGCCCTCGTCCTTTAAAAATAGATTTACTTCATAAACCATCAAACTGCTAAAGCTTTTTAAAAACTAGAATTCTCGACGTTATTTGCACATGACCCACTCATTGATAATGAAATCAAAATATATAAATCAATTGAAATCAACAATAAAAGTATGACTTATTTATGTATTTTGTCAACAAGAGCCTAAATCAGCTGGTAGATTAAAAATTAATCACAATCACATATCTCAAAAATTTCAAAACTAAGAACAAAATTATTAAAGACTTATTGTTATCAAAAAAAATTTAAAATTAATATTTTTCAAGTACCAACATGGGCTTGGTACCTAATTTGATAAAAAAAAGTAACAATCATTTAAAAGATTATTAAATTAAATTTTGCAACAAAGAAAAATAATAAGACACGTGTTCAGTTTGTCAGTATATTTTTGAAGTCTGACGGCAGATTTGAATATTTATTTGCGTAAATTCATTAAGTTGTGAGGAGTTTTGAGAGATAAGAAATTATGATTTATGAAATGTCTAGCGAATTTTCAGATTTATTCTGATTAACTAAAAAATGATCTTGAAATGGTTTTAAAGGATTTAAAAAAATTCTTACAAAAATAATTATGGATAAGAAAATCATTTTTAAATCCTCAACTATCGTGACGACGAAGCTTAATTTTAAAATTATCTCAATTTACTAAATACTTACAACATTTTAACAAATAAATAAAAAAAACTTGATTAATCTTTTTTAAAAAATCTGCAATATTACTTCCAAAACTGATCACTTAATTAATTTATGGTCATTCACATGTCAACATGATGTCAAAAATGCGATCAAATATCTTCGTAATGACTTAATTGTTTTATGATACGATTTGGAAGTAAAATATGAACTTGTTTTTATTAAATAATCGTCAACATATAGAAAAAAATTTGCTCAATCAATTGGACATTTAGTGACCAAATTACAGTTTTGTTGGATAATTTTTTTTAATTCAAAGATGGAATGTTGTATTAATTAAAAAAGATATGGTTTTGGGATATCGAGATTGTTGTGTAATAGGTTTGTGATTTATGATTATAGTAATTTGCTAAGAGCCAAGTTAATTTAAAAAAAATATATTCATAACCTCAACTGCTCTTAACCAGAAATCTTTTAAGTGCAAAAATTTCCAACTGAAAGATTAGATAAAATAATTAAAAAGCATTCATATCAACATCTATTAGAAACGTGCCAGACTCATTACAATGATATTTGCAAATAAAAAGTATGACTAAAGTTGTTTTGCGAATGACTTATCATTAATTTAAAAAGCTTCTTTTTATCATCATAAAAGGCTCTATTTGGTACTTGAATAGATAGCAATTATCAAATAAAGTAAACACTTGGAACTAATTGACGATATGAATAAATATTTATTAGTTTTGATTTGGAAAGTAGTTGGAATCGCTATCACATGAGAATCTTAACGATTTAAGGATTTTTATTCATTAGAAATTTGAAGGAGTTACAATATCTGTTTAAATTCATTCTAAACAAATTTTTTATATTTCCATACATTTTATTGCATACTAGATCTTTCAAATTGACCAGGTTTCAAAATTAAAATCAATCCTTCATCAAATAACCTGCCAAAAATTTCCAAAACTAACCGGATGCTAGCCCTTGAAATGCACAAGATAATTTATCAATTTTCTGGCGCCAATATGAAAATTTATTGCTTTAACTGTCTTTTCACTGATACCAAAAGAAGTCACAACAGTCTAGTCGTCAAGTTATGTAACAAGATTCTCAAAATTCAATGCAAATGTACACAACTAACTTTGCACTATCAATCTAATCTAAATAGGGAATACAGCTGATTAAGCATACAAATTTGGATGCACGCTATTGGGTCACAAACCAAACCATATTTCCCTTTTAGAGATTGGAAAGTCAACAAATACGGAAACAGAGGTTAAAGATGTAATCAAATGTGATAAATACCTTAAAATTTGATGTCTGTGATTCACACTTAGTTATTCTCTTTTAATGTTTTTAGTTTGCCACCCCAACAAAGCTACATAATGCGAAAAACCCAGAAAATCAATTTAATTACTAAATCCTTTTATCTTCATAAAAACAAGAATTTTTTGTTGATAAAACCTCAATTTTTCTTTGACGTAAGCTAACATAAATCAAGTACCAAATTCTTATCTGCCGAGTCTTGCTGCTTCTTATCTTATTTTTCTCTGTTTTTTTTTTTAAAAAATATTTATGTGATTTAAGAATTTTAAAATATTATGAAATTAATTTTCTTTATTCAATTCCATACACAGGCCTACGAATTATCAACCTTAACGGGCACTCAAGTTATGTTACTTGTTGCATCTGAAACAGGTCATGTGTATACATTCGCAACGAGAAAACTACAGCCAATGATTACATCGGATGCGGGTAAACAGCTGATTCAAACATGTCTTAATTCTCCGGAAAATGCAGACGCCACAGCAAACAATGCAGCAACGACAACAATTGTAAATGATCAAAGAATGTCGGCAACTGGCTTTGAAGAAACAGAATTGACCTTTGACGTCCAAGAGTTGAGTGAATTACCGGAGAAGCAAAAAGTAAGACAACCATTAGCATATAATCCATCGACATCACATCTTTCTCAGCCATTACCATCAAGTCATAGTCATCTCTATACTTTACCTCATCCAACACAGCATTATGCAAATTCACCACAAACGCATTATCCATCACCTCATTATTCGCCTCCCTCGCCATCTGTTAATCCCCAACATTTTCAAGCACCATCGAATGGTCAATATCCAAGTTATTATGAGAATACTGGTAATGTTAATGTGCCATTGAGTAGCTATCAGTCAATTCGAGCCCCTTCTGTTAGCACACCTTCTATTCCTATATCACCTCCTTCTAATAACTCATCGACAGAGGCTACGCGGTAGTTTTTCATTTTCTTTTTTTGAAATTTGAAGAGGGAATGATTACTTTTGAAATTTTGAGGGAATCGAACCTATGACTAAGTTTTCAATTTTTTTAAAATTTTAACTTTTTTGCTTTGTCAAACCATGAGATTTTTTTAAGATATAAATCTCATCATAAAATCTCTAAAAAGTAAAAAAAATTCAATTTCATACAAATTTCAATCAAAAAAATCCAATTTCCACCTTAATTCATAAATAGTCATTCCTTCAGTCTCTCCTCAATATTATTATTATTATTAAATAACTCACATTAGATCAATTATAATTATTATTAAAATATTAAAAGCTCTAAAGTTATAGCTTATTAGGGACAAAAACAGAGAAAGAGAACTAACCTCTCTCTATAAATGGCCATATTTTATGCATGTAAAAAAAAAATAACACAAATCTTTAACTTAAAATCTTTTTGATGTCGTCGACTTCAATAACTCCTTTAATAATTCAATTTAGTACGATATAGATGAATTCTCATGGCTACTTCATGACTTAACAATCGTTATAAGAAATTAAGAATCTTTAGCTAGGTATTTTATTAAAAATGAAGAAAAAAAATAAGTCTTAAAAAAGTAAATTGATGGCAATAAAAATGTGTGCAAAAATGGGATGCAAAATGACATATTCATATTCAAATTGTCATGAATTATCTCACATATTACATTAAGAAGACAGAATCGCATCATTATTTAATTGTTTATTGCTACTTCTTATTCCAATTTTGTTTGTTCATGTATCTTTATTTTTTTTTTGTGCTTAATTTTATTATGTTATAAGTTTAAGATTTTAATTTTATATAGATTAAGAGAAGACAAAAAAAAGAAAGAAAATTTAATTTCATTGCATGTTAATTGTTCCGTCCATCATCATCAGCATCATCAGATTATTATAATGTATATGTTGTCTCTGTTACTTTACATTTTTTGTTGTTTTGTGTGTGCGCTTGTGCGGCACAAGTCAACAATTTTCAATCACAATCATTCATTCAACATTTTAATTGATGACCGCATGACATGCAACCGTCAATATATATTGGGCAATATGTAATGTGTATCTTAAGATAAATTGTTAATGTTTAATGCTTAGTCTTTAAATGAAAAAAATAATAATAATAAAAGTAAGTTTTTTTATATTCCTTATAAATCTGTAAGTATATATGTTGTGAATGTCCATCGAGATGTCATGTAGCTAGGTAGAATGTAAATTTTTTTAATATAAATTTTCTTAAAGAGTTGTTCATTAATGATGTCTAAGGAAAATTTAGATATTTATGAAACATCCCAAATTATTAAAAAAATATGTAACATTGTTAAAGGATGTCAATAGTGGACAACTTTGGGGGGTTATTTGGATATTATGGAATATTTTTGATGTGAGTCACATTTAAAAGGATAAGATCCCATTGCTGTGCCGATTCTATTCTCAATTTAAATTCCATAACATCCAAACAACCCCATCAATACAGAATGCATAAAAAGGAACCTCCAACTTATTATTTTATTCAATTTAATTGTGTACTGCTGTAAATTGTGTATTGTATTTATTATTTAAGTACTTGTGCTATAATTAACAACAAGGAATGCTCTTTCCCTTTCGATTGTGAAGAATAAGAAAAAAAGACGAGTGAATAATCTTCCTCGACATTTAAGTGCCAATAAATACCGACATTATGCCTAAATTTATGTATTGTGTGTAATTTATAAAAATATAAATTTAAATTTCATTTTATTGTGCTTGCGGGTTATGCGAATTAATGGAACTTAAATTTAGGAACAGTTTTAGCTAATGCGTCAAAAATGTCTTGAAATTTTTTATTACTATTAAATGTCTTTTTTGACCTTCGGTGATTAAAAAAGATGAATGTATCCTTAGGCTGTAAATTGTAGAAATTTTGTGTTTATTGTTTTGAAATGTAATGAATTAATTTTGTTTGCTTGAAATTGATTTTGGGGATTTATTGAATATTTTGGACAAAATTGAAGCTTTTAAAAAATTTCCAAGATCCAAGACAAAAATTTACAAGATAGAAATTAGAAGTAATTTCGTAATAGTAAAAAGTCACAAAACATTTAATTTGTCACTCAAAAACTTCAAAAAAACCATTTGAGCTAAATCAATGAAAAATTTACAAAATTTTTTATGCTTATAACTTGAAATCGATATTAAAAAACCTCCAAAAATTTTTTGTGATGTGACCATCTGTTCACTTTTTTGAGAGAGGCTTTTTTTTACTACAGATTTTTTTGAGAAACTCATTTCGTGACTTGAACATATTTATGTTTCCTCAAACTTTTCATAAGCAATCTGGTGTGTTTTATGAAATTTTGGGTGAGAATTAGAATAGTTAAGAACTTTTTGGCTTATATATTGTTTTGTTCTTGTGTAAAGACAAATTATGAAAATAGCAAATACAGTAAGGTTTCACCTGATACTTAGAAATCTGAACACCTTGTTATTTATTGTCGAGAGCACCAAAATTTATAAATTTAATTATCTCAAAAGCATTTTCACAGATCTTTAATGCAAATCTACAAAATTAAAATTTCATAAAATTTTCTTAATTCCCCAAAAATATTTCTTCCCGAACACCCAGCATCAACTTTTAATCTCCAATTCAATGACAATTAATTCTTATATAACAGAAATTTTCATTATCAATTTCCACCTTTAAAAAAATAAATAAAATAAATTCAAGCAGTAACTCAGATTTTACATTTAAAAACCTACAGACAGCTACAGACCTAAGTAAAAAGTAGAGGAAATCTTCTTCTAAATAAAATATTACGCATCGTTATGAGAATTAAAAGAAAAGAGTTACAATAAAAAAGATCTTCGGTGGATCTTTACAATTTTTTTCTTTTCTTTATTTTCTTGTGGATTTTTTTTTTATTTTATTTTAAAATCATGATCAACAAAAGAGACGAGAAGAAGAGGAAAGAGAGTGAGAAAGAGCTTTCAGCTCGAATAGTAAAAGAAACCGAGCGAAAAATTTCATCCGAAAAAACAGCAAAAGAAAGAAGTAAAAAAAAAGTTATGCGATAACGGCTGAGTAATTTATGTTCGTTTCCTCCTGCACGCCTACGCAAATTTATCATTTTTCCGGAAAATTAAACTTTGTTGTCGCGTAAAGTTTATTAATATCCAAAACTATGAGGGAAAAGGTGGAGGCATCAGCGAGAAATTATTAAAATATTGAACATGTGTAAAATTCCCAAATTTGGAATTGTTTTTTATGCTTTTTTTTCTTCTCTTGTTGCTTATGCCTTCATATTCTCATTTTTTTTCTTTCTTTGTTGTTGTCGTTGAGGCACTTGGCTGTTTGTGTTTTGAATCTTTCTTTGCTGCATGATCGCTCTCTTGGTTGCTTTTGTTGGGGCTTATTTGAATGTTTTGTAATTTTTGGACTGTAATTTTGAACAGCTAAGGGTTGGAAGGTTTGAGGGTTAGATAAGAAGAAGGGATTAGGAGGAAATAAAATATTTTAATCCTCGAAGATTAAATAATTTATTAAGAGTTAGATTTTAAATCTTTTCAGTTCCATATTTAAAATGTTATTGCATTCTAAATATTATTTGCCTTTTTCAGGAAACTTATGCATGATATTCAGCCTCGGCTTCTAGGTCATCTTTAGGTACCCTTTTTAAAGACACATATCAAAATTATTAAAACCTTGAAATGTGGTTTATTAAAAATTAGACTTAAGTCTACAAAATTCCAAGATGCCCTAGAAACCGAAATTTCACTCCTCCATCATTTACAATCATCCCTGTTAATACTTATTTTTTTGGTTCTTTTTTCAGCTCCATATAGCTTCTGTTTAAATGTGTCGTTTTGTTATAAAGAATATTCAATCTAAATGCGACCATTATGCATGTTCTTTCGTTCTTCTTTACTCACTGCCGCTTTATTGATATTTTGTTTGTTCCTCTTCTTCATAAAAATATCGAGGAATATGCATGTAAAATATAATCATATATAAATTCATTTTTATGTTGAACAACACATTGTTGTAGTCACATTATCATCATCTTTTTTTCATATTCCATTCTGTGTTTATTCTTTCCGTTTTACGATCACCGATTGAAATTAAACGTGGTGCTCGCATGGTTACGCTTTTAAATAAGTAATACAAGTAGCATCCGCGTGAGCCCTTAAGCCATGTTCTTTCAAACCATTAATCATAATTTATTACTCAATTACTGACAAGAATGGTAAATTGATATTTTTTTCTGCACAAGTGCTAGCACATCAAGTGGGATTTATAGTATGATAATGATTGTGTGTTTGTTATACATGTTTAATTTAATTTGCTTGCTGGGTTCACATGAATATCCATGTATAATGGGGGATTAAGAGCTGCGTACTGCATGTATTTATTGAGAAGATCAAAACCTGTGCGATTTGTGTCTCAATAATTTCAACATTGAGGAAGGATGAAGATTATGAGTTGGTAGTTGTTATTGTTTTGTGTAGCTTTTGATTTAGACGATTGTTTAGAAAGTTTAGATCAAACTCTAATTAAATGCTTTAAGACAATATATATATATATGAGGTCATATAAGAAAATGACCGTTAAATTTTGAAAAATTTACTAACACCATCAAAACTTTCTATACCGGAAACAATGGAAAATTTTGATAGTGTTAGTTTTGTTTGGGGCGATTTTGGGGCGGACTCTGTTCATATGATCTCATATATATATATTGCTTTAAGATGTTTATTCTTTAAAAATTGTAAACAGACTGGATGTTTTTGACAAAGGGTAATCAACTATGTCGTATTTAAATATCTTAAAATTTTAAACTTGAATTGACCGTTACGACACTAAATCCTTACAATATTACTCCAATTACTAACAAATTTCTACAGTCTATAAAGATCAAGCAATTTAACAGAATTACGTAAAATCTCGTAAAATATAATAATGATCATTAATATCCATCGATTATACAATATAAGCTACATAAATTTTTAATGAACAAGCTCCAGCACAACACAACAAAAAGAAAGTTCTTTTGTAAGAATT
Organism: Chironomus striatipennis; assembly: GCA_026123125.1. Lineage (NCBI taxonomy): Eukaryota > Metazoa > Arthropoda > Insecta > Diptera > Chironomidae > Chironomus > Chironomus striatipennis. Next base: position 49,482,841 of record CM047392.1, on the reverse strand, counting down.
GAAAGCATATAAAAGATTTATGAGGAGATTTTTCTTAACAAAACAAAGAACTAAAGAACGATCAGCTAAAAAATACGCAACACACGATACAAAACATGAAACACAATAAAATTTGCATAATTCACAATTACATCGAAGTTGTTAAAACATAAATTTGCACAGGCCACAGTATTTATTTGAATGCTTCTTATTTTTATTGTTGAGGGCTTTTTGCCAGATAATACCGTTCCTGTGTATCTTATCAATGGATAATTTTTTTTTCATCGTTTGTTCATTCTTTTCTTTCTTTTTTAACTTTGTGCCTTTTCGGATCCTCCAATGCATTGAAACAGATAACAATTACAATTTTTTTTTGCATTTGTTTGTCGATTGAATTTTTTTATTTGCCGTTCATAATACTACTTGCTACTGTTTTTATGTGCTGGGTTTGGGATGATCTATTGGATTTTTAGGTAGTTTGTCTGAATGACTAGTTGTAGTAATAGTTTGGTCTATAAATTGCAATATAACCTTCAAAAAATAGAATCCAGAAAGCTTTCTTGAATAATTTAAATAGATGAAGACCAAGTTTAATTCTGTTTGAAATTGGAATTGAAGACTTTGAAAGTTAGTCCTGTGATTTGGAATCTTTTTAAAAATGCCATGATTATAAGAAGAAAAATTATTTTAAACAGTCAATTTTCCTTCAAAAAAATGCTTCTCAGCCCCCTTAAACCAATAATCCATAAACTCTCGCTTCCCAGCACTGCATTCTTAACTTTATCCATTCAATGAATGAATGGGAATTTTATAAATTATCTGGAATATACTATAGCGAATATATGTACACAAAAAAAAAGTATAATGGAACAAGTATTTATATCGCAAAGGAAATTGTGAGCTTCTTTATTGTGTGTCGTTGCTTTGTGATCAGCATGAACTTCCATTTTCATAATACACACATATGCATCCAGGGGCCAAGTTAATGCATGATAATTTTAATGAATTTAACTTAATTTTTATATACATTTTCTTTTACAGTTGCTATTTCCTATCGATTTTGACTTGAGTGACTTTCTGTAAATTAACAGAGAATTGGAAGTTAAAAAAATTACTGAAATTAAACTTCTTCACATCAATACAACAATTTGTAGAAGTAATTAGTTTTAAGTGCATTTCAATCACAACAACAACAAAATTTTTGTAGCATCATCATACAATTGGTCACATCACATCTACATTAATTATTTGATTGAAGGCACTGTCTAAGCCAAAAGTTCTAATTATAAAAAGGATCGAAATATAAATTCTAATTGAGATAGATTAAATGAGAAATATTAGAGATTTAAGGACCGTATGCATTATTGTTGGATTCTTTTTGGTAAGTATTCTGTGAAGTTGAAGGTTTGATTGTCTTTTCTTCCAAAAATATTGAGTTCTTCTTATTTAGTATTAAATTGCTTTATGATAAATTTCATTAAAAAAAGACAAAGTACACAGAGACACAATTTATATTGTAGATAATAATGGGAATTGAACCCTTATATTTTTATATATTCTCACATTATAGCATTTTTGTTATCAAAATTTTATTTTATGTTTGGCAAATTGTCAATTTAGACTTTGAACTACTGAATTAGTTTCTTCAACTCTTTTTTTAAGAATTTTCATCAATGTCCTTTAATTATATTTACATTATACTGTCTATATATTTATTATACTGTCTAAATCCTGTATCTTGCTATCAAGAAGTTCAATTACTTATCTCAGATTTCATCACAAACCCGAACATATGGTCAAAAAGTGATCAAAATAAAAATTTTTACAGCTATAAAATTCATTTGTTTGCTGATCCAATTTGCACTTGAGTTAATTGGATAAAGATACTTGCACTGTCAATATCTTTAAGACACAAAAGAAACAGACAAACTTTTGTCAGAAAAACAAAAGAATAATTTGCTTTTGAGGACTTTTTACAGTTCTGTAGCTTACTTCACAACATGAGTCGAATTTTTATGCTTAATTTAAAAATTCAATTGTGCATTTTTTTATGATATTAAATTAAATATTTTTGCGTTTCACAACATCATCGAGAATGTTATCAATATCAATTCTATGTGGAGGTCTCCAAAAGTTGATGTTAACAACAAAAAAATTATCAACCGTGCATGGACAATGTCGTTGGCTTCCAGTCGAGAGAGAGTTAATTAAATATGAGAAAAAAAAAATCATTTTTACGCATGAAAAACAGAAGAAAAAAAAAATTCCAAAAATTTGTTATACACCACAAGAAATTCAACTGCGTGGCAAGAGACGAAATGGCAATAAGCAAAAAAGAAGAAAATATAAAATTGATGCTGTTGATGACCAAACTGCTTGTGATTTGTACAATTGCACACATCGAGAAGTCAAGATCGATCGTCAAAATGAGGCAAAACATGTCAATCAAGATCACAATTTTAATTCTACTTGCTGGATTTTCAATTTTACTTTTCTGCCTTATTTTCAATATTTTTTTTTTTTTTTTTTTTTCGTACGAGGAATCTCGCTGAGCTCTCATTTTTCTCCCTGTCTCTCTTCCCAGTTGAAAATTATTATTTTACAAAAATCTGACTATAAATACTGAATTTTTGGAATCTATGAATTAAAATTTGAGGTTGTGGGTTGGCTGTCTGGAGAGGAATAATTTTTTATGTCATTTTCGTGGTGATGAACAGAATCAGAAGCTTTTGGAGCCAAACATTGTGTCTAGAACTGCTTTAGAGCAAAAATTAACATAAATCCTTCAAAAATCCATATCCAATCCATAGAAGACCTAACCTAAAAATTCTAACAATTCAAACATTAACTACACCCCCAAAAATTGAAAAACTGCGCCTCAACCCATCCCAATCCCATCAAAAATTCAAACTCCTTTCATCTTTCCTTCAAGTCAGTCACATTGCAGTGCGCGCATCAACAAACAATTCATGGGAGATCTAAAAATGGTAAACGAACTGAGAAGAGAGAAAAATTCAACAGCAAAATGAAATATAACGACATCGATGCATCGACATAAAATTAAAAAGAAATAAAATGCAACACATTTTTATATTCTTTTTTGCAGGCAGTCAGCAGTTAGCAGGGAGAGAAAAAAAAAGATTCTTTTTTAACGCGCTTGACTTCTGCGTTTCTTACAATCTCATATAGGCAATTGCAATATTGTCTGATGATTATTACCTTGCATAATGTCTTTAATGTCGATCGGGTAACTCGTACTATTGCTGCTGATGCTGCTGCTACAATGAAGAATAAGTTATTGAAGGGAGAACAGAGGAGGAAAAAAATTGTTTAATAATATTATATTAGGACTGAAAATGTAGCAACTTAAGGAGGCGAAAAAGAAGAGGAGAAAAAATTGAAAGTATGAGGAACTGACTAATGGATGAATTTTAAGCGCATTAATAGTTGGAAATTACTGCTGATTAGTAATTTGAATAGAATTAGTACAATTTAGTTTCAAAACAATAAGGTTGAAATTATTTTTGAGGTTATTTCCTTAAATTCAAATTTTCAAACTTTATGGCTGATCTAATCAGTATTTTGGTTTGATTTCGAGGAAAATATATTAAATTACATCTCTAATACAACATTTAGGATTTTAAAATCAGGATTCTAGCAACTTTAAATCATTTAACTTAAAACTAGATGTCCGCCATTTTGTTTTTAAATATTGAAATAAGAACAAAATATTGAGATTTTCCTACAAATTAAAGTCAAAATCAACTTAGAATCTTAATCAAAAAGATTAATCCCGCCAATACGACGCCAATAAACCACGAACTTAGTCCAACAAAAAAAAAAGTTGGAAGTAAAAAAATTAAAAATGGTATAAACAACATTTTGTGTGCTATAAAAAGCAAAATAAAGCGAGAAATGCAATGAGCAAAAAAAGGTAAGAAGTGAACAACATAAATGCAGCATAAGACCATCCTCGAAAAGTCGTCGTGCAGTCTAGATTTTGGATTTTGTTGCAGTAAAAGGAATTGAGAAAAAAAAGAAAAAGAAGCAAAAAAAAATGTTCTCGTGTGTGATGTATGATGAAGCGATTATCATGGACTTTTGGCTTCGTGTGATAGATGGATGCTGATTTTCCGGTAGCGGCTCATTGTAACATTTCCATTTCCGATCTTAAATCTCTTTTATCTGACGACTTTTTACAAGCATTTTTTAAATTACTGCCACATGTTTCTTTATTCCATTAATTCTGTCACATAAAGGTAGAATTTGAGGAATTTTTCAATGGAATTTTCATCAATTCGACATTAAAATGTACGGTTTGGAATGAATTGACCATTAATGTGTCAAAAAGTTGTCTAATAAATGAACTTCCATGCATATACATTTTTCTTTATTTTATTGACCAATTTGAATGACAATTTACAACAAATTGTGTATTGCATTTCACATGAAAAGATTTATTTTATCGTGGACCGACTGTGGCTTTTTATTCCCAATAATTGTTCTGCATTTTGGCTTTCTTAAAGAATTTCATAACGGTCAAATTATTTTTGAATATTTTTTTTAAATTTTTTTAAGATCGTTAATTTTTTAAATTACCTATTTTTAACCGTTTTAAATTCTTAGTAAATGCGTTTTAATTAAAACTAACCCAATATTCCTAAGAAAATCTCATTCATTCAATTTATCGATTGACTTAAACTCGATTATTTTGGAAGTAAAAAAGATTACCAAAACCTATATTTTAATGCATCCATTTTGGGTCTTAACATTCAATTGACTAATTTTTTTGCTTTATTATGTTCTTTTATCTCATTTATAGGGGATTGTAAGCGAGATGAATGGAGGAAATAATGAGATGAAATTGATCATCAATCGGAAAGAGCAGCTTAAAAAGCAGATTTTTGGCTTAAAAATATACTTTTTTAATTTAATCAAATCTGGGAATGTAAGTTAACAACTTTTTGATTCTGACAATTGAATTTTCTAACTTTTATTCTTTTTATTTTCTTTCAGGGTCATTGATCATTTCTGGATGACGATTTATTAAAAAATTATGAAGAGTTAGACACTATGATAGAAAACAAAAATTCCTGAATTTTGGCAATTTTATGAACATGTAAAATTTTCAAAAATTTAACTAGGTATTTTAAACAAAAAATACATAAAAATTTTTATTTTTAAGATAGTGTTTGACCCTTAAATATTTATCATATCAATTTCAGTTTAGATTTAGTTTGCAGTCGAAATTTAGTTAGATTCTGTAGATCAAAATTAGTTAAAAATAGTTTAAAGTTGAGTAGGAATTTGATATTATTAGATAAACTACAATTTTAAAGTTTTTTAAAATATAAAATTAATCTGTTTTCGCTAATTTTAATCTTAATCAAATTTTTAAACTGTTGAAGAGTTCTGAAATGCCAAAAAACATTTGTACAGTTCTCAACAATTGAATGGATTTAGGAATGAGAATAATTGAAAGGTATTTGAAACTGTATAAATTCTTTAGAACATTGCAACAGTTTAAAATTGTAAGGGTTTCAAAAAATTAAAAATTCCTTGAAACCAAATTTATACAGAATGTTAATTGTAGAATATTAAAAATAGGGCTAGATTCAAACCAGAATAATAATAGTTGTATAGTTCGTAAAATAGTATCCCTGAAGATTTAATAAGATATGAATTACAGATGTAAATCAAAAATCATGTAGCAAAAATTAAAATAAAAAAATAAATAAATAAATAAATCACAATTATGTGTTTGAATGTCAACACTTCCGAAGAGAATGGATAATTAAAAATTCAATAGAAATATACGGGAAATTGGAAATTACTATAAACGTGTTGCGTGATGAGAATTTAAATAATAAAATCTTACCACTCGTCAAAATAATCATAATTTTAATATCTTTTAAACATTTTCATTCTATGCACTTCGTAAATAATTAAAAGAAGCACCTGGAAATGAGAATTAATGCCTGCAATTTTTAATTGACAATTTTATGATTTATGAAAAAAAAATTAAATTCATTGTGCAGTTTTTTTTCTCTTCATTCAATTATAAGAAAACAATAAATATAATTTATTTCAAATTACAATAATAAAAATCAATGGATGTTTACTAAATATGGGAAGGAATAAAGTTATAGACAGAGAATCAATTAATCTAGTTAAAATAGCTTGTTTTAAAGATGATTCATATATATTTTGCTAATTTAATTAAAAATGCGTCATTCGGTGGATTAAATAAATGTGTTACTTAGTTGAACACATGTTAAATTATTTTAGTGAAATTAGAGAGCTTTGCTCGGTGTTTTTTTTTTTTTTTTTTTTTTATAAGGTATTAAAGGTATGGAGCCAGCCAAAAGAACATAAATTAGTATGGACGTATGTATGGTCATTTGTGACCAATGAAGGCATATTTTATCAGTTTAAAAATTAACAGTCAAAAAATTTTGAATCTTTTAAATTCAAATAAAGTTTGACCGTTAGAAATTCAAAATAATTTTGACTGTTAAAAATTCAAAATAATTTTGACCGTTAATATTTTAACTTTTAAATTTAAAATATGCTTCGAAATTAATATATATAAATTAAGAGAAATATTTACAGTTTCGTCTCATGTCGATTGTATGGATTTTGAGCATAAACTCTTGATCGATTTTGTCTTGAATTTGCAGGATTTTCTTGATTTGATTCCATATCATATGGATTATCCATACATCCATTAATCAAGTCTAAATTATTTACTTGATTAACTCTCATATTATATGCACTTTGATACTGCTGCTGAGTGATTATATTAGGACTCATATTATTGAATGGAGAATGAATTCGATTTTTATTTAAGTTATTTGTTCGTCGATTTCTCATTCTTTGGCTAACGGGCATTTTACGTGAATCGTCATCGTTATCTTCATTATCATCGCAACTATCAACGTCGCCTATGAGTAAATAAAAATAAACAGAAAGTTTATTTTTTATGAGTTTTTATTTATTCACTTGTGACTTACCATCACTGCTGTTTGTACTTGCAACAAAATGCTCATTCTTTATTATCTTTCGACCTTGTCGATTGAATTTAAATTCTCTGGGCAGTGTGTATGATCTCGGCAATGACATCTTTTTGAAGAAATGAGAAAAACATGTGAATTTAATGAATATTTAAATCATAAGTCTATAAATTATACGAAATTATTTACCTGGCTATCAATATCTGAGGCGACATTTGGTGAATCACCATCATCATCCATATGAATTGCTCTTTCATATCCAACGCCGTTTGTGTTTGTGAAATTGTTTGTGTTGGTACGAAAATCACTGCAAAATTATGTAAATTTTAAAATACTTGAAGTTGATTCAACGGTTTTTGAAATTTTGAATTTAAACGATTTTCGAAATTTTGAATTTTAACGGCTTATAAAATTTTGAAATTTAACAGTTTTCAAAAATTTAAATTAGGTAAATTGAAAAATTCAAATTGAATTCAAATTTAAACTTTTAAAAATTTTAATTGAGAATTTAAACAAATTTTTAATTCATTTTTTAAAATAAAATTGCATTTGGTGAAACCGGTAAAATTTTGAAATTGTATTTAGAACAGTTAGCAATTTCAAATAATTGAAAACCGTTAAAAATCAAAAATACCTATTTGAAAAAAAAAAATCTTCAAAAACTAAAAACTTTTTAGTTAATAATAAATATCATACCTAATATAATTTGAATTATCATTAATTCCATTTCTAACAGGAACTGTTGGAATGTGTTGATAATAATGAGCATTTCCATCAAGATGACTTGGAGTGAGTAAAATCTCAGGCGTATTTCCTCGAGCCATTTGTCTCTTAATTAATTGCGATGCTAAGCTCTTCTCTTTCTCAATACTATTCGTATTTACATTACTATTACTTCCACTATTCTCATTTTTACTATTTGAAGAACGATTTGTGTCAGTTTTATTCTTTCCCTCTAAGCTATTATAAGCACTCTGTCGATGATCATAATGACAATTTGGACTGCCTATTCGACTATTCGGACTTGCTCGTGCCTGAACATTTAAATTGTTTGTTAAATTATGATGAAGTATTTTCTTTCGTGTCGATACAATTTGTCGTGTTAAAGAATTATTTTCATTCTCCGATGTTGTGCTGGTCATTGTCGATGACGCTGATTGTTGCTTATTACTTATACTATTATTACTATTGGCACTTTCACCTATATTTGTTAGAATTTCATGTGAAAACTTTGTTAATGCAGCTGCAATGCTACCGTTATTACTTGAAAAATTATTATACATGATTGCTGTACTTTCACTCTTTTGTTGTAGCTGATACAATAGAATATTCATATTGTCTGTCTCGGAGCATGAAGAATTGCGTCTAAAATCTATTGTTTCAATATCAATGTGCTTCTTTGATCTTGGCGCTGGTAATCGAGGTAAAATATTTCCACCTTCATCATTTTCGCATGAATCATGAGTCATTTTACTTGAACGACCGAGTTTTCCTTGCTTTATTTCTTCCTCAATTATCTTCAATTCTGCTAATTGTTTCTGCTTCTTTTCTTGCAATTTTAATTGAATATTAATTCTTGACGATGCGACACTTCCTTCAGTTTCACTTGAGCCACCTGCTATGCTATTTCTTGGAAGTGGTTGGCGCCAAAATGGTATTATAGACATTGGCCCATTTATATTATTAATTTGTGGTTGTAATGATTGATTTGTTGTTTGTTTAACACTTTCATTGATGTTTAAACTATTTATGTTCGGTTGTAGATTGAGATTTGGTGGTGGAATAAAACTTGTTGGCTTCTTCTTTTTGCGTTTTGTTGCATTGCTAAAAATAAAGAAAATTTGTTAAAATATTTAACACAAATTTTAAATTTGAATAAAAATTTCAAAAGTTTAATTTTTAGCAGAAATTCAAATTAGATTTTAGAACTATTAAAATGTTTATAAGTTTTTGAAAAACTGTATCAAAGTTATTGGATATTAAAAACTCTGCAAATGTCAATTAATAAAGGAATTGTAGGGTTTTTAATTTGAAACCGTTCATCAAAAACATTTGTATGGTTTTAAAATTTGAATTTTTAAAACCGTTGGAAATTAAAAACATTTGTAAGGTTCACAATTCTAAACCAACTAAATGAAGCAACTTACTGCACAGGATTTGAAAATTTGCAGTTGAAAATTCCTTTGAGATGTTCATTTGTAGGAGCATGATGATGATGTCTTCCTTTATTATCTTCACAATTTTCTCTATCCTTTTTATGATGAAAATTAGTCTCGCAAGAAAATATACTTGAATAATTGGAACTGAATTTTGAGTCACTGCATCGACAAACATTCGAATATGAGATGCATTTATCGAATTTGTCTGTTCCATCATCATTTTCATAACCAAGTCTTCGTATGTGAAAATATCTAAAATAAAATGAAAATTTATTAAAATTACGAATTAAAAGTTTAAAATTTTAATACTCACTTGTAATAAATAATCATAATTAAAATTCCACCAAAGAATGTCCCAAGAACATAAAGTGGAATTGAGTACCAATTTTCAGTTCGTTCATGCCAAATTCCAACCATCCAAAGTGACACCAATAAACAATTTTCCAAGAACATTACAATATAAAAAATCATCATTTTTTGTCGATGATTAGCTTCTTGTAGATTTATGTATGCAAAAATATAAATGAATGCGACTAGTCCACTTAAAAGAATTTTCTTAATCCTTGAAATTTGTTCACCATGAAATGCATTTTTAGGTGAAATAAGCCACAAAAACATTGATATCCAATGAAGAATAATGACAAGGAATATCCATTTTTTGTATACTGATGCATATGCTGTTAATGATAAAACTCTTGACGTAATCGTTCCTAATCTCCAGAAAAATTGAAAAATAACTCCTAACCATGTCAGAACTAATCGATGAACATTATGCTTACTGACATTTTTACTAAAACTAGCTAAAGCCCACGCGACACTAAAAAGTGACAGAAATGCTGAAATTGTATTTAAATCCTTAAATGTTTTCTGTCTATATTGCTGTACAATTGTTGATTGCTGTACAAGATGCGTCGACAACTGTCCACCAAGTGTCTTAATCTTAATCGAATTAATACTATTATCCTCATTCGTCTGCATTGTCATTAGGATATAACATTGTATAATTAACATCGGTGCTGCTTGTGAGAATGCATGAATCAGTCTTAAAATACATAAATCTCTAACTTCATGCTTAACATATCGTAAATCGACTGGCACAAAAAGCTTGGCATATCGCCATATAACACCCAATTGTCCTACATGAAGACCAATAACGGAATATTTAATTATTTTTGATTTTGGACATTGTTCGTCCTCTTCATCCTCCTCTGCTATTGCTTCTTGATTATTAACTGGTGCATTTAATTTTCGACTTCTTAGATACCATTTTAATGATACAATCTAAAAATAGGAAAAATTAAATTAAATTAAATTGGATTAATAAAGTCATCAAGAGGTCGTTCACTTAGTACGTTCGCTTTTTAAGGGGGAGGGGGTCTAAGATTTTGTCTAAGAGATCAAACAAGAGAAAAGAATTTTTTTTATAAAAAGCGTAACGAGGGGGGAAGGAAGGTGGTCTAAAAAGTCTTTTTTTTTTTTTGTGTAACGTACTAAGTGAACGGGCCCATGTCAAATGGTTGAAATACAAGTGAGAACCGTACAATTCCATGATAATTTGTAAGGTTTTTTTAAATAAAACCATACAAACCCTGATAGAACCTTACAAATTATGAAGGAATTGAACGGTTCTCACGTCTGTATTGTAACCCAGCCAGCAAGTCACATACCTGTGATACGATTAATGATCCAGCAATAATGAGTACAACAGCAATAAAAAAATTGATTCTACCACGCTCGAGGAGTGCATATCCAAGAACAATATCAAAAACGCAATCACAAAAGTATGCAGCAAGTGAGATTACATTAAATAAATTATCACAGATTGGAAGGAATTCTGCCATGATTATCAATCTATTTTGATTAGATTGGAAATTATTAAAACACGATATTGATGTTGCTTCTGGCTGCAAAAATTTTTTCTTCTTTTAATTCTTTTCTTTTGCTACTTTTATGCTGTTCTGGTTTACATTATTATTATTATTTATTTTGCAATTTCTCAAGGGCCTTCACTTTAACTAAACGATTAATCTGATGCTGTGCTGCTTACTGCCTTTTTCTCAAGATTCCATTAAATTCTCTCCGATAATTTCTTGTTAATTACATCAAGCAGTAATTAACATCAAAGTAGCACAATTAAATTGACAAGTGGAATTTGAGGTACTTTAATTTTTTTTGTGTATTATGTTCACGTTGCACAACATGAATTGCTTCCCAGAATGACTTTTTTTTTTATTTAATTTTGCATCGAAAAGCTTTGCCCACTTATATTTTTGTTCCTTTCTTCACTCTCGCGTTTCTTTTTTTTTTTTCTTTTGAATATCTTTAAAGATATTGCTTATTGCCTGCCTTTATGTTGTTGTTGTTGTATATCGAATGGAATTTCAAATATTTATCTCGTCATTGTATTAGTAATATTTAACAAAGAATCATAAAATCATCAAATTTTCAACATAATTCATAATTTTACAACATAACTTGATATTCTTATTGTTTATTAAACACTTGGACACGTTTTAACACAACTTTCAGTCATTTATTTCCATGATTTATTACAAAAATTTTAAATTATTCTACATAAATTTTTGTCAATTCTTCATGTTAAAATAAAAATGCGATCACTAATGTTCGGTTAAGAGAAGTTTTATACACATAATAATACCAACGATCTTTTAATTTTTAAGTTCATCTAAAGACTTGATGATTGCTTGATCATGTTGCCATAACGGAAAAACGAAAGACTTGAATGAATGGATGGATATGAACTGTAATTTTTTTTTTCAACATAAAATTTTATGCTTTTTTAAAAATTTAACGGCCAACTGGAATTCAAAAATTTCAACGGTTACTAAAAATTTGAAATTTATGAAAAATTTAAAAAAAAAACGTCAAAGACCAAAAGTTATTAAAAGTTAATACAAATATTAACGTGCTTAGCGATGTCTCCACCGTTTTGGATTCATTGTAATGGGTGCAATGCACTTATCGAAAAGGATATTCGATTTTTCATCCTTTCATGCTCTCATATTATGTGTATTGATTGCTTAAAGCCAACACGTAAGTTTTATGGAAAAATTAAACATTAATACATAATTTTAATCATATATTATTCATATAGGAGGCAAGAAATGTCCAACATGTAATGGTGATGTTCGTTGCGAGGAGTTTTCAAAACTTCCAGAAAAATTGAAAAATAATTTTCAACCAAACATCCAGAAATTGTTTCAAGAACCAGCAAAAATCATTCAATTCCAACAGACACAAGTTCGGGATTTTGCTAAGAAGACTCGTGATTATGTGAGTAATGTCTTTAGCCGAAAATTAGATGATTCAAATTAATTTTTAATAAATTTTTTAGCGAGCAAAATATCGTCAAGCAAAAGAAATTTTAGAAAAAGAGAAAGCTGATGTTATGAAGCTTAAGAAGCAGCTTGATGAAGCTATTCATCAACGAAAGTTAATGCAGGAAAAATTGAAGCAAATTTATATTCAAAATAAGAAGAAGGAACAACATCAAGTTTATCGTAATCCCGCAAATTTAACATTGTCTTCTGATTTTTCCAGTGAAATTCATCGAAGCTCAGTTAGAACATTGCATGCTAGATCGAATTTTTTTGATCAAAATTCGAGCATTAGTTCAGGGTAAGCTCAATATATCATAAAATGATTTTATAAATTTCTAACGGCTACAAAAAATTTAAATTTTAAAACCTTACAAATGATGTACTTAAAAACATTTGTATGGTTTTCTTTATTAACAACTAAAACCATATAAATGTTTACTGAAAACCATACAAATGTTTTAAAGCCGTACAACAGCTTAAATAATTTGTAAGGTTTTGAACAATTTTTTTTTTTAAATTTATGTTACAGATTTGATTATTTATTTAACTTTTTAAATCTATAACGACATTAACTAAGAAAAAGAAACATAATTAAAATAAATTATTTTTTTTAACATTTAATTACAGCTCAACTGATTTCTTTGGAAATTCAACATCAACTCCTCGCAAGAAGGCAAAGAAATTTGATCATACACAATCTGGTCGTAATCCATTCTCATTTTAACTTCCACGCATAGCGTATAAGTTATTCGATTTAATTTTTTGAAAAAATTAAAATTCTATTCAATTTTTTTTTTACATTGAATTCATATTGGATATTTTTGGGCATTAATATTTTTTTCCCGCCAACACTTTTTTTTATAAACAAATTTTTACTCATTGTTATTTTTTATTGTAAAATCATATTAAACAATGAAATCAGACAATATAGATTCATTAGAATCACTCAAGGACTACATAAGTAGTAAGGACAATTCAAAGAGTTTTGTGTACTTTTCTAAAATTCCAGAAATTTGTAAAAATCAAAAATGCATGTTAGGAGGTAAATAAATTCAATATAAAATCACAAATATATTTATTTAAAATTATACAATTAATTACAGTGGATGAAGCAGGTAGAGGACCAGTATTAGGACCAATGGTTTATGGAATATCATTTTGTCCAATTGAAAAGAAATCAATATTAAAAGATCTTGGATGTGCTGATTCTAAACAACTTACAGAAGAGCAACGAGATGAAATCTTTGTGAACAGCAATACTAAAGATTATGCCATAGAATCAATTGGATGGGCTGTTGATGTTATATCACCAAATGAAATTAGTACAAGTATGTTAAGACGAACAAAAAGAAGCTTAAATGAAGTCTCAATGGATTCAGCTATAAATTTAATTAAGAGAGCATTGGAACTGGAAGTAAATGTCACTGAAGTTTATGTGGATACAGTTGGACCACCTGAAAAGTATCAAGCCAAGCTACAAGCTATATTTCCAGGAATTAAAATTACTGTTGCCAAAAAAGCTGATTCCATTTATCCCATCGTTTCTCTGGCCTCAATTTGTGCTAAAGTTTCACGCGATCATGCCTTAAAAGTTTGGACATTTAGAGAAGGAATTGAAGTTCCAGCTGATGGATTTGGAAGTGGATATCCTGGAGATCCAGTTACCAAAAGATTCCTAAAGAATTTTGAGCCATTTTTTGGATATTCTCGGATTGTTAGATTTAGCTGGTCAACAGCATCAAATGCATTGGACGAGAATCATGCTTATGCTGTTGAATTTGAGGAAGAGGAAGAACCAAATGAGAAGAAAGTTAAATTAGCTAGCAAGAAGATGACGTCATTTTTTAAAGCTGAAGTTCCTGTAAAGAAATTCGTTAGACATAACTTTTTTAAGGAACGATGTTTGGAGGATGTCACTGATTTTTAATTACTTTATTTTTAAGTTTGTGTTATATCCATTTTATCAGTAATAATCATGCTGTTTTCAATCATTATGTCTTTTCGATATTGTTCTGCCATATCTTGTTGCTTTTTCATGAATCCAGCAAAATTTGAGGATATTTTTTGCTTACAGAATGGACATTCGCCAACTGCGACACTTAGAACTTTATAGCTATTAATATTTAAATGTTGATTAAGGCAACTAGCATGGAATAGCTGATCACATCGAGGATTCTCACAGCACACTATTGGACTTTCATTTTGCTCATTATGTTGGCACAGACAGATCGAGCATTCATCATTATCCTCAATTCTATTTGTGTATGGAAATTCTAATATTTTTAATTTAATACATAATTTTTGGTAAATGTCTATTTCATCTTCATCACAGTAGCTATTTGTATTATATGCTTCATTTAGTTCCTTAATGACATGATCCTTGCCATAAAATGTGACATTAAAGTTATTAACGTCAAGTGGATCAACGAACTCGATCTTAATGAATGCAAACTTGCTGTATTTAATTAATCTCCAATTTATATTCATTAACTTTTCATATGGTTCCAATACTATGCAGTTTAAGTCCAAAATGTACAGCGACTCAAAATAATTCTGAAGATTATTGATGATTAGTAAAAATCCTTCAACAGCACTTTTCAAGCTCATGGAACTGCCAATTTTTAGTAAGTTTGATGCAGCCTTTTCAGGAAAGTTGTGAGACGTAATAATCCAGTTGTTTTCAGCATAACTTAATTCCATTTCTGCGATTATTTCATACTTTAATTGTTTACTAATTTTGATTTGTGAATAATTTGATTTTGCAGCCACTTCTATGCTTTTTGGATATGATTCTTTTAGTGACTTGATATCTTTCAATGTCTGTATTAATTTCCTGACATTTATACTTTCAATTAACGAGCTATTATTGGTGCTATCCATTATTTTTATTAAATTTCTCTGAAAATAATAAATTTTGACAGTTGGGCAAAAATTTTGAATTTTTCATTAATGCCCAAATTCAAACAAAAAACGACGGTTAATTTAAGATTGTTTTAAAACAATAGAATTGTTGTTTATTGCAGAATATAATTGAGATCATGAAATATCTTTGGTATAAAATTAAGTATCAAGTACGGAGTAAGTACGTTATTTAGAAACGTAATTTTTGGAAGAACCATTTATTCTTGCCTTGCTTAAAGCGATCCTCTAACTTCATACGAATCTGAAATGCAGCCTTCTTACGTTTTGCTGGATCTCTCAAATCCTTAATGCCATATTTCTGATCAAGTGTAACATCCGATACGCTGTAACGTGTCGGCATTAAATGATTATAATTGATACACTTAATGAATGGCTTTATGCGTGTATTCTTCTTAATCTTATCTTTTCGCATCCGACGAACAACACGTCTTGGATAACGAGCAATTCCAGCTACTAATGCTTGTGCAAATGGTTTCTCGTTAGTTCCATCATCAACTGTTTTTAATATAACAGCTTTTCGTCCTGCAAATCGTCCACTGAGAACGATTACGACCTGGAATAATGCATAATTAGTGATTATTCTTTTATTTTTCATGCTGTTCCTTACTTTTCCTGCTTTCATTATTTTCCCCATTTTTTTGCAATTTTGTTTTTTGAAATTCTAGAATGAAAAACAACTTAATTTGAGTAAAATTGATATTTATACAGTAGATTAATGTGTACATTATTAAAATAAGTGTGATTTAAAGTTAATAGATACCTACAATTAGATTAATTTAAAGAAGTTTTAGAAACTTCGTGATTTTTGGTTACACCGCAAAAATTGAAAAGGATTCAAAAACTTCCGTGCGTTGCATTTAAGGATATTTTGACTTCCACGCGGAAGGACTTTTTGAATTTGATGTGAAGCAACCTTGATCTGTGTGAACGCACAAATTCAGTTAGAAAGAAAAAAAACATAAACAAAATCGATTTTTCATTTTATTTTATTAATTTACATGTTTTAATGCCTTTAATTGTTATGTTAAGTTTGTGAATAAAGTGAATTAAGCATGGATTTCAATATACGACAGGATTATATGAGACAGAAACTTGATTTACTTGGATATTCATCACATTCCTTGCCACTTTCTGCTGTTCCATTAGTTTCTGCTATTTTAGATGATTTAATAGCCACAACAGAAAGTTTGAAGAAGTCAAAAGATGAGCTTGGACAGCTGCTGGAAGAGAAAAATGCTTGGGAACTTGGAAATGAGGTTTGTTGATTTAAATTTAATTAAATTCGTTTACTAATGAAAATTTGTCATTTAGGTATACAAATGTGACAATTCTAAGCTATTGCATGAAGTCAATCGACTTAAATTGGAACTGCTGAATAAAGAAAAGAACATCCAAATCGAGAATGCTGGTAAGTCTCTTACTTAAATTTGCTCAATTTTCCAATTTTAATGACTAATAAAATTCTTATAGGATTAAGAAAAAAAATAAGAAGTTTGGAAGCTGACAAGAAGTCACTGGATGAAAAATGCTCCGAACTTAATCACCTAATATCTTTATATGGTCAATATGACAAATCAAAAGGAAAAAAGTCATTAAAACCATTCATCTCGACTGTCCGTAAAAATGCATCATTTCCTGACATTTCATCAGACTCTAAAGAACAAGCTTGTGGCTGTACATCATCAAAATCAAGTGTGCCAATGAACAAAAGAACTTTAAAGGAACTAGAAAAAATTAAAAATGAATTAAAGCATGCAGAAGATTTAATTGAAGTTTTAAGGAAGCAAGAAGCTGAAAAAGAACGTGAAATTCAACGACTTAGTGCCTTATTTGTTGGTGGACGTCCTGTAACTGCTCTCGCACGTGATTGTTGCTATAAAGATGTTTCAAAAATCACAGAGGACATCAGTCACTTGCAAAATGATAAAATAGAATTGACAGTAAAATTAGCTGATAGTGAGGAACGGTATGAGAAATTGTTCCAAAAATGGAAGGTTCAAAAAGATAAAATGAAGAATTTAGAAGATCAACTTAAAGAAATCACAGAAGCAGCTTTGTATGTTGAAAAGGAGGCAAATTTGAGGATTAAAAATCAAAATCGAAATATTGCAGAATTAAAGGAAAATCTCAATTCGAATGGAAGTACCGTACCTAAAGAAATTAAAGATCTTAAACGAGCATTAAAAGAAAAGACAAAACAGGAACAAAAATTACTATTTGAAATTGAATATTTGAAGAATAAGCAAAATGAGCAGGAACAGCAATATTCAAATAAAAATTCAGAAATCATATCGGAATTAATTAAGGAACGTGACCTTCTACAAAACAGACTCAAGATGATGTGCGAGGATCAACCAAAAGAGCCACAACATTCTCATCATACAAATCATTGCAGTAATTCAAGCTGTAATGTTCATCAAATTTATTCACAATTAAGAGAAAAGGAACTGCAAGTTTGTAAGCTTCAGGACGAACTGTGCAGCTTAAGAAGTGAAAAAGTTCCAATGCATCAACATGGCGTACTTACTGTCACAAATAATTTAAGACGTGCTGAATGTGAACGTGATTGTGCATTAAATAAAGCACAGTCAATGAAAATGGACAATGATGCATTAAATGACAAGATTAAGGTCTTACAAGATTGTAAAATAAATGACAATAAGAAAATCATTCAATTAGAAGAAACAATATCAAAATTAAAGCTTGAAATTCAAGATCTCCATTCAGCCAAAACACCAGCATTTACCACAATTAAACAGCTACGTGAAGAAAATTGTGAACTGCAAATTAAATTAAGGTCATCAGATGAGGATTATAAGAAGCTTAACAATACTTACAATCAGATTAAAATGCTTAATCAACAAACTGAAAATGTCTTGATGAGCGTTCAAAATCAACTTGAATTTACAAAGTGTGAATTAAGTGAACGAGATTCACAAATATGCTGCCTTAATAAATCCAATGATTGCCTTAAAGATCAAATTGAAAAGTTATCAGCAGAAATTAGTAAAATAAAGAGCGAAAAATCTACAGTCGAACGTGAAAAAGAATTTTATATGATGACATTAGACAGAAAGAATGAGAAGTTGCATTGTGTTGAGTCTAAAATGGAATCTGTGGCATGTTTGAAGGAATCTAATAGGATGATGAAGACGCAAATTGAGTAAGTTGAAAAACCGTTAAAATTTATTTTTTTTTTGGAAAGTTTCAAATTTGTGAAAATCCGTTAATTTTTGAAAAATTTAAATTTTAGAAAGCCGTTATTTTTTTTGAAAAAAATTGAATTTTAGAAAACCACTACTTTTTTTGAAAAAAGTTGAATTTTAGAAAGCCGTTATTTTTTGAAAAACTTTGAATTTTGGAAAAACGCTACTTTTTTGGAAAAAATTTGAATTTTAGAAAACCGTTAAAAAATTTAAATTTTTTGTCTACTTATACTTTTCATTGAATATCAATAATTCTAATCCTAATTTCATCCTCAACAGTGATCTCAACTGCGAAATCAAACGCCTAGAATCAATTCTATGTGATACAAGAAATGAAAATCAATGTCTTTGCAAACAACTTGAAACAACAAAACATCACTTAACAAATGCAATTCATGAGAATGGACGAATGGTTGATGAACTTGCAACAATTACAGCTGAGCTGAATGCGACTAAAAAGTGCCTTATTGATAGTCAAAAAGAATCGGAAGTGATTAGAACTAAATTACAATCATACATTCATGAAATTGAGAGAATCGATGGTCTAATTGCAGTAAAGGAAGGTGAACGGAAGCAGACAATTGGTCAATATAAAGATCTCGAATGTCAATTTAAGAGTTTAGATCAAGAAACTTGTGAATCAAAGAGATTAATAGCTGAATATGAGCAGAGAATAAAACATTTATCAGGTCAACTTCATGCTAAGGAAATTGATATTGAGACACTTGAGAAGCAATTAATTGACATTTCATCAGAAATTGAGCTTATTAGAAGTGAAAATATGAAACTACACGTCGAACTTGAGGCACAAAGAAATTTAAGTGAGAAACTTGACATCCAAAAAGAGAAACAGAAAAATGAGATTCTCGAGTATCAGCTCAGTTGTAAGGAATTATTGGAAAAGAATGATAAATTGCGTGAAGAAATTTTGTTGCTAAAAGAAATTGGAGGTGGTGACACACACGTATCTGCATCCTATCATCCTACTATGTAGTATTAAATTTTATATTTTATTTTATTTCTTATTTGTTTTAAAATTAGAGTTAAAGAATTAATTAAATTGTGTTCATAAATGAATAAATAAAATTTCACTATTTCGAATGCACAAAAAGTGTGACTATACAAGAATATTTTTGATAATACTACTAGCCTCAAAAATATTTAAAATTTATTTACAGTAAATCAGTCACGTCTTGTTTACTTGTTAGATGTATCACAAATGAGTGCTTCCCCATACACATTTTCTTTATCACTCATGTCTAACTGCATTCCAATCAGAACAAAAAGTTTAGATAGTAAGACATGTCGGAAGACGTCACTTATTATTTCCTATAAATTTTATTCGACAAATTATGAAAAATGAGATAACAAAATAATAAAAATTGCGTCGGAAGTACTTACTTCCATATAATTTGTCTTATCTCTTTTTATGGCACTAAATGATGCCAATATATGTATTGTAAGGAGGTAAATGGACAAATAACGTCAAAATTTGATAAGAATTGCAACTTTTTATTCCGGGTCTTTGATGACTAATGTCCATTAATTATTGTATAAAAGAATCAAACTTAAATGACATTTTATTATTGTGAAATAAGTTGTGGAACTGTAAAGTCAAGGAATTGAAGAAAATTAAGACAAAAAATGAAAAGTAATCTATTTAAAAATTTCCAATTCTATTAAAATAACTAAATTGTGTCTAATTTTCAGCTACAATAATTTTACTAAGCATTGCTGCTTTAACATTCGGAAAAATTATCCCAACACCCAAAGAAGATGACACAATTGAAGTCGATGCTGCACAAAACTTTAACAATAATTATTACCAAAATTTGATGAATATGTTGCCAAGTGAACGTGAAATGCTTGGATTAACAATGAATCGAGACTTTTCAGCATATCCAAATGATCCAATGATGTCAATGGGACAATATTCACCACTTGATCAAATGATGATGCAAGGACAATATCCATCAATGGATTTTATGAATTATCCAGGAATGAATATGGGAATGTATCCAGGCATGAATCAAAATTATCCGAATATGGGAATGAATTATCCAAACATGATGATGCCAAATTTTAATTCATATCCCGGATTTCCAGGACATTATCAAGGAATTGCCAAAACTGACTCATGTGGATGTACAAGCACTTGTGGAATGCCATGTTTGTGGTGGTAAGTTAGCAATTATAAATTTAAAACTGAACAAATGTTGTTGTTGTTGTTGTTGTTGTTAATTATATTTATTAAGGTCCATCAGCTAAAAGCTATTTAAAGACCAGCTCCATCGGTGTCCAAAGTTGTACTGTTCCTTTATTATGTTCTGTGGTATTCCAATGTTGATCTCCTCCTTGCTCATTTTTTGTCGATTCTGATTTTGCCCCAATTTTTAATTAAATCGCGAATTTGTTGAGCTCTCTCCATTGTCTTCGAGTTCCTTGATTGTTAATGTATACTTATTTCCGGTTTGTAACTTATTCCTACACGTAATTAATTAAAAATTGCGGACTAGAAAATTCCACAACCTCCTCCTTCGGAGGTTAGGAGAGAACTCCACTGAACAAATGTTTTTAATGTTTAGCAGATTTTGAAAATTCAAATATCAAAACCTTACAACAGCAATAATTTTCAAAACATTTATAAGGTTTTGATCTAATTTTTGTTAAATTTTTTGATAACTGAAAACGTACAACAGTCAATTTGGAAAACATTTGTATGGCGTTTTAATTCTAAATAATTTTATATAAACGTCGAATATTTAACTTTTTTTTGTTGAATTTTAAAGGAGCTGCACACCATGCGTACCATGTCCGATTTGCCCTGAAGAAACTACAACATTACAGCCAACAACAACAACAACAACATTAGCAACGCTCCCAACCGTCCCTCAAGAATTAGAGACTACAACCCTTCCACCATCTAATTCCTGCCCATGCGTTCGATTATGCCCACCATGTCTTCCTTGGTAAGTAGAGTAGTACATAACCTCAAAAAAGGTCATGTGAATGGTAAATTTTCTATTATAAAATTTTTGTATAGGTTCCCATGCAATCCATGTTCCTGTCCATGTAATCCTCCAGATAATAATACACCCGTCCAAACAACCACAACGCCTGAACCAACCACCACCAGCACATTTTTAACGACCGTATCTCAGGAAATTACACAGTAAGTTTTAAAATTTTCATGAATAGAATTTGTAACTAAATTTTTAATTTAACTTCCTTCAATTTAGAACCCCACCAAATAATTGTATTCCATGTCAACCTTGCATGCCCTGTAGTCCAATTTGGTGGATGCCATGTTCACCATGTAATTGCAATAATGGATGTCAAACTTCAGCACCAATAACAACAACACAAGTGCCAATAAGAAATAATCCACCAAGAAATGATGTCATTACGAATAATAACAGCAATTCAAGCAACAGAAATAATTGTCAATGTATTTGTGCTCCTTGTCCTCCATGGCAAGACTGCCCACCATGTCCGAAAAATTGTCCATGTTATTAATAGATAATTGATAAATATTGTAAAGCAGAAAAGCCCCCACCGAATGTGCTTAATTTAAGACAATAAATGAAACTATTCAGTAACAAGATAAATTCTGTTGTTTTTTTTCCTGATTTTTTGGGGATGTTAAGATATGATGTCTATAATGTTTGATTTGGTATCGATCCATATTATATTAAATCTTTTGAATCAAAATTTAAAATTTTTAAATGTTAATCAATTTTTTGAAAAATCCAAAACACTAAAAGTGAACAACCCCTCTATCAGGTCAATTGTCAGGTGCTTGGAAAAACTAAAATGTATCTAGTTTTGATAAGAATTGAGTATGTAACATTTTCATGTAATGATAGCGATTGTTTTATCAACAAAATTATTTCAGTATAAAAGGAACTTACTTTTTGGAAGCTATGTAAGTCATTAAGAAAGATTCAATCCAAAATGAAGCAATGTAAGTTTTAGAAGTTAAAAATTGGGTAATTTTTACTAATAAAAAAATCTTTTGGCAGTTATCTTAGCAGCTTTATGCATCAGTGCTGTTTTTGCAGCACCAACTGAAACTGAGGTTCAATCAGCTCAATTTATGAATCCTATGATGATGAATCCAATGATGATGAACCCAATGATGATGAATCCGATGATGATGAACCCAATGATGATGATGAGAAATTCAATGATGATGGGTTGTAACAGCTGTTCTTGCATGCCCAGATGTCCTGTTATTTGGATGTGCCCTCCAGTTTGTAATCCATGCTGGTAAGTTTTATTTTTTCTGCATTAAAGTAAGATCTACAAGAAAGTATTTAAAGAGAAAAATCGTTAAAAACGGCTAAATATTTTTTGAAAAATAACGATAAAAAAATATTTAAATTTCTCTTACCTGTAAATTTGTAAGAAACATCCAGAGGACTTCTTAATATCCGATTAATGCTTATTTCTATTGAATGTTTTACACAGTTTTACAATTCTAATGACATATTTCACTATCCACAGCTGTAACAATACATGCGAAGAAAATCCAGTTGATCCAGTCGATCCAATTGAAGATGATAAACCAGATATGCACGGACCAGAATCAATTATGCCACTTCCAATCTTCCCAAATTACCCACTTTTGGATGAAATTGCTCAACGAATCTTAGAAAGACCAGAACGACGTCAATATCCAGATGACATTATTGTTCATTTGCCAAGACATTAAATTTTGAAATCCGAAAAAGCTTTAAACTAGCTGATTGTTAAGTTTACCCGTTTATTGTTGCTAGAAATTAAATTTTTGTAATGATTTAATAAAATTTATTTTGACAAAATTTTTACTAACCTCAATTTTTGTTGTGAACGTGAAATTTTTTGAATTAATGATTTCTCAATGAATTTAGAGTTAAAAAGTATACATTATGGCGATATTGTATCGTTATATTCGTCTGGATTCCTATCATCATTAGGGTAAGTTCAATTTCATGTATTTAATAGACTTTTTTGTTAAAAATAATTTTCCATAGTTTACTGGATGATCGTGTCACAATTAATACCACTGATGGAGATTTAAATAAGCCACCGATTAAGTTTAAGGACTGCTTATTCAAAATATGTCCTGTTAAGAAGACCATAACTAACAAAAAGTCGTTTGATTGTGTCAAATGTATTGATCAAAATGTGGAAGTAAATTTAGAAAATGACGTCGTCAATTTGTATGGAAAACGTGTCAAATATGGATCATTAGTCAAGTTGCTTCATGTCAAGTCAGAAAAGTATCTTACAGTTTGCAAACAACTCCGTTCGGCACATGATTCAGATGCATTAAAAGCTTATTTTGATAAAAATGGAAGTGAAGGTTCTTTGTTCTATGTCATGCCATTTTATAAGCTACGATCAATTGGCGAAGACATAACTGTTGGCGATGAAGTCATTTTTAAGTCAGCTTTAGTTAATCATAAGAATCTTCTTGCCAGTTCATTTGATTTGGTTGATAAAGTTGGATTTAAAGAAGTTTATGTCCTTTATGGAATTACAGCATGGAAAATTTCATTGTTCCTAACTCATAATGAGAATCAAAAGAGCTTCCTTAAAAGTGGCGATATTGTGAGATTATTTCACATTGAACAGCAAAAATATCTCACAAAAGATGAATTAAATACGCATGTATTTTTGAGAAGTACTGAAAGAATTCCACCGTCAACAGCCACAAGCTCTAAAGCATTATGGGAAATTGAAGTTGTTCAACATGATCCATGTCGTGGTGATATAGCTCATTATAATTCACTTTTTCGATTTAAGCATTTAAATACTGGACATTATCTTGTTGCGGAAATGGAAAATGATGGGAAACAGCATGAAATGTTTTGGTAAGTCTTACTCGACTGTCCTTAAGTTATGATTTACAATTTTATTTATCTTTTTGTATCTTTTTGCAGTTTAAAAGCCATAACAGATTCGTATGACATTGCGTCAATATTTGAATTAGATCCAATATCGTTAAATGACTCAGATGCTCTCATTCCACATAAAAGCTTCGTTTTATTAAGAAATGTGGCAACAAATACATGGATTAGAGCTTCAAATATTCGTGTTGGAGGTGAATCTGACAAGACTGTTTTCTATAAAGTTGAATGCTCAAAAAATAGGGATGAGAAAGAAGCTTTTCGGATTGTGTCTGTTAATATTGATGAGGTATGATTGATTATTAAGAATTATCTAAATATTTTAACGGTAATTTTTTAAATTTTTTGATTTTTTTTTCAAATATTTTTTGACCGTTAATTTTTAATTTTTTAAATATTTATTTTTTATTTTTTCAAATATTTTTTGACCGCTAATTTTTCAAAACTCAATTTCTAAATTTTCTTTAAATTGTAGATTCACGACTTTGACTTCACAAATGAAGCATACGATTTATTGACCACAATAACAGCAAGACTGCTCATAAATTGCAAGATAAGTGAATATGACAGAAGTCGTTTGACTTCTATTCTGCAAAAGCTTATCTTGTTTATTGGAGATGCTGATATTGACACTAATGCTTCCAACATCCTTCAAGTTGATATCGATAATCCAAATAGGAAGCGACAAAAGATATTTCGTGAATTAAACATCATCACACAGATTTTCTGCATCCTAAGCATGTCATCGGATTTTATTAATGATAAAGCAATGCCTTCAAAAGCTTACAAATACATCTTCCAACTATGCTATCGAGTCATTAAATTAAGCCAAAAAAATTATCGAAAAAATCAAGAATTTATTGCATGCAATTATTTTAATTTAATGCAGCAACATATTGGCTTAGATATTCTTGCCGAAGACACAATCACAGCTTTATTGAATAACAATCAAAAATTATTGGAAAAGTTTATAACGCCAAGAGAAATAGAAACTTTTATTGATTTGATAAAGCAGAACATGTCAAAATGGAATGGAAAATATTTCGATTATCTTACTGCTCTTTGTGTTGCTGACAATAAGGCTTTGCCAAGGACACAGGAGATGATTTTTAGTTTAATAACAAAAAAGTGTAATTTGAGCATTTTATTGTCTATTAAAAATATTCATGATAAGGAAATTGAGGATAAATTGGATGCAGATATGGAAAATATTATTATTGAATGGAAAAAGGTAAGGCTTACGTAAAATTGTTATTTATAATGCATAATTAATATTTCTATTTTACAGAGCAAAAAGTCATTCAAAGATTTATTAACTGGACATGCAAACCATCGCAAGGAAGATACAGCAATATTAAAATATTTAAATCATCAAATTGAATTGTATTCAAGCATGTGTATTGATAGACAATCTGACGCCATAAATTATCTATCACAGAAAATAAGTTTCGATGATATTATGTCATTTGTTAGACATGAAAGTGTCCCAGATGAATTGCGTGCATCATTTTGTAAATTATTGAATAACTTGTACATTGATCGTCAGCCAAGAGGGCGTTTGAATTTGAATCAAGCTGCTTTTTATTGGAAATTAATTCCTGATAAAATTAATAAGAATGTTAAGGATATGTTCGGTGGAAATCAGGGTGAATTTCAAGTTATTAAGGATTTCATTGAACAATATTTGAAGCGTTTGGTTTTGGATGAGAAATTCTTTAAAAATATGGTAAGCTTTAACGTCTTTTTCAGATTCAAATATTTTGCTGTTGTATGGTTCTTAAATTAATTTCGACTGTTGCAAGGTTTTGGACATTTGAAAGGTTTCAGCTGTTTAAAAAACATTTATATTGTTCTGAATTAAAATTTGAATGGTTTTCATTTTAATTTCAAATTTTAAAAATCCGTTAAAATTTCTTTCATTAGATTACTGAAAAGACAACTTTAGAGGTCATTAACCTACTCCACACTGCACTTTCATTCGGATTTTATAATTTGGAAGGAGTTTTTGAAATGTTATCAACAATTTTGAATGTCATTGAAGGATTTAAGAAGTTTGAATATGAGGCAATGTCACCGACAATTATCAGCTTAAAATTGAAATGTTTGAACATTATGAACTTTGTTTTCGATTATGTCACTTATTGCCGCATCAATTATATGATTAATTTGATCAAAGTGGAAATTAGAAAGCAGAAAGTTGAAAATCTTATATCAAAAAGCTACCAGAATGAATTTGCATTGAAAATTAAGGATTTCTTTACTAATGAGGTAAGTTGAGAATTTTTAAAAGGAATTATCACAAAACAAATTCAATTGTAATGCATTTTAGATCCCCAAGCATATCAACATAAGTAACGCAAACAATCAACGAATAATTTCAAATATTTTACAACTAATTCAATCAAAATCACCAGAAATAACATCAAAAGCATACCGTACATTATTCCATTACTTCCATCAACTTTCAGATCTTGAAAAGTCATTCTCTAAAATTAAAATAATCATAGATGATGACGATGACACGCTAAGTGAAAGTACAACAGACATAACATTTTGTAGTATTCATAATTTAGTATGTAACGTTCAACAAGAACTTATCACGAAAATTGGCTTACGAATGTTTGCCGAAAATAATTTGATTGCAAAATATTTATATTGGATTGGAAATGATGAAAGCTCAAAGGAATTTATCGATATTCTTGGCAATGTCATTAAACATATTAATTATTTAGTTGAAAATAATGACAAAGATCTCTCATTTATGCTACTTAATTTATTAAAATTTATGCTTCATTATGAGAATGATTATGCTGCGGAAGTGAAAATGTCATTTGACATCAAATTTGCATTAAATGAGATGAAAAATTACTTTGATAGTCAATTTAAGAAGCTTGAGGATGATTTTGATCTTTCCGATGTACAGGAAACGCTGTTGGATAAGAATATTGGAGATTTAATTGTTACAATGCTCATCAGATCACCAGAAATGAATATTTTCTTTATTGAGGGTTTGGATTTAGCAAATCAAGTCCTTAATAAAGGAAATGCACAAGCACAGTCATGTCTGTATAATAAAATCATGTCTTTGGACTCAACAGCTGATTTCTTCAAATTAATTCATGATAAAATTCAGGTAAGGGAATTTAATTAATTCTGAGACTATTTTGTGCCATAAATAACACAATTTAATTCCAAAAACAGTCAGTTAATGCTTATTCTATTCACAGGAATGCAAATTAGAAATTAAAACAGACAAGCTGAACACGAGTCATGCTGAGTCATACATCGAAACAAGTCATGCTCATCTAATTAAGAATTCAAGTTCAGAAGATTATTCTAGCAATTCAATATCGCACAATTATTCGCAAGCTAATAGACTTAGCTGTATTTATACATCTACAAATGTCTTGGTTACAAGAAAAATTTTAAGATTATTGCAATTATTGTGTGAACATCACAATGCGGAATTTCAAAATATTTTACGCGATCAGAAAACTAAAATTAATTATAATTTGGTCAGTGAAACGCTTTCGCTGTTTGAATGTATTTGCGGTGAGTGAAAATTTTTCTTCGCATGCTTTTTTTCATTTTTCTAGCGCATGTAGCTTGTATTGATCGTTTTCTATTTTAATAGATTTTTATTCAAATTCTTCCTATTCAAAAATTTACGACTTTAAAAAGTGTGAAATTAAAAAATTATTTAACGGTTTTCAAAAATTTAAATCAAAATTGTTTTAAAATTTTTAACGGTTTTTTTAAAATTTCAAATTTTCTTAACGGTTTTCAAAAATTTAAATTTTCTAACCAAATTTTTTTCAAATTTTTTAAAAAATTTAAGTTTTTAACGGTTTAAAAAATTTTCAAAAATTCTAACAGTTTTTAAAATTTCAAATTTTTTGTTTTGAAAAATTATTACTTTTTTTTTAAAAAAAAATCAATTTTTTAGCGTTTTTTGAAAATAAACTAATAAATCAAATTCAATCTAAATAAATATATTCTAGAACAATTTCAACAACGAGATGATTATGACTTAATTTTCTATACGTGCTTAGATGCTCTCACAGAATTCTGTCAAGGTCCATGCATTGAAAATCAAAATTGCATAATTTATCATGACTCAAATATCTCCACAACCGTCATGTCTCTTCTTACTCAATTCAAGTGGAATGCTGGATTATTTGGAAGTGTTTTGAAATTTCTTTTTGCACTTCAAGAGTCAAGAAGTAATTTTGATTTTCTAGAAAAATCTGTGAATGAAGAAACATTCCAAAAGCTGCTTCAAAAAGTCGTTACTGGATATTATATGGATGAAGATGAATGCACAGAATCGATGAATATTTCTCATAATTTTTATATTTTATGTCATCAATTAGCCAAAAATAATCGAAAATTTGAGGAACAAATGCGAAATATTTCACAGGCTGAACATGAAGAAGTTTTTAAATATTTCGAAAATAACACAGCTCAGATTGAAATTGTCAAAATTGATCGTACTTTAGAAGATGTCATTTTTCCTATACCAAAAATCTGCAAGAACTTAAGTCAGGAAGCAAAATCGAAAATTTTCTTGACATGTGAAAGAGATGAACAAGCCTCGAAGGTAAATTGCATTAAATCCAAATTTTTATTCCTCATTAATGTGTCATTTTCCAGGTCCCAGACTTCTTCAATAAAGCAAATCAACTTCTAGATGAACTCGAATGGGAAAGTCGTAAATCGCATAATTATTTCAACGTTAATATTGCAAAGAATAAATTTGCCTTTTCAACAGCAACATTCATACTCGTTCTGCTAATAAACTTATTCATTATCTTCCTATATCCATTCAGTAGCTGTGAAGTGGACTTTAATTGGAAATCAAATATTTGTGCAATGACTTTTCTTGGATTATTGCCAATTTATTTGCACTCAAAATTTGAATATCGATGGTCAATTTTAATGTTTATGATATCGATGATATTTACAAATACAATGGATGGATTTATGACAATATTGGGAAGTGCTTGTGTCGTCACAAAATGCTTTCATATTATCGGCATTGTTTATGAGATTGAGGTCAAGAAACGACATGAAAGTAGCTTTAATAATGCAGATTTACAACTTCAGATGGTTTATTTGATGATAGCTATTTTTGGAATTGCTTATAATCCGTTGCTGTTTTCTATTTTGGTGAGTTTAAATTGATTTTGAAGAGATTTTTTGATGCATTATCTAAGCTTTATTTTTTTCTCGTAAAAATTTTTAACGATTTTTTGAAATTTAAATTTGAAAACCATTCAAATGTTTATCATTAAAAACTATTGAAGGGTTCTAAATTTAAAAATAATTTGTATGGTTTTGAAAATTTCAAAATAATTTGAATGGCTTTCAAACAAAGTAGCAAACAGATATATGCGCACAGATGAGAACCGTACAATTCCTTGATAATTTGTAAGGTTTTTCAGAATTTTAAGGTTTTATTTGAAAAACCTTACAAATTATCAAGGAATTGTACGGTTCTCATATGTCCACAGATATCTGTTCATCTAATTCTGCTTTCAAGCAATGAATGCATCAAAAATCACAGTTCACTGCTACTTAAAGAAATATTTACTGAAAAAAAAAAAATTTCACAAAAAATAAATAATTTTATTAACACATTTAATTTTTATTTGCACAGCTACTCGAAATTGTTTATCGCGAAGAGACATTACTCAATGTTGTCAAATCAGTAACAAGGAATGGCCGTTCAATTATATTCACAAGCATTCTGGCATTTCTTCTCGTTTATTTATTCTCAATTATTGGATTTGTTTTCTTTGGCGACGATTTTGTCGTCACATCACAAACAGATCAATCATTACGGACGGAACGAGCATGTGATTCACTTTTTATGTGCATAATTACATCATTAAATCATGGTTTGAGGAATGGAGGCGGTATTGGTGATGTTTTGAGGACACCATCATTTTTGGAATCATCTTATTTGCCACGAGTTGTTTATGATCTTTTATTTTTCTTTATCATTATCATAATCGTATTGAATCTTATTTTTGGTGTAATCATTGACACATTTGCTGATCTAAGATTAGAAAAGCAGGAGAAAGAGAAGATATTAAAAAATACATGCTTCATATGCGGTCTACATAGTTCCGTATTTTGTAATAAGAAAGTTAGCTTTGAGGAACATATGAAATGTTATCACAATATGTGGCACTATTTATACTTCATTGCACATCTACGAGTCAAAAATCCCACAGAGTTTACTGGTCCCGAGAGTTATGTTCATCATATGATAGAAATGAATAATTTAGAATGGTTTCCACGACAACGTACAGCATCACTTAATGAAGATGAGAATAATGATGAAATCAGTAAATCTGATGTGTATAAATTGAAGAAAATGCTTGAGGAAACTCAAATTATTATTGAAAATCTCTCAAAGCAATCAATTGAACTAAAACATCAAGTTTGTATAATATTTACACCACTTACCTATCAAATGTTATTTACTAATGTCATTTACTCTTCTTTTTTTTTCATTTAAGATCAATGAACAGCGCAAACATAAACGTTATGAAATTTTCACCACTAGATCATCAACATTATCTAACATCAATCTCCAATCAGTTGATCATTGTTAAGCATTTTTGATATTATGTTTTTTTTTTTGCTCCAAAAATATTTTTTGCAAACATGTTTTAAGTAATAAAATAAACGATTCACAAAGGAAATTTACATGTTTTTTAATGTTTTAAGAATTAACGGTCGAAAAATATTTGAAAATTGAGTACATTCAAAAATGTTTTGAAAAAATAACGATTTTAAAAATTTTGAAAAATTAACAGTTTTCAGAATTTCCAAAAATGAACAGTTAATAAAAAATAACGGGTTTTAAAATTTAAAAAAATTAACGGTTTTTAAAATTTCAAAAAATTACTAATTTTCAAAATTTTGAAAAATTAAGTCATAAAATTTAAAGAAATCAAACTTTTAATAAATATAGCACAAAACAACCTGTTAACTGACATATCAGGTACACACAGAACGATATGCAACAACTTAAAAAACATCTTCGCATACATGCGAACCAAAAAAAAAAGTTTCACAAATAAATTAACGGTCATAAAAATTTCAAAAGCTTGCTGCAAAAAGCGATTTTTAGAGTGTCATTAATAATCAATGAAAAAAAAATTGTAGATTAAGAAAGAAATGAATATAATTGTGCTTTGAAGAGTTATGTTAAGGTTTATGTTGCATAAAGTTAATAGGCTATCTATTATCTAATCGCGAAAGTTGAAATTCGCGACTTAAATTAGTGAAATTGACGTGAAAAACACAAATGGCTACAGTAGAAAAAATTGATAAAATAGAAAAGATTCATGACGATATTTCTTCATCAAAGAATTCAGAACAAACAACAGCCCGTGAATCGGAAACGACATCAGATTATGGTAAGAAATGTGATAAATTAAAATATTAATTAAATTGTGAAATTTACGTGTTAAAAGGAATTTACAAGAAAAAAAAGTGAAAAAAATGCAAATTATGAATCAGACAATTTCAAAGGCCATTAAAAAAGAGTATAGAGCTTGCTATAGGAAGAAGAAAATAAAAAAAAAGAAACAACAAAAATATCATTCAATTTTCTCATGAAATACATATTAGCTATGCAATATATTTATATATGTTATGTGATGTTATGAGTGTAAAAAATATTAAATCCTGGATTATTGAATTTTATTAGACAACATCCAGAAGAGACTGCTTTTTCCTCCTTCACGCATATTCTCAGTCATGTCTATGTAGCAGCATATATACATGTATATATAACAATTTTTTTTTGTGTAAAGGAATGAATGAATTTGGGACGACGAGAGAAAATAAGAAAAAGAAGAAATGCAGATTCTCCTGTGTATAGACATTTATAAAAATTACAATTTTTTTACTACTAATAATAATAATAATAATATATTAAGTGATGTAAAACAAATTTTTCCACGATCTATTTTTAATTAATGGCCCAATTTGTTTTCAAAACATACACAAAAAAAAAATGTTCAATTGATGGTTGATTTAAAGCATATTAGACTGTATAAACATCGAGAAAATAATAGAGAATTGGACTGTGCAATTTATGGAGGCTGAATGAATGTGATAAGAGTGAATTATGTGATAAGATGTCAGTTATTACGTTTTTTTTTTAAAGTTTTATATAAAAATTCCATCAGTGATTCATAATTCGCATGTAATTGTTAAGTAAGACAATAATAAAAAAAATTAAAAAATTAATCTTTTTTCTTTGTGTTAACAGTGAGGACAGGAGGTGCTCAAAATGAGGTAAGTTAAAAGTTTAAAAGTTTATGTCTCATGGGAAATTTATCAAAAAAAAAATTATAAATTCTTAGACGATGTCAGAAGGAACTAGGGGAAGCGCCATCAACAGCTCCATATCAAGGACGGCAAAATCAGATAAAGAGAAGAAAATTGGACATCGGAGAGTTGGTGAGGATGGCGAGATTACGTATAAAAAGATCCAGACGAGTACCATTATGGGTTCAATTCAATTAGGAATACAGCATACAGTGAGTTAACAAATTGTTACACACAATAACCTTCACATTCACTTAGCACACTATATATATTATTATTATTTTTTTTTTTTCAACGGATCGATAAAATCATGCTATTGATTTTTTTTACTCTGTGCATATTTCATTCTTACATTCTTTTTTTTCTCTCCTTTTTACACTCACATACAACAGGTCGGAAGTTTAGCCTCCAAACCTAAACGTGATTTATTAATGATGGACTTCTGGGAAATGGAAACAATTTCATTTCCACCCGAAGGAAGCAGCATGACACCTGCTCATCATTACAGCGAGTTTAGATTCAAAATTTATGCGCCTATCGCCTTCCGTTATTTTCGAGATTTATTCGGTATACAGCCAGATGATTTCATGGTACGTATAGAGGAGAAATATGTGGAAAAATATTGTATATTGCAAAATGTTGGTGGATTTTTTTTTGGTGATGTAAGCGCATTGATATTCGTGAAATTTATGGAATTTTATTTTGTAAAAAAATAACGATAAAAAAATATTTAAAATTTAACGAATTTTAGAAATTTGAAAGTAAAGTTTCAAAATTTTTAAAATAACGGTCAAAAAATAATTGAAATTTAATGAATTTCAAAAATTTTAATTCATAAACTTTCAAAATAACGGTCATTCGATTTTAAGAAAAATAACGTTTGCCAAAAATTTGAATTGAAATGTTTCAAAATTGTCGAAATAACGGTCATTCGATTTTAAGAAAAATAACGTTTGCCAAAAATTTGAATTGAAATGTTTCAAAATTGTCAAAATAACGGTAATTTAATTTTTAAAAGGGCAATTCTTTAGATCGTTGGATTTTTTGAAAATTCAAAAAAATGATCCGTGTTCCTTAAAAAATTAATTGCTGGAATTATGCAATTTAACATAATAAACACTTTATGCAACCTAGCTAAACATCTTTATTTACAGTTAAAGCTTCTTTATCAATATTCTAATCAAATCAAATATTAATAAATTAAGCTGAATTTTCAAGTTTTAAAAATAATTTTTTCGTGGATTTTGCATTTCGTTGCTCTTACTCAATATATATATATATATGAGGTCATATGGACAGAGAAAATTTTCCATTGTTTCCGGTATAGAAAGTTTTGATGGTGTTAGTAAATTTTTCAAAATTTAACGGTCATTTTCTTATATGACCTCATATATATATGTATTGCTCTTACTTAAATTCGTTTGTCACAAAAATTAATAAATTAAAGAAAATCACAAGTTGTTAAGTATCAACAGGGATAATTAGTGATAAAAAGAGAAATCATCTTTCATTAGTGCAAGCAAGAAACCGTCTAAGTGTGTGGAAATAATTAAATTTTGATTCAAAGTTTGTCAAAATAATTTTTTCCAAAAATTAAGTAAGAGCAACGGACATAAAAATGAAAATATTTCATTAAATAAAGTGTTTTATCAAGTCTAGATAGGTTTAAAGGCTATAAAATATAGAAATACGTGATATATAATGGCTAAAATTATACAAAAACGAGTCAATTTTGAGAAAAATGTGTTTTTGTGAAAATTTTCATCCAAAGAATTGCCCAAAAACGAAAAGTTCAAAAAATTTCAAAATTTTAAATTCCAAAACTCCGTTAAACTAGAAATTTTGACAAATTTTTCAAAAAGACTAGTAAAACGCGAATCAGAATCAACCTACATGTGCAAAACAATATGAAAAAATAATAAATAATTCATGAACGTGAAAAAATTTTATTATTTATTATTATTTTATTTTTAGATGTCCATGTGTTCAGCTCCATTACGAGAACTTTCAAATCCTGGTGCATCGGGATCCATATTTTATTTGACCGATGACGATGAGTTTATAATCAAAACCGTTCAACATAAAGAAGGTGAATTCTTGCAGAAACTTCTTCCAGGCTATTATATGAATCTTAATCAAAATCCACGAACACTTTTACCAAAATTCTTTGGCTTATATTGTTATCAATGCAATAGCAAAAATGTCCGTCTTATTGCAATGAATAATTTGTTACCGTCTTCGATAAGGATGCATTTGAAATATGATTTAAAAGGATCTACTTATAAGCGTAAAGCAAATAAATCGGAAATTAAGAAAAAATCTCCAACATATAAAGATTTAGATTTCATGGAACATCATCCAAATGGTATAAGTTTAGAAGCAGATACATATGCGGCATTAATAAAAACAATTCAAAGGGATTGTCGTGTACTTGAGTCATTTAAAATTATGGATTATTCGTTACTCGTTGGTGTTCATAATATGGATCAAGCTCAAAAAGAGAAGCAAGAAGAGATGAAAAATCGACATGCACGTAAAGAATCACGTGGTGGTGATGAATCAGACTTGGAAGATGCTCCGGAAGCAGATCAAGCAATGCATGAAGATCGAGCTGGAACTTCATTAAATCGCACTAGGTAAGTACTTTCGGTGTGCTTCAAATTCATTTTGCTCTTTTCATTAATTTTTTTCTGAGACAATGCTTATTGTGTATAGTGCACTTCACAGATCCATTAATCGTCAACGTTTAGTTGCACATAGTACAGCAATGGAGAGTATTCAGGCAGAAAGTGAACCAATTGATGAGGAGGAAGATGTTCCGTAAGTTCTTCAATTTACTGATTAATATTATATAAAACCTCATAAAAAATTATTTAATTACATATTTTTTTTAAGACCCGGTGGAATTCCAGCTCGTAATGATAAAGGAGAACGATTGCTTTTATTCATTGGTATTATCGATATTTTACAATCATATCGATTAAAAAAGAAATTGGAACATACGTTTAAAAGTATCATTCATGATGGTGTAAGTAGTTGAATCAACCTTCTATTCTCACTCAGCTGTGACATTCATGTTGATAAATTATTTTTAAAAAATCATGAGAATTACATACTAGCATTCTGATGAACATTAAGTGTTTTTTATGGCAAGATTTATGAGCATTCCTTTGTGTGACAAATTTGGAATTGAAATTAACGGTTTTGGGATTTTTGAATTTTTATTAAAATTCACAATTTAACGAATTTCAAAAATTTGAAATTTAAAGAATTTCAAAAGTTCAAAATTTATCGAATTTCAAAAGTTCAAAATTTATGAGAGCTTTTCGAAAAATTCAAATTTTAACCATTTCAAATATTTATAATGATTTTCATGACTTTTTGATATTCAATTTTGACCTCAAACTGCAAAAGTATCCAAAAAATAAAATGATATAAATAAAAATTGCAGTCACGTTTTAGTCGGCAGAAGTGACTCATACAACCAATTTGTCATGTAAAGAATGCTCGAAAAAAATCCAATTTCATTTTTTCTAACATAAACATTTCTTTTTTTGGCTACATTCTAGGATACCGTTTCCGTACATCGTCCATCTTTCTATGCTCAACGTTTTCAAGATTTCATGGCCAAGACTGTATTTCGAAAAATTCCATCGCGTAAGTTTACATTATCAACACCTCTGAAACAATCGATGGGTCATTTATGATGTTTTGTTTGTTTGATACGAAATTTCATTATCTCTGTATGATTTTTGATTTTTCAATTCTTATTTTTTTCCTCATTTTTTTCTGATGATTGATATTTTTTTTTTTTTTTTTCAAACATAATTTGAATCAGTTTTGACGACGACAAACAATTTGTTATTACTATTTTTTCTTGTTTTGTTTTTTATTGGTTTCTTTCTAAAATAATATTAATTTAGAAACTATAAACAACTTTTTTCATTTAAATAGTTTTTTTTAAAAAAAGTAATAATTAAGGTTTTGTGGCAAAACATTTGAAGACAAGAAACATAAATTGAAATATAAAAACACACACAAAACATGTACAAAGCCTTAAAAAAAGAAGAAAAAATGAGTAAAATTAAACACAAACAAAACTATAATTGTGATTAAAGACACGGCATCTATGCCTATCTTAATTTTAAATATATATTTTTTTATATAAGAAATATGATAATATGAGGTATTTTTATTACAATATATATTTTTTTATTAGTTAATTATTTGACTGGTCGTCTATTAAAACAAAAACAAAAAAGTTGGATGTCTATAAGTCGACGTATATATTGTATTTTTTATTATGATTTTGAAGGAAAGCCGTTTATATATATTTGTGGAAAGTCTCTAAATGGTTAATTGTTGTGATATCTTTAAGATAAATTACATTTTCGCATAAATAATGAAATATTAAATAATAATTTTGACCCCTTTTCAATTCAATTCCTTCATTTTATAGGAACTTAATTTCCTTATAAAATGACACAAAAAGAAAGTTTTTCTAAAACAAAGAATCTTTTTCTTATATATTCATAACATATATTTTTAAAAATATTCAAAAATTATTTTAAAAACTTTTAATTTCGTTATCTTTTTAATTTTAAATTTTCTGTCTATCTTTCTACCCTACTGTTTGTCTATGGTCTCTATTATTTCATAAATATGTCTTAAATTAAAAGAAATTACATGACTTTAAATAAAATGACAATTTCCACATTTCATTCCTACTATTTTTACATAAACTAGCTTTTTTTCTATCGAACAATAAAATTCTCTTTTTTTCTTAACTATTCTGCTTATTCAATTAAGCATGAGAATTATTTACTTTATATCTTTGAACATATGATGGAAATATCTAATATCTTAATGAAAGCATTGTTGCCTTCTCAAAATGTGTGACTTAAAAGTTTTTTTTTTGAAAGAAACTTTTATATTGAATTTTGTATGCAATTCAAGGATTTTTTAAGAATTTTAAAAATTTTATTGGAAGTCAAAAAACTTTATATTCATTAAATTTTCTTCAAACTTTTAAAATCAAAATTTAAAAAATCTCAAAAAAAAAAAAATTATTTGAGTATCCTTAAAAATTTCAAGAATCTCATCAAATTTGAATTGCGTACATCCTTCAACCCAAAATCCTAAAACAATCTCGCGAGATGTAGCCAAAAATCAATCAAAATTCTGTTAAATATTTTAAGTTCTTTTATTGTTTCTTCCCTCATAAATGACCCGAAAAAAATATATTTTCTACTTTTTGTTTTGTTCTCATTACGTGCCAATGACCTTGCCTTTATTCACCCATTATACTGATAATATTTGTTTATGTTTATTATTTTTGCTGCATACAAAACAACAAAAATATACTTTTTTTTTGTTTTTTCATTAAGTTTAGTTTACTTATGTCATTCATGAATTCACAAGACACGAATAATAAAAGAAAAAAAAGATGCGAATGACAAGTAACAAGTAAAGGAATAAATGAAGAAACCTTATTTACATTTATATACACACACATTTTATTATTAAATATTCCTGTAAACCGTAAAAAATTGTTTTAGCTGAAAATTCCATCAATATAATCCATTCATATCTACTGAATTGATAATGAAAAAAAAAACCGCAAAAGACTGAGTTTAAATGATTCATACTTTACTGCTACCTTAGCTAATTTCACTTACTTCTTATTTACTTACGGCTATAATAGGGAATGAATTACACTCACATAAAAAAATAAATAATAAATAATAAATAATAATAGTTATTATATACACCACCACACCCCCTCGTGTACAATGTGGATATTAATGCTTAGTGACCAATTTCATTTGTCTTCCTTACTCTTTAAAAAAATATGTACACTATGTCAGAAGTGTAGCTAGAATTATTGTTGGAGAGATTTTAAATTAATTTTGAGAATGAAATGATTAGAAAAAGTTTATTACAAAAAAAAATTTGATTAAAAAAGAAATTCAATTTCAAACAAATTAAAGTTCATTTATTTTTTTTGGTTTCTTGATGAAACTTTCAACAAGTTGCCCATAAGCTCTTTAAAGTTTGAATTGAAACTATAAATCAATTAAATTTGAACTTAAAAAAATTAAAAATTAGTTAGTTTATTTAAATTCTTTATAAAAAAAAAATCAATTTTAAAGTAGGTACTTGATTTAAAAAATTTGTTTTTTTTTTTTCAAAAAAAAAAAAAAAAACTTATTCAAATCAAATTTATTAAAATCGAAATATAAGAAACTATATGAAAAAAAAAAATCCATTAAATTCAAAAATTTTAAATTTTTTTTATTTAAAAATTTTGATTCAGGTCGAATCTGTTCAAATCGAAGGCCC
The DNA here is from genome assembly GCA_026123125.1 of Chironomus striatipennis. NCBI lineage: Eukaryota > Metazoa > Arthropoda > Insecta > Diptera > Chironomidae > Chironomus > Chironomus striatipennis. The sequence continues at coordinate 49,443,633 of CM047392.1, read as the reverse complement.
CTTTTAATTGAGAAATAAAAATTTTTTAAAAAATGTTAAATCTGATAAAGAATCTGCTCTAGCTCCACTTCTGCACTAAACATTATTTGACACACTTCCTCATGTATAATTTTTACAAATCCTTATGATTATTTCACACCTATTATTTTCTTTATCAATGAAATAAACCCATTTATCGCTCATTATATACAGAAGAAAATTGAAAAAAAAGGGCACACAAAAAAACTAGCAATTTTGATGAATTCATTTCTTTTCTCTTTTTTCTTCATATATATTTTTTTTTTCTTTTTTTTCCTATTCTTCATCCTCGGATCATTGTTATGTAATTTACAAACAAAAAAATTGAAATCAAATTGACAAAAAAAATTACCAACATGAAAAAAATATTTTCTTTTATTAAATCATTTCATTGCTTCATGAATTTTTTAAAAAATATCTGAAAAATTTGAAATATGTAAAAATATTAATTTAGTGGATCTTCCCGAAATCAAAGGGCAACATCGTAAATTTCGTACTTTGGTGACTAGCTATATAGGTAAAGTCTGGAAAATCTATTTTCATACCTTTTTTTTCTTATAAAAAATTAATTCGAAATGCTTGTAATTTCGAGAATTTATTATCTTTTTTTTTTGAAAGTACAGATGAACTTACTCATTATTCTTTTTATGAATTAAAAATGCACGATTTTTCTTTTTTAATTCCTATTTCTATTTTTAATTATTCTTTAATTTCCGATCTGAAAATTTTTATATCCAAAATAAGTTTTTTTTTTTAAATTTTCCTTTTGGATTAGTTCCAAAAAAAAAACTATTCACGATTGAATCTGCACGACATTTTCAAAACAATAAAAATTAAAAAAAAAAAGGATTTATTTTTTCAATGAGGTGTGCAACACGTGATTTGACATGAATTATTGATGTCTTATGCATGCAATTTTTATTGGATTGATAGAAAGTTTAAGGTGAAGAACTCGACATTGTGTTGAGTGTGGCCTTAGTATTGAAAGGATTAGGTTCTTTATGTGATTTAAATTGTTTTTGAAATCGATTGACAGATTTTTGATTGAAAAGAGTTGAAATAATGTAAATAAACACGAAAGGCAGTTGATATGAAAAACAAGTCATCGATAAATCCAATTTTGTTGATTTAACAAATCAAACTTTGAGTTATATGAAAATTCATTTTTTAGAAATTGATATGCAACTACTAATTAATTTGACGAATTTTACAAAAATTCATTAGAAAAATCTTAAATATAATCATTCTTAAATCAATCTTTATCATGTAAACATATCTTACCATTAGTTTAAATTCATTCGTGAATAGTTGAATCCTTAATTTTAAATTTTTAAATTTAATTAGCAAAAGAAAAAAAAAATTAAAATTATGATTTTAAAAATTAGTTTTCTTGCATGCTGCAAAATAAACCTTTCTTAATTACACAAATATTTATATTAAAAGAATCAAATCAAATGAGATGATCAATATAAGAAAAAGAATTGTAAATATTTAAAAAAAGGAAAAAATACATTAAAAAAATCAGTGAAAACATTGTTGTAGATTTTAATAAGCATGTCAAAAGCAATTTTAATATAAATTTTTATTATACATTTTTTTCACTTTCTAGTTTATGATTTTATTTCTCAGTAAATTGCACAATTATGTTCTGTTTTCGTTTTGTGTATAATTCAACATTTCCTTCAGCAAATTTTTTCTTATTTTTATTTTTTGCCTGCCTGCACTCTTCAACCACAACATTATTATAATATGTAGTCATAATAATTGTAAATGTTCTTCCCACTTGTTGAAAATGCTAAGTTGTTTTTATGTATATATCATTATTATGAACAAACCTCATAGCTTATTTCCGAGCATATAATTTTTATTAGTTCTTAAAAAATAAACATTCTCTGTGAATGCATAGAGAAAGTGAAAAAATAAGGAATTTTTTGTTTGTTGATTTTAATTTGTTTATTCTTCACTTAACGATCACTTGAGAAAAGACCTTAAAATTCATAATTCATATTTGGAAGATTTAAATTTTTTAAATTCAAATTTGAAATTCGTTAATTTTTTAAACTTTGAAAATTTAATTGAAAGAAATTCTTACATAAAACAATGAAAATTTTCGTTTTATCACAAAAAAATCTATTCCAAATTGTTTCATACAAATCCAAATCTATTTCCACATCCTCAAATGATCGTAGCATGACCTTATCATTTTTATGAAGTGTTTTATTTGATTCTCAAACGCACCAGCATTAGCCTGTTTATTAGTTTGTTTATGTACGAGCGAGAATAAAAAGTTTTTAATTTTCTATCAAGTGGAATTTGAGTTTGTGGCTTTTTTTTACTGAGAGATGATTAATGTTCTTTTATGGAAGAATTATACACCAATTCATCATTCTTATTTTCTTGTGCACGGAACATTTTATGTTGATGCTTCATCATAATTTTTTGATCGAGCATAATTTTCATAATTTTTTTTTGTGTTATAAAGATTTTTTTGTTTTCAAGGTGAGAATTTTTTTTATCGTTGGAAAATTAAATTATTTGTAGTAGATTAATTGTATTTGTAGATAGTTTCGCTTCTCTTCACTTTATTCTATTTTCTGCATTTTTCTAATTCTTCCATACAAATTATTTATAAAATCTTCATTTTATTTTTCCTTTGTCTTTAATACGCTAATATTCATTTCAATTTATTATTTTTACTATCAATTTATTGTTACGCGACTCAACATGAAAATGTAAACGATACACGAAGTCGCCGCTTAGAAAAAAAATTAAAAGTTCATAAATTATTTTGATAGAATTATCAATGTTTTGTGTCATAAATGTAGATTAATTAATTTGTTTATGAAACATTTCAATAATACCTAATTCATATTTTTTAAATTGATTGTATAAATTTTTATGTCACATTTTTTTAATATAATTTTTTTTTTTTCTTCATTACAATTTTACAGCTCTCAAACATTCACCGTCGAAACGGAAAAGTTTATCAAAGGTCGCGCATCAAAGATCAACTGAATCCGAAGCTGATAGTCATGGTAAGTAATTATTTGAAACTTTATCTTTTAGTCTTCTTATGTTATTGCATTTATGTGCAAAAGCTGCAAATTATGCACAAAATATATTTTTAGCATGATTTTTCTGCTCATGCAGTTTAAGCAATTTAATTTAAACGAGTTATTCAATATGGGAGTGGATTCAATATGATTCTTAAAATTTCGATTTTCAAAACTTTATCAAATTAATTTTTTTTGACAAATTTTAAAAGTTTATACAAGTTTGAAATTTAGTTCATAAAATTCTAATGAATTCTGAATTCTCAAAAATTTTTGAATAAAGTTTATTTAATATTTCAATAGGAAGCAGAAGAAGAACTTCAAGTTCATGCATTCCATGGGAATTGTTTGACAATTTTGCTAGTATGCGCAACATACTCAAATCTCAAACTTCAAGTATGATTTATTTTTTTTTTTTTAAAAAAAAAGTTAGCTTAAACCAAAGAAAATTCCATTAACAGTAAAAAAATAACAAAATCTTGCAACTGCAATTTTTTGCACGAAAAATAAAGCTTAAGCATAAATAAATGCAAACTTTCCCTGCTTCTGCCTCCCATAACTATGTAACTCAATTTTCGATGCCACAAAAAAATCCATTGATGCAGAAAAAAAAAGTCACCAGCAAGCAAAGCTTTCAATTAAACTTTTACATTATGTTTTTCTTTTTTTATTCCCCAATTTTTCTTTTACTTTTCTGTGCACATAAATAGCGGCAAGCAGCTCGCATAATCAGCCTCACAGTAGCTCTTCAAAAGCAGGTTGGTAGCTTTTAAAATATAGATGAGAAATTTTTTTATATTTTAGCTTTAACATTCTTCCTTCCTCTTTTTTTCTTACACGGAATTTTTTTATATATGAAAAAAAAAACCTCAACAACAACAACACTCATTACCCTCATTATGATTTTTTCTTGTTTCTTTCGTTTTCTTTATTTTTTTTTTTGTGTGCGATACATGAAATTTTTATATTTTTTTGTGTGGCTTATTTTGCAAAAAAAAAAAAACAATTTTCTGGAATCTCTTGCTCGTTGCTGTTTGTTCTTTTTTCTCGTATGATTTTGTTCTGTTTAACATTCTCACATATCTACGTACATTTTTATTGTTTCATATACAATTGTTGTGCCTTAATTTTTTGTTTTTCAAAATATAACAAATTTGATGAACAAATTCTGTTTTTTAATTCCTTAATTTAAAAAAAAAAAATATCAAAAAAATAAAAAAGTTTCTCGTTTCTTCTCATTTTTACTGCATCCATTCACCAAATAACTGGAAATTCTGATCATCAAAAAAATTAATAAATTAATCATAATTTAATTTTAAAAAAAATTGCCAATAAAAAAATTCAAATTGATAATTTAAAGCATCAGGATCGGTCAACATGCAATTGATTCGTGCAATCAATAAAGCCAATAAGAGCAATAATAACTGTAACAATAATAATAATAGTAATAATCAGACGTCCTCCTCGAATAACGTCACAACAACAAATAGTAAGGTTGTAATTCTTGCCCCGCCAACAGCAGCTGAAAAGAGTCAATCACTTAAAGTCAGCCAAAATGCCAATAATTCATCAAGTGGTGCTGTTGTAACTCCAGTCAGTCCCAGTACATCGTTACCGCCATTAAAAAAGCGAACGTCAATTGTTAAACAATCTGTGCCACCTCCTGTACCACCGCGAGGTTCACCTCGATCTAAAAGTAAAAAATCATTCATAAATTCATATAATTTTAAAAATAGTTGTAGTAATAGTCATAAAATTGATCGCGATAATCTTAAAACTTTAGAGGAATTAGGTGCTGTAAGTGGCACACAAAAGGTTAAGAAATGGCTTGAATCTGTTGAAATTCACAATGATATCTCGACACCGGATGCTGATGATGATGATGCAGCAAATTGTCAGGAATTTAAATTCAAAAGTGTCAAACGACTTATTGAGTCATTCACATCAAAGGATGGATGTTCAATTCAAAAGCCGGTTGTGATTAAAGGAAGAAATAGAAGAATTTCTGATAGTAGTTTAGTTAAGGCTCGTGTAGAAAATTATAATTCCCTTGAACGTTGTGCAATAGCTAAAGTGAATAGAAAAGCTCAATCATCGTATATAAATGAGACAGATTCAGGAATTGAAAGTTCGATTAGAGTGACTGACAAGCTTTTGTCGTCAGCTAAAAAAGATAAAATTGTTCATCATCAATTCAGTCGTGATGGTGAATTTGTTTAAATATTTTTTTTATGTGTGTGGACACTCTGGATGTGGGTCATTGGCTGTTAGGTTAATAATCTTTTTGAAGGGATAAATTTTGAGATTTTTTAGTGCTTTTTCAACTAAGTGCCTGTTTGTCAATCCTTTGAGAGGAAACGTATCAAAAGCAATAAAACTAGTTTTTCATCCGAATTTGAAGTTAGGTTTGAGCTAAAAATTTTGTACCTAATCAACAAGTTAGGAACCACTTAAAACCAGAGCTCGAAGTCGACTCGAATTTTTTGTCAAATTTGTATGGCGGAGTCGACTCCGAGTCGACTCAACTCCATACAAAATTTCATCGACTTCGAGCTCTACTTAAAACAAAAGTCTAGAAAAAATCATCATATCCTTCCTAACCTACAATTCAAATTGTCTTGCCAAGTTGATGTTTTTAAAATTAGCTTATCTTCTATATCAGCATGTTAAGATCTATGCTTTGATCAGCTTATACCAAAATTCCTATTTTCTGCTTTCAATATCTTCAACTGAAAATAAAAATATGTAACAAAAAAAAGAGTGTCCACAACTAGCCACTAAGTGCTTTTAACAGAGTTTATTTATTTTTCGATAGAATTTTATTTTAAATTTTAAGATTTAAATCCATAAAGCTAATTTATTTGCTATAAAAATGTGTATGTCCGTGCATATAAACATACATAAATGAAGATACAAAAGCTTAAATGACACATAAAAAAAAAGTTTGTTGGCAGTGCCAATCTAGTTGTCAATTATAGCCAATTTTCACTAGTAAAATATCTTTCTATCTCATTTCATTCACTATATCTGTAATTCTCTAACTCATATCATCTGCTATTGCTTTAATGTACTTTTCACTTCTCTACTATATTTTTTTTTTGTCTTTTTCTCACCACTTACATTTTTTTCATTTGAATCATGTGTAATTCATAAACGCTCCACATGTGTCTATTCTTTATCGCTAGGCTCTGCCCCATCATGCTCATCAACGCCACCACCCGCATTTGACGATATCAGCGAGCATGGAGTTTATAACAATCAAACGAAAAATTTAAGCAATGACTATAGAAGTTCTAGTGATAAGAGACTAAATTCGCCTCGCAGTACGAGTTATCGTGAAGATTCCGTTAGGTATGAATATAGGCCCTAAATGTGAATTAATTAACCTTAATGTCTTATTAATTGAATTAAATTAACGCTTCATTATTTTTATTTATTTATTTGGCACTTGCTACTTGTGGATGATAGTATATCAGACATTCGTTTAGAAACACATTTAGCTAAGGACTCGACATCTTCAAATAATAGTAATTATGGCTCTAGAGGAGCTTTAGCATGGACTCCACCAACATCAATGGAGGGTTCAACACCAACATGGACAGAAGGCACACCGAGTTTTACTGAATCAAGCTCTAGTGAAAATGGTGAAATTGGTAAGGGGTAACTCACTAATGACGTTTAATATTGAGAAATTTCTCTAATGAACGTCATTTATGAACGACCCCAGAAAGATTCTTATTTTTAAAAACATTTTTAGTAATTTAAATATTATTTAATCTAATTTAGAATTGTCTGGTTCCTCGTCACCTCTCAATCATTCATCAATGTCAGATAAGCACAAGCCAACTGTTGAGAAAGCCCTTAACTCCCTTACATCCGAAATGGTGAGAGTCTGTTATACTGATGCTAATAGTATTAGAATTCTTTACAAATCCCAAGATTTATAAGAACAATTGAACACAACCACAACCACCATACACACACATACACACGCATGTATGAAAAAACTTGTAAAGATGATAAAAAAAGAAGATAAAAGATGTAAAAAAAAAACTTTTTCCTAGAAAAAAAATTATTTTAATTAAAACAATACACGCGTACATTGTTGAAGACCTTTACAACTCATTATCTCTTGTGTTTTTTACGATCCTTCAATGTAACTTTTTTTTCTGCTTTTATTTCTGTTATTCAACTTATTTTTGTATAATGTCAGGAACATGTATAGTAATTTTTATTATTCTTATTTTTTGTGTTAAAATATCCACGAAAATGATCCTATATAATCATATAGCCTTAAAAAAGAAATTTCTCGAAGATTTGCATCTTGATAACGACATTCGAGCATAAAAAATATATATATTTTTGAATAAAGTTGATGAGACTTTCTTATCGGATTGACGATTCAATGCTATTTGACCCCCTAACAAATGTTGTAAGATCTTCAAATGCTTTTAGAATACGTGCAATTTTCATTTCCATTTAATTTTTTTTTTTTTGTTTGTGTCTTGTGGTGCCTTAATCGAATTTAACGTTATCTTTCATCGATGAGGATAATAATTGACTCTGCAGTCAATTTGTCATGATGAGAAATCAATATTGAGGCTTGTTTTTTTTTGGCAGAATTTAGTTAATAGAATTTGATAAACTTGTGGTAGGAAAAAAAGTCAAAAAGTTATTTGAGAAGGAAAAAAAATGAGCAGCTAATTTTTAAGAAAATTTGGATTATTTAAAATGTTAAGCAAAAAAGACAAAAAAAAATTTACTTTACTTTGAAAAGAACATACGATTTATTTTATTTCTTTAATAGGAATCGAACTCTTAACTTTTGATAATACTTTATATCTTATTACTTATTTATGTGTAGAAAGCTGACAGAATGTTAACTTGAACAAAGCTTTATTATTGAAAATCACTTCATGACAAACGCTCAGGCAGATTTCAATTATTCTCTTTAACCATCATAAATATATGCACCTAGCTATGGGGCCGTTCACTTATTACGTAACGCAAAAATTCGGGTTTTTTACCCCCCCCCCCCCCTCCGTAACGTTTTTAACAAAAGAATCAGGTGCGAGAACAATAGACCGTAACAAACTCTCGACCCCCCCCACCCTCAGAGCGTTACGTAATAAGTGAACGGCCCCTATGAAAATTATTATAAATTGAAGATGACATTTATTATTAGGTTAGCAAAGAAATAGATTATTATCCTTATCATTTTATATCTATAAAGAATTTAGAATTTTTCTATGATATTTCATGCTTATAATTGATACAAATGAGTAAGAAAAAAAAATCATCAATAAGAAAGTCATTCCACTAATGATTCTACACAATATGTACTGGAAAAAATAAATAATCATATTAGTTTATATAATTTACGGAAATATTGTAAAAAGATTTGTTTTTTGTATAATTTTTTTTACAACATTGAGTCTGTCTGTAAAAATGCTTTTTATTATTTTTATGTAATCTACAATTTTTAACGCCATTTATCAACACATTTAATAAAGTTTAAAGAAAAGTTTTGAAAAATTTCGTTAAAAATTGAGTAATTTTGTGAATGAAGAAATTTTCAGAATTGGACTCAAATGATGATCTTATTAATGTTAAATTTTTTTGCGTATGTCTTTATTATTTATTTAGTCCAAATAATGTTCTTTTATGTAATGATTAGGAAATTCAACAAAAGTGAAAATATACAGTTGTGACACATTTCTTTTGTTTTCTTTCATATTCAAATTTATTTTTTCTCTTTGTGTAATGTTAATTCACACACATTTGAACAATCAAAAGGTTTAGTAAACCTACCTACCCTTTAAATATATTCTATTATGTATATCTATCTGATTGCATGATAATTAGTACCTTTCATTACTAACCGATACATCTACCCTTAAAATATATATAAATATATTGTACAATATTATATTATAATTTTTACACTCATAATGATTATTACAATGGAAATATATATCGCATAAAATAATTTTCTCTCTTTAATGTTCTTTGTTGAGGGGGGTAAAATCTTTTGTAAAATAATTGAAAAATGATGAAAAAGTAAGTGTTGCATTTTTTTTTGTTCATGATTAATCCCGATAATGAGTGTTTAAATCAAAGAAAAGTAAATTACTGTATGATTTTGTCATGGTTCTTTCATGCTTAAGAATTGTAATTCTTTTAAACAAATATATTTGTTGAAAAAAACATCAAAGAAAAATTTCAAAAAAAAAAAAAATTAATGAATTTTTTGCATTTTGGAAAAAAAAATCTATTTATTATGTTATTTAAAATTACTTTGGGAATCGAACACACTTTACTTAAAGGATAAAACTTTATCTTCTGTCCAGAGATTGAAACCATTCGAACTTTTATTCTTTAAAACAAATTTGGCTATATCATTAACATAAGCAAATAAATCTTTGAATTGAACACTTTTATCGATTTTTTAATTTGGACTTTTATAAGTTCAACAAAACTCTCGAATGACAATAATCTTAAAATTACTATTCATTTATGCTAGTCATAATTTAAGAGTCTACGAAAATTGGCATTTTTTCTTTAAGAAAATATGCTTTAATTTACCTTTTTTTCGTCCTGCTTATTCAACATCATTTTTCAATATTCTTCATTAGATTTTTCTTCCCTCCATTCTTTTCAAATTTTGAACAAAACTTACCTTAAAAATTAACATTTTCTTCTCTTTGTTCTCTGTTGTGCTTACCAAAAAAATACAAAAATATATAATCGTTCAGGAAAATTTGCGGTACCAAGTTGATTATGATTATAATTAACTCCTACGCGTTCATTCATTTGTTCATCATACACGTTACGCATTGTATATTATTGGATCCAAAAAAAAATATCCTAATTGCTAACTTAATCCTGGTATATAAAGAATAAAAAGAAGCGAAAAACAAATGTGATTTCCTTCTCCAAAAAATCCCTTAACCATATTTAAATAATGCGCATTATATATACACTATATAGTTATAAATTTCTTTTTTTTTCATTAAATTCATTCAACTAAAAATGAATAAAAAGTATTTAAATCGTTCTACAACAAAATAAAAAAAAAAAATCATTAACAAAAAATCAAATCATTATTAAAGACATATTTAAATGAAACAAATAAAAACATAAAAAAAATCTTTAAATGAAATATAACTAAACAATAACTAAGGATGAAATGATAATTACCATTGCGAAATTTAGGCTAATGAAACAAATTATTTATTGATTAAATTGCAGTTGATAATTAATGTTGGTTGATAAAAAAATACGACATAACAGTGATGGGAAAAAAATAATAAAAAAATGAAAAAATTAAAAAAAAAATTTTGGAGTTTTATTTTTTTAAGATAATTCAAAGTTTTAGGTCGACGAAATAATTATTTTAAACGCAGATTGAAAAAATTTGGCAGGTAAATATATTTTAAATATAAAAAAAATATCTTCTCTCCCAATAGAATTCATCCGCACTCAAGTGCTTATTTTAGGTTCTAAGAATGAGTTTATTGATTTCAACGTAAATGCACATAAACACATTAATTGAATTAGTTCATTTAATTGGAAATAAATATTGATGTGAATCGTATTGCTTATATCATAAATGTTTATAATTTTTTAGGTGTGTCAATTCAAGCAAAAATTTCTCAGTAAAAGTTCAAAAGGACTTATTTTTAGGAATTAAAGCATAATGAATCTGATGAATCATTCAAGAGTTTGGAGGGTTGATTAAGATGGAAATGTTTTAAAATGGCTGTAACTACTGTAAATTAAATTATTAAAAAATGAACAGAAAGTGAACATCAAATATGGAAGAAAACAAATAAATGAAATGTAGAAGACCTGAAATATCAAACAAAATATTCCATACTTTACAAATTACATCATGTAAATACAAAACTATAATAACAACATCAAACTCAGTATAAATTACATCCTATCCAGAAGTAATTAACAACAATGACTTGACGATAAGTACGATATGTAGGTAAATGGTAAAATTAATAACCACTACATGAACAATGTTCAAGTAACAAGTCGAAGAGGATTGTTAAGTGATTCTTCAAACTCATTTCTCAACAGTTGCCTTGTCAATAATTGTATGGTCATCTTTGTAATCAGGATATAAATATATTAAAGTTGTTCGTAACTTGGAATTTGATTCGGCGAATGGAATTTGATGAAAATTGAACTTTAATATGGACTATCAAACACTATCAAACATTTGATATTATTGAAGAAATTTTTAAATGCTGCCTAAAAAAACAATATGTAAAGTCAAGTCAGAAAGTTCAACTAGTAATGTCACGAAATAAATTTAAGGTAAGTGGAAATTTCACCCCAAAAAAATAAAAATAAAAAAATCAAACTCATAATCATTTGCTTAACGCTTTCGAATTTGAATAATTGCTGAACATAACTACCATAAATTTAACCAGAACCGAACAAATATGTTAATGTCCTGTAAAGAAGAATTCATAATGAAAATTTGAATAAGAAATGCTAGACCAAAAATACATAGATATAATAATCTTTTTTATTATTTTTTTTTCTTTTTTTTTCTTTCATTTTTTTTGTTAGTTTTTCGCTATACACATAATAAACTGGATTAAGGACAATGAATAATTTTTTTACTGTGTTATATGATTTTTTTTAATACAATTTTCTTTTTTTTTTAATTGAAAAATGAAATTCTCCCAATTATTTTTGTTTCTTTTATCATCTCATAATTTATTAATTAATTTAATATTTTTTTTTCTTGCTCATAAACATGGATATAATAAATGGGTGTTGAAATTCTCTAAGAAAAAAATTATGTTGAATAAGTGTTATGTGATGTGTAAATGTGTTTGTCTCGTGTAAATACGTGATTATGTTAGTCATGTAATTTAGTAAGTGCCTAACAACTCTTTTAGCAATTGAATGTGAGAATTGGAAAATTATTAGGCATTAAGGAGCGCTAAATATAATTTTTTGTCATCTTTATTCTCTTTCTTAATATTATTTTGTCTTGAAATTGAACTGATGCTGTTTAATTTTGGACCTTTTTGATTATATTATTATTCTCAAAATCCAGCAATATCAGATCGATTTCATTGGAAAATTAAAATTGATTGAGATGAATTGAGAATAATTCAAATTTGAATGCATCAAAAAACTCTAACCTCACTTATAAAATCGATTCAATGAAATTCAATCAAATATCCAAAAGTTTAAAGACAAAGTAATTTTCTCATGACAATAATGAGCTTTTGATGCTATTCTACAGAAATCTGACATTTTCAGTTCATCTCAATTCAACTTCCAATTCCCATTTATATCATTAACTTCTTCCTTAGTCAAAAAGTAAAACTTTTTTGATAATTTTTCTTCCGTTTTTTTTTCATCTTGTAAAAGTCATATCAAATATTTAATTTATTTTTTTCACTTTACTTTTTTTTTTCATCTTCTTTTGTCACAAGTAAAAAAGCATTTTCATCTTCATCTACTTTTATGAAACTTTTTCTCGATATATTTTCTATTTCAGCTATCAACTTTCCTACAGCTTTTATTTTTATTATTTTTTATTTTTAATGACGACAATTACCTTACACTTTTTCTTTGTTATAAATATTTTTTTTTTATATTTTTATGGCGACATCATAAGATTTCCTTTTTGGCACCGTGTTTTCATATACTTTTCAAGTATTTTAATTTTTTTTTCATCTTATTTGATTTATAGTAAATTGAAAAACAAAAAAAAAAAATCATTTTTAATGCTTTTTAAAAGTATGAATTGAAACTTTTTTTAGCGCATTTTTGCCAAAAATGACGCTTATAGTTTCACTTTGTTCGGCTGGCTGGCTGGCTGGCTGGCTGGCTGTATGAGCTCTGAGATCTCAGAAACCAGACATAGTTAAGAGTTCTGTTATGATGAATTATCTTTCTACTATCGAGTTATTCCGGCATCGCTTAATAAAAAATCGTTAAACGATCTACTATTCCTGTAATCAACGATTTAACATTATATAAGGAAAAAAATTGTTGAAAGCCCCTCGATAAAAATTTGAATTTTTTTTGACCGTTGAAATTTAAAAATTTTTTGATCGTTATTTTTGGTCGAATTTTTTTTCTTTCTTTTTGAAAGGTTTTGTATTTATCATCAAGAAAACAGACTTCTTATGCATAGAGCATGCTAGAAAGACGGAATTTAATGGATTCTGTTATTATTATACAGTTTTTTTTCATAAAAATTGTATTTTCTTGCAGGATTTTTTTGATGATAAAAGAAGAATTAAGGGATTTTGTAATTTAAAGCAATTTCTATTTAATCGATTTCTGATCGCTGCGACAAAAATGCGCTTAAGTCCCTCGATTAACAACACGAGGACTTTGAACATTTTTTCTTTACTTCATCCTTAAAATGAACAATTTTTTGTTTCTTTGCCAAGATATACATGACTGGAATATAGTCCCAAAGCAGTTTATATTGATAAATTCAGAATAAAATTTTTCAAGATTTCTTTAGTTCAATTGAAATCTTCATTAAATCTCAATTCTAGACTCCTTACTACATTACAGTCATGTACATCCTTCCAAATCTTGTAAGTTTTTATACTTTTTTCTTTAATATAATTTCATTTAATTTAATATTTTTTATCATGACCCTGTATAATCGGTTGAAGGCTAATAATTCAAAAATATATGTATGTATATGCATGATCTTCAACTTCTTTCTTAAAACTACGAAAGGTTCTTAAATAAATAAAACTTATTGGAATCGTTTAAATTCTCTTTAGCTGATAATTAATGTTTTTATTTTTAGCTAATTTTTGTTACCTAGAAATTTATTTTTTTTTAGGTATTTAGCCACTTTGACTACAGCTTTTGGCCTTAAACGATTCTCAAGAATTTTTATTTTTAATATTCCTTTCAAATTAATATTTTAAATAAATCAATTAATTTGTAAATATGAAGAAATTATATTTTCTTTAAAGTTTATGAATCACTCATTCTAATTTTATACTTTTCATACTCAAAAAATTTCACTAAATTCGACCAACTATGCTGATTTAATGAGTTATGTTTTTTTAAAGTTAAATTGATTTCAAAGCTAAATTAATTTTTGGCAAAAAAAATTAAATTCTAAACTCTGTCTGAACCATTAAAACCACAAAAGTCTTTAAGAAAATCATCATGGAAATAATTGCATACAATAAAAACTGATAACTTTGCCTAAATTTCGCCTTAATTACCAAATCATTTTTCGAAACATTACCCACGAAAACAATTTTTTTTTCTACTAATTTGCGAATGAGTGTGACTTTTTTCAAAATAATAAAATTCGTAATGATGTATTGCCATCATCACAGTCTCATAATCATTAATGATGTTTGCATTTATAATATTTGCCTAAAATCATACGCTCTTGTCTAATTTGCACTATTTGATCAATCATGATGATGTAATATAAATATTTTCATAAAATCTATAATAGCATGTGTCCGTATGTGTGTATGTATGTGTTAATGTTATATAAAGTTATTAGTTATTTAAGGTACAAAATAAACATTTAATAACTTTTTTTATTAATAATTTCCAACTTCTCACAATGAACGATACCTCAAAATATGGTGAGTTAATTAAAAATTGATGAATGTGTATTGTGATTTTAATTAATTGAATTTATAACGTGTGAAGCTCCTATTTTTATAAATGTCATGATTGCCTCGCATTTAAATTTTTTTTATCAATTATTTTATATTATATTATTTTATTTTTTCTTTATTAAAGGTTTTATTATATGTGTATAAAATGATGTGTATCATGTCCACTTTGCTGGGATTATTGAATAGTTTTCAAGATGCCAATTTGAAGGACAGAAAGAAGGTTTTTTGGGTGATTCTGAAGAATTTGACTGATAAACTTGTTTTTTTTTTTTAAAAAAATTTTTATTTAAGTCAAGAAAATCTTTTTGATAATAAATTCATATTGAAAGTTTGAATTATTTTCAAATTTCATAATTGTTCTGATTTGAACTTTATTCAACTTTTTAATTGTGATGAACTTTAACGATTTCAACTTTGAACATTTATTAGAACAATTTGGAAGAAAAAAACTTCAATTTGTTAACATTAATCAATCAGTTCATAAAAATTTGCAAATAACTTGATCAAATTGCTCTTCATGAATCACCAAAGAAGAGTAAATTTTAACATGAAAAGACAAACTTCTGTTTTCCTCCTTGTTCCATTTCTCCCATGTTACATATAAAAATATTTTCATTTTTTTTTATTTTTTTCTTAAATTTGTTTCATACCAAATTGATTAGTTTTACAATTTTTTTTGTTGTTTGTCTAAAAACCGACAAAATACAAAATTATTTTTTAAAAAGTTTTTCATTATTTTATTTTTTTCTTGCTTTTACAAATTGAATCACGTCGCGAATTGCTTAACGACGAAAAATGGTTTTTCATTTTAAATTCGGTTGTGACATGAGTTTTTTTTAACTCAAAAAATGAACATTTTCTCGCTTTCAATTGGGTTAAAAATATTGGAATTTTAATGCTTTTGCCATTTTTTTAGTTCTCTTCTCACCTCATTTCATTAAATAACATATATATTCGCTATTTGCACGCTTTTTTATATATTGAATCACAAATATATAATAATATTTTTTTTTTTAAAGATTTTTGGCAAAAAATTTCATTTAATAAACTTTCAAAAAAATTCTTTTTTTTTTCTCGTTTTGCTCTAACATTTAAGTCTACAATTACAAGGATCTCTACGAATATGTTTTTTCATCATAATTTGTGTTTTCGTGTTTGTGTTTAGTGTTGATTTAATGTTTAAATGTGAAAATTATCCAAAAGATTTTTTTGTCAATTCTTGGCTTTTTGTGTAAAAAAATAGATGCTTTTGAAGCTTAAATTTCAATTAAACTAGTCACAATGATTCAACTGATTTGAAGAATTTAAATTTTTAAATTTGACTTACAATTCTTAAAAATTTAAGAAAACCTTTTTTTGAAATTTGATTTTGTGAAGAATTTAGGTAATTTTGATATCATTCATTTAAAATCATTTAGAAAAAAATGCAGATCTGAAAATTTAATTTATTTTAGAAATGGGGGTAGGGTGGATCATTTCGGAGAATTTGTAAATGAGTGGTTTTTAGGATTTATTTAGTTACTCAATTTACCTTGATTTTTGTTTATAGTTTTGTAAAAATTTTGATCCACATAGATTTTCCCCAGGGGTTGACACGTTCATCCAGAACAAAAGGATTTTTCATCCGATTTCATCCGAAACAATAGAAAATTTCATCCGGAACAATAGGATTTTTCATCCGGATGAAATCGTGTCACCCCCTGGGATTTTCCATTAGAATTCATAAATCTTATATAAAAGTTATTTCAATTCATAAAATTCACACATTAAATCAGTTAAATGAAATTGATAATTAACAATATTGCCGAACCAGAATGAAAACAGAAATCTGAAATAAAATAAAGCCAAGTCTTGACATATTCAATTTGTAGGGATTAAATGTGAATAATTTTTGTTATTGTTGCTCTCGTGTGTATGGTGCATATTAATTAGTTTAAAAGGTAGTAAATGGTGGATTAAAAAGCATGGATTAAGTAATTAATTGAATTAAAAAATAATTGGGAAATTATTAGATATACATTTATCAATTTGACCATTTTCATGCATTAATAATCGTAAGTTTTTAATATTTTTTTTTAGTATTTTACAGGACAAAAGAGGGTTCACGAGTGTCATGAATTTATTTAACATTTTTTTTTTATTAAATGTTATTTTGGATTGTCCTTTTAATTCTTTTAACATTTCAACATTTTATTTGTTCTTTTTTTTTGTTTGTGTGAAAAAGGGGAAAATTTTGTGGAAATTCAGCAAAAAGTCTTTTTTTTTGTGATCTTTAATATCAGATATATTTATTAATAAATTTAATTAATTAATACATACACATGAAAAAAATTAATATATTTTTTATTTAAAAAGTCATTCCCATCTTAACTTCCGTTTTAAGTTATGGAAGTGAAAAAAGTTTAAATCCTTCAATTTTTATTTTTTTTTTTCATTTAAATTTTACATAACTCTAACAATTGGCACAATTTGCAAATCTTTTCAAGTGTTTTAATTTTTTTAACTTCAATGATTTTACAGAGGAAAAGAAATTAACAAAAAAAAAATAATTAATAACAAGAAATAATACAAAAAAGAAATTTGATTATGATCCCTTCTCGACCTCCTCGAACAGTTAGGGCATTGTCAGTATTGGATGATGAATTTGTTACAGAAAATTAATGAAAAATTTTGTCATATTTTTTATCACATTATTTTCTTCTTTATCTTATATTATAGTATAATTTTTTTTTTTGTATTTTAAATTTCCCTTGTAAACGAATGAATTTGTAATGACATTATGCAATTTAAAAATTTTCAAACTTGTAAAAAAAATTCTCATCCTACTTAAATTTTATTGCAGTTTTTTTTTTAATTTTCCGCCCAAAAATTAAAATTTTTAACTAATTAAATAAATGAAAAACAATAATTAAAAATAAAAAAATATGAAAAAAATTTAAAGCTTTTCCTTCTTTTTTTCATTTATTTATTTTAGCAACTAAATGTTCAGTACCATTTATAAATTTGTATGTGTATATAATTCCAATTAATACTATCAATTTCAAATTAACAATTTATTAATTTTATTTATTCATTTAATCAGAAAACTTTGCTCGCATGCTGAAAAAGTTTGAATTTCCTCTCTCAATTTTGTTTTATTTTTTATTTTATTTTTTGTCATTTTTTTTAATTCACTCAATCCATGATTCTTTGGTTTTTGATCCCATAATTTGTCATCTGTATCATAATTTCCTAAAAAAATTTCATTTCTCTTTCATCTAGAAATAATTTAATTACTTAATTTAATCTTTTTTGTTTTTTCATCTCAATTATTCTAAAAACGCGTGTGTTAATCTACAGAAAAAATCTTTTCATTATTTATTATAATTTATTTTTAATCTCATTTAACTCTTTTCATTAATGTTTTGTTAGTCAAAAAGTTTATCATCTCTTTTTTTTTCTTCCTTCAAGACACAACAGAGCTGTTGTTAAAGACTTTGAATTGATTAATTTTTAGCTGTATTTTTTGCTATAATTTAATTCATTTATAATGTCACAAATTTCCCAAACAACAACTCTGTGTGGATTTTGAGAAAAGATAATAAAAGAAAAATTGAAAGAAGAGAAAGAAAATATTTTTGTCGCTATAATAAATTTGATAATTGAAACATTTTCTTTATGTCATTGTTGATAAATTTTATCCTACCACAAAATATTGCTTTTAAAATATTTTTTTTTTACATAATTTTTTCTCATCTCATCTTTTAATTTTCCTTTTGCTTTTCCATCACGCATTTACATCCATAAAATATCATTTTTAATTCACTGTTTGTCTTGAGTATGTGAAAAAAAAAACTTAATTGATTAAGGTTCTTCATTTTTTTATTATTAATTTGTATTATTACCACGTTTTCAATGTTTAATCGTGCTTCTAATTGAGATTAATGCGAAATAAATTTTATGTCTTTTTTGTGTAATTCATCCATTATTAATATTTAATTATCATTTTTTTTTGTTCTTATAAATTCGTCAAAGTAGAGAAACAATAATTAAAAATAATTAGAACGCGATGGACAATTTTGAGTTTTAATTTTTTTTGGTAGATTTTTAAAGATTTTGCAAATTTTAATGATGAACTTGAATCTTGGATTTTGCATTGCACACTTTTAATTGCAAAATTTATCTTTTTAAGAGTTTTAAAACTTTTAAAATTAAGTTTATTGAATTGATAAAAGTTCTTCAACATTTCTAACTTCTGAACCACTAAACTCAATCTACATTCAAAATCAAATTTGACAAAATTTCAAATAAATTCATCTCAAAAAATTTCCATTGCATAAAAAATTAGAAAATTTCAACCAAAAAAAAACTTCAATTTAATTAATGAATAATTATTGCTAATTTGCTTTCCAGTCAACTATATGTTTTCATTTTTTTTGTATGTTTATAATATTTGATTCATCATTTAATATAATATAATATATAATATGTCGACTAATTATCATTATATAACATAAAATTGCGTTATTAAATAACTACCGACATTTTTCTTCCATGTTATTCGTCAAATATATATAATTAATTAATTAATAATAATTCACCATTTTGTTTTCTTCTTTTCAAATATATAGAAACTGTTATATTTCATCTTCATAATTTCTATATTTTATGTAAACGTGTTTTTTTCATGTGTGTATGTGTGTATCTCTCACCCCATCCGTTTCTTATGATTTATTTAAAAATGTAAATTTTCATTATTACAATTACAATTAGTACTCATTAATATTATTATTATTTTAAATATATTTTATGTAATAAATTGTTCCCAATTCAATTTTTTATTTTTTCATCCTTAAATTTTAAAGTTTTTTTCCTTCACATTTTTTTTATCATCGCATTCAACTATTCTAAAGTTTTATAAAACAATCAAAAAAATGTTTTAAATTTTCTTTTACTAAATTGTCAATACAAAAATTAATAAAAATAATTAAGAATATAATAGAAATAATTGCAAATATACTTTCATTAATAATGACTTTTTCTTTCTAATTTTCTCATATTTTTTTATTTAAATTTCATTTCGTCCATATTGTCTTTTTTCTTCATCTTTTGTTAATTACTTTTTAACTATTTAATAGATTTTTTTTCTTGTTTTGTATATAAGTGTGTATGGGTAAATATTAGTGAATAAAGTATTGAAAATGTGGATTGACACAAAGAATTTACGGATTTTAATCTTCAGCTTTTGTCGATTTGAAAAACTTAAAATTTTTAGATCATAAAATATAAAAAATATCAAAACTCTATAATCCAGATTCAAACAGTAAATATCCATTTCATCATAACCTCAAAATCCCTGATTAATTGTATAATCAACAGATGGATCGTAAATTAGTGAAACATTTTACAAATTACGAAATTTTTTAATTGAATATTGATGAAAACCATTACCGCATTCAGTTGATAAATAATTACGTCAATACCCAATGTAACAAACTCCCAAAATAATTTTTTTTAATTGATGTAATTAATATTCTCAATTAATGTCCAAATGATTTTTAATCATTTTCCAAATCGACATAGCCTAAAAGCTTTCAAAACTAAATTTTATTTCTCATTTTTTTTATCTATTTAAATTCTATGTTCAGTTGCAATAATAAACACGTGTGTGAGTGCTGTCTGTGTGTACCTATAGTATTGTATTATTGAGTTCATTATAATTATTATTATTGTGTATCGATATGATAATAATCAACTAATAACCCTAAGGCAAATGATAAAAATAAAAAAATAATATGTTTGCGTACATATTAAAACAGATTTAATATCGAGATCTATGCACGAAACAAATGTGAAAAAAAAAATATTTTTAGTCTGAATGGGGAAGGGATGAAGAGTTTGTTGTGATTTGCAAATTGAAAAGTTTCAAAATTGGGAAAAATGTTTGTCCTTCTTGGAATTTTTATGCCTCTCAATTATTTTAGATCGAATTTTTAAGGAATCAATAGCTTTGTTGTTATTTGAGTTTTTATCAAAATATCCTTAAAAACTTCACAACAGAATCATAGAATCTATAAATCATTCAAATAAGAATGCTTGATTCCCAATAGAAATTTCTGAAGAATTTCAAAGTTCAAGTTACAAGTTAATTATCCAAACATCCAATGTCAAAATTCCCATTAGAATAATTTGATACGATTCCTAAAATCCATAATTGAACCCTCTTGTCATTAAAATCCCTTATTTTACAATCTCTCAAAGGCATTAATTAAGAACATGATAATCATTTTCTCATGAATTGAAATTCCATATGGAAATGAAAAACAATTAAATTCTCACAATTGTGCACCCTTGGAAAAGCTTTAAAATGTCCATTGTAATTTTTTACATCAATGCTTGAAAGTTTTTTTCTTTCTTTTCCTTTGTTTCCATGTCATTGTCATAAATATTTATCAACACATAGGAAACAAAAGCTTAAACAAAACTTTTCCTTTTTTTCCTTCTTTTTAATTCTAAAATAGAGTCAAAATGATGGGGGACTCATTGAAAGAATAAGATGTTAATTTATGCTGTCTCCTCATTCTCTTGTGTACGCTTTCACATATATCATTTTATGTTATAATAAGCATTTTGTGTTTGAATATGCGAAAAATGAGAATGTGTGGAAAAATATCTTTTACGAAATATGTGAGATTTCAACAAGGGATGGAAACTTTTTTGATTGAATTTTTTCAAACAAAATTTGAATTTTGAGATTTTTTTTCATTTTGGCACTTAATAACAAATTTCAAAAAATTTTATTTTTCAATTAAAACTTTGAATATTATTTTTTCTTCAAATCTTCAAAAATATGAAAAAAATTGCCCATCCCTCGCATAAGAATCATAAGAAACAGAAAAGTCATTCTTCTTCTTGCCTTAATTGAAAAAGGATCTTTGAATCCCGAAAGAAAAGATGAATTGAAATGTTGGAAGAAGAAATGCAAACGAAGATGTGAAAAAGCATTAACAAACTTTGCATAAATTATCCTTTTTCATGAATAATTTTTAACCATGTGAGTTTTTCCATTTAAATGAGAGTGTAATTTGCCATTATGGCATTAATTAGCTTTTAATAATAAATTTTTCCCTTTTTTGAAACTTTTCTGCTTCTTTATTATAAAATTTTTTCTTTTCTTTTTTCTTCTTGTTCGTCTGACTCTTGTTCATGAATCCGTTTTCTTTATCTCGACACACATATGGCTGTGCTGATATTAGCAGAAAAAAATTATAAGAATGGTTAAATCAGTTGAGGGTTAAAACCCTATTCAGTAATGAAGAATAAATTTACAGCGAATCTTTTTATGTTTTGCTGATAAAATGGATTGTAGTCATGGCTCATGTGAGTTGTGTTTAAGATTATACATGACAAATTATTAAGAGTAATTGAATTGCTGCATTGGGATAGTTATGGAAAGAAAATATTTTGTCTGTTTTTGAATGATTCGAAAAATTCAAATTTAACAAATTTTTTTAAGTTTAAAAATTGAGATTTTAATTACTTGAATTTTTAATTTCGAAATTTAAGAAAATAAATTTCGAAATTTCTGAATTCAATTTTTGAAGTTTTAAATTCAAGTTTTGAAGTTTTAAATTCAAATTTTAAAGTTTTAAATTCAAATTTTGAAGTTTTAAATTCAAATTTTAAAGTTTCAAATTCAAATATTGAAGTTTTAAATTTAAATTTTAAAGTTTCAAATTCAAATTTTGAATTTTTAAATTCAAAATTTAAAGTTTTAAATTCAAACTTTGAAAGACTTAATCAGTGTAAAGAATTTTTTCAATTTATCAATTTTAAAATTTTTGAAAATTTTCCAAATTGAATAAAAATACTTCATATTTTAATTAAAATATTCAAATTCAATTTTTTTAAAGTCTTTAATGCCTTAATTTGCAATCCTAAAGAATCATGACTAAATCTTCTTATTCGTGCAATTAATTTTCAAATTAAATTTATTTCTCACAAAACATAACCTCAAAATAATTTAAAAGCAATAAAAATTGTAAAAATTGCTATAATTCTTTCATTAATGTACTGTAAGTGATCATAAATGGATATCGATATAAGAATATACAAAATACATGCTTCCTTACTTGCTTGCGTGATTGAGTATTTAATTCGCGTGTATTAATGTGTTTTTATGTGTATAATGTTGTGTTAAACTCTAGAGTTGTAGAAGAATTGAAAATTAGAATCTGTATTTTTTTATTTTCTTGTTCTGTAAATACCATTTAATCCTTAATTTATTTTCTCACATGAGCTTATCTATCTTCATGTCTTTATCAATATAATTTTTTTCTTGTTATTAAACATTTAAAAAAAAAGTTTTTTTTCTCGCTTTTTATTTTTTGTTTTCATTATAAACTCCCGTAAATATCCGATTTATATCTTCTTCTTATTACTTTTTAATTTTTCTTTAATATATGATACTTTTTCATCAGTTGTAGCATTGATTCCGTCAATTATATTTCTATGTATAATAATTATCGTGAGTAAATATTTTCACCTGTTTTCCTTTCATTTATTTTGTTCTCTGAATATGTGTTTAATATAATCTTACATGTGAAAAGGATTTATTTAAGATGTTTGAGTGTTAATCCTCAGAAAAATAAATGTGACGTTGATAATTTTATGATTGAGTGTGGAAATTTTTAAACTTCTTGTTGACTTCAAATCTAGCTCATTTTTGACAGAATATTAAATCTTTTTTTTTTGTTCATTTAATGTGGGTAATTAGAAAATCTGACAGCTTAAGCTTTAGTTTTGATTATGACTTGATATTTTGGCTGTCGAGAAATTATTTTTATTGTTGCGACCTTTGTCGAAAATTTACATTCTTTTAGTTTTAAAATTTTCATTGATTCTGTCAAAAATGATCAAAATTGAATTTAAAGAATTTTATATAAAATTATTCTTAAAAAAAAATATTAAAAGCATGAAAGATATGCTCTTAACAAAATTCAATTGATTTTGCAATGATTTTTCATCGTAAAATTGAAAACTAATGCAATTTTGCTGCATCTCAAAAAATCATTAAATATTTCCACATCAACAATAATTCAATGAACTTTATTTTTGCTATAACAAAAAATTCAAACTTTTATTAAAAAGAAAAAAAAAAATGTTGGCACTTTTCCTTCTTCAACGTAAACAGAAAAATAAAATATCTGAAGAATTATAAATCCTCAATAATACTAATTCTTTCTGCTCAAAAAAACTCATTGTATTATTTTCTTTTATTTGTAAAAAAATTGCTTTTCTGTATGTCTGCAGTTTTAAGTTTTCCTGTTTTTTCCTTTTGGTTTATTTTTTTTTGTGTCAAACTCTAACAAAAAAAAAAGAGAAATAATATCGGATATGTGAATTTACATATGAATTTCCTCAATTTTTTTCACTTGACTTATTTGCTAAGGAAAATTCAAAAAACTTCTTTTTTTTACTCTGTTTATCGGGTCCAATCGATATGTGTGTTCATATTATTAATGTGTGTTTTTTTTTATTTCTTCTAAATATTTTATGTAATTCTCCATTTCTTTCATTCCCAATTGTTACGTGCGTTGTTGTCCACATTCGCATTGACATTGTCAGCTGTGCATGTTTTGCTTATGTAAGAAAAATAAGAGATGTACAGGTGCAGGAGTGTATTTCGGGGGAGATTCTTTAGATGACTTCAATTTTCAACTCCAAATACATCCCCTCCTTAAACAGAATAATTGAATTGATTTTGAACACACAACTGCGTGACGGAGCAATAATGTCACGAAGAAAAAAAGTCTTATAAAAGACAGTGAGAGTGAGAGAAACGTCTACATTCATAATTTTATACCTTAAGTAATGCAATTACTCTAAAAGCTCTCCATTTTTCTTTTTTTTTTTAATATAAATTTTTTAGCGCATTTTTGGAAACTTGTTTTCAAAAAGGAAGCTCAATCATACACTTTGATCGGCAGCAAATTTTTGAAAAACTATCTTTTGATCTAGACATCGTAGAGAGCTCAGGTTTGTTTTATTAGCTTCGTTTTATAAAGTTATTGTGGCCACGGCTATTTAGAAGTCTTAAAATTGAGTTTAAACACCTTAATTATCAAACTTTTAATTTTTTCATCCAAACAAAATATGAGTGCGTTCAGAAATTTGAAATTTAACGGTAAAAGTAATGAATGTGTTCAGAAATTTAAATTTTTTTCTAACGGAAAAATTTGAATTTCAGAAAACCGTTAAATCGTAAGAATATTTTTTGCATTGCATGTTATGAAATTCGATTTTAATGTATAAACTTTAAGAGAAAGGGTTTTGATCATTAATTTTAGAAAAGGAGTTTTGATCATTAACTTTAAACTTTTTGTAGTAATATTATGATTAGAGAAATAGCAATAGAGTTTTAAAACTTATCCATCTTTTCTATTAAATCAATTGCTAATCGCTGCGTCAAAAATGCGCTAAAGTCCCTCGATATAAAACACGAGGACTTTTGTAATTTTTTTGTCATCATTGCATCATTGTCATTGTAACAAAGATAAAAAAAAACTATAGTACATTTTTCAATTGCATCATTATAATTTATAATATTGAATGGATATAAAAAGAGATTGAAGAACATTGAACAAAGATTTTTTCTCTTTTTCTACTGGTGCTGTTAAGAAGGACATAAAGGACATTTTTTAAAATAATACGAAGGTTCATTATTTCATCAAAATAATGTCCACAAAAGATTGTTGTTATGAATTTATTTAATGTGGCGCTTTAACGATGTGATTCGGTGCAATGTATGAATATGCAGGTATTGGCAAGCCAGCTGTTTCCATTGAAATTCTATATTGTGAGAAAAGAAAGAAAAATTTTTAAATTAATTTTTTTTATGTGATTTATTTTTTGTTATGTTTATAAAAAGCAAAAAAAATGTGAATTTTTTCAATCTTTGTGAGTCTTATTTTTACAATATTTACAAATGTTTTTACAGGTTTTAGTTGAAGATTTAATTCAACCAAAGAAAATGTCCCCAATTGAATTTTCAAGTAATTGTTTGTTGTGATTTTCAATTTAATTTATTTAAACTTAAACCTTGATCAATGAAATTAGATTTTTTTTCTGAAATATTGAAAATGTTTGAATTATGAAAAAAATTAACTTTTGTAATGTTTTTATTATAAAATCTTTAAAAATTAAAATTTATTTTAAAAATATTTATAATTTAAGCTTTTACTCAAACTTTTAAATATTTTATAAAATTGAATTAATTAAAAATTATTTGATATTTTTTAAAATAAATTTACATAATTAAAATTTACTAATTTAATAATGAAGTGCATTTAAAAATAAACCATTTACAAATAAACTTTAATTTTGTGGATTTTCAAATGTATAAAGCTAAATTCCTGCTAAATTCTCCTAAATTAAATAATCAACATTTAAATCATTCATTTAATCCTCTTAAGGTATCAATATTTCTGTTAATAAAGCAATTTAGTAAAACGCAAAATTCCAATAAAAGCAATTCAATAAAACATTCAAACATCAATAAAAAAAAAATCCCAAAAAACTCATTACTTATTTCGCAATAAAAAAACGATATTTTGACTCACAAAGAAAAACTATTTCAAAGTATATTTATGCACGTAGATATTTCGTAATCATTATTTTATTCAAATTTTTTTCATATTTATATATTCATTTTCATCTCATAAATGCAGCTGTAAAGCTTTGAGCTTTATTTTCAGCAAAAATAACAATGAAAATAAATTAAATGTGAGTAAGTGCGATAGAGATAAAAGTAGAGAAAAAGAGAAAGATAGATTTCAATTTTTTAAACATTTTTTTTTTCTGTACTGAATCCGTAAAAAAAGTTTTAATAACCACATGTTTTTGAATATTTCAACATGAAAAAAATACGAGGAACTGAAAAATTTTTTTTGTTGCACATATGCAATGAAATATGAAAATTTTTGTTTATATAAAGTAACTGAAAAGCTTCATCATTTGACTTTTTTTACGAATGTATAATTCACTATTCAACTCTTTCCATGTCAGCTTCATAAATGAAAAAAAGACGAATGAAAAATTTAGAACGAAGATTTTGAAATTAAGTTTTAATAAGTTGGTGATTCTAGTGCAATTTTAAAAAATAAAGAAAAATGAAGAACAACTTTTATAATATAAATCAGATTACATCGGGAATTTAATTAGTTACTGAATTCTTGGTTATAGAAGTCATAACTTTATTTTGATGAATTTTACTTTAAGTACCAAAAAGTTTTTATTTTAAAAAATTTAATAAATAAATTCATATTATTTAAATTAAATATTTTAAAAATTTGTGAAAAAATTAATTAATTAAGTTATGAAGTCATTAACGAAAATATTGAAAATCAATTTTTTTCATCGTTCATAAAATTTTACATTAAATTGAAATTTTGTCGCTATTAATTCTCTCATTAATTACTATCGGATATCTGCTTTCAAAAGATATCAAAATCACATTGTGTTTTAATTTATAATAAATAATTCAATTAACCCATCAATTGCACTAAATTAACCTTTACCACGCGAAAACCTCACAATATATTTTTTTTATTTGGAAACCTGTAAAGTTTTCAGCATAAAAGGATAAATCGATTGAATGTGACAATTAAATAAAAATTTTTAAATAAATTATAAAGTCAAAAATTCAATTTACTTAGCTTCAAATTTAGTCAATTTAATTTAAAATTTCAAGAAAATTTTATTTTTCTTTTAAAAAATAAAAATTTTAAAACTCAACTGATTAAATTTTGTAAGTTCGTTTTCAAACTTTAAAATTAAATATATTTGAAAATTAATAAATTCTTTCAATTCAATTAATTTTAAAGTCTCTTCAAATTGTCTCAAAAACAAAATTAACATTTTTTTCATAAAATTGCGCTTCAAAAGAATTTCATAAGAAGCAAAAGAAAGAGTTGTGCTGTCAAAAAGTAGCTTCACATTTTCATTCTACCAGAATTTATTTATTTTTTATTTCTAAGAGTTTTTTTCCCCTCCCGCTTATCATTATTTTTATGCAGAAAAAAAGAGTTGTGTGTACAGAAAGAGAGTAAAAAAAGGTCTTGAATTTTTAATCATTCCATGGAATATGTTGCCTTCTCTGACTCTATTCTACGTATATAATACTTGTGTATGCAATATGGTACACAAATTATACACATATAAATAATTTTTTCCCCTCTTCTTCCTCAAATGAATTTTTTTTTCTTTTCTTGTGTTACATTTATAAAAAATAAAATAAAAAGTGAAAAAATAAGCAAAAAAGGTAAGTAAAGTAGTTGAAAAACAAGAATATGAAGAATAAAAAAATGTAAATGAAAATTGCATCATGATAACATCCGATGGCAATGAAGCGAAAAGCTGATAGATTCATGTTTGTGGCATGGTTTTATTTTTTTTTTAATGAAATGTTGGATTTTTAAATGTAGATGGAATGGTTTGGTGGAGGTTCATTGAAGTTGAAAGTGAGGCAAGGATGTGTATATATGTGAATAATAAAGTAGAGGAGGAAGTGAGGAAGGAGAGGAAAAAAAAAATTAATTTCACCTTCAAAATGAAAGGAACCGAAAAAATGCATTATTTATGGATGAAAGGATGAATGAACGCACGGATAAAGCACAGTTTTAGCTATGAACGAATGTTTTTCTTTTTTTGGTTGAATTTTAAAAATTCTGACTGCGATTTTTATGAAATTATTATTTTTTTATATAATTTGCTTGAATTTCCACATTCTTTATGGCAAAATGCCGCAAAATGTTTCGGCCAATTTTTTTATTATTGGTTGTGATGCTTTCTTGGAAGATTCTTCTTGATCCTCATAAACCTTAAAAAATATTTGGGATCTCTAATGTCGGTTTGACTTGACTTTCAAGTACAACAAAAAATGGGTCTGATTTGAGAGTAATGAGGGATGCTCTTAATTGAATATGAAAATTGTTATGTACTGAGATTATTTTGCTGCTAAGGAATAGAAGTGCTGCTTAAAATGTTTATGTTGGTTTGAGTTTTAATGAATTTTATGGAATTTGTTTTGTTTTGTTTGTTTTTTAAAATTAACCACGATGCAAAATAGAATTCTTTAATGTATTCTTGAATTTTTTAAAAGAAAATTTAAAATTTTGAAAACAAATGAAAAATTTGTTAAAAAAACTAAACATTATAAAATTCATCAAATTTAGCGTTTTTACGTCAAAAAATTCATCTTAAAATTTATTTTTGAAAAAATTAGCATTTAAATCAAAATTAAATTACATAAAAATATTTGTGTAATAAATTCAAAGCATTTCAATAAGAATCGACATTGAAAGTCCCAATAGACCTAGATTATCCACTTCTTATCTCAAAAGCAATGATTGCATACTAATCTGCAAACAATAGTAAGAAAAACTCTTGAATAATATTATTCATTTATATTTTTAAGTCATTGTGCTTACAAGAATATTCAATAAGATTTGTGTTGATCTTCAATAATAATCGATATCCTCTTTATTGAAAGCTTGAATTGTGTTTTTAAGGTCAAGTTAAATGATTTTTTATAGAAGCTGAAAATTGAATCTTCTTAGTCATAAGACACAGACTTGGCATAAAATTTAGTTAGAAGTTTCACAAAATAAATTTTCCTGGTAGTGCCTTAGGTTATGTAAGCGAATTTTAATGCTAATTTTTGAAATAAATTTTGGATATTCTGTGGCTTCAATTTTTTTTTCTATTTTTAAACTTTTCGAGAAATATATTTAGTACCTTTAGTACTAAATTTATCAAAAACTTGAACTGCTGAAGGCTTTCATAAAAATTTCAACTAAAACTCAAATTTGCCATAAAACAATTCTCAGTATCCAACATATACATTCAGCAAAAAAAAAAAAAAAAAACGTTAAATAACAAATTTTCACTCATCTGGAAAATTTCAAGAATTTGCGGCATACATTTGAAGGACTGTTTGTTACATGATATTGAAGCCATATTATTGCATAAAGCTCAGAAAAGCTGAAAATTTTATTTTCCAGTAGCTTTATTAATTATTCAATACATGAATGGATATCACGTCAATTAAATAACATCCATTATTGTGATTCCTGACGGTCATGGTTAATTCTTCCAAGAAATTTTCAGTAATGCAGTCGATGGATTAACTGGTTGACTAAATGTGCATTATTTGAATGAAATTGAGTGAATTTTACTAGATTGTTTATTCTGTGCGGAATTGAGGCAAGGCTCAGACACTCATCAGAAAATTGTAAAATTGTAAAATTGTACAATTTTTTCCAATTTTCCAATTTTTAAAAATTGTAAAAGTTGCAAAAAATTGTACAATTTTACAATTTTTGTATGGAAAAAATTGCAAAATTGTAAAAATTGTACAATTTTTACAATTTTCTAATGAGTGTCTGAGCCTTGAATTGAGGTTAGAATAGAAGATTGAAATGTTAATAGCTTTGCTTTTGTGAGTTTGAAGTTGATAGCTTGGTTTTTAGAAATTTTATGTCAGAAAATCATTTTTTATTCCTTTCAATATCAATTTAAATCTCGAATTATGAAATTAATGAAAAATGACCCTCAAAACTCATCCTAAACAACCAAAAACTCTCCACTTTTTAGACCCTCCACAAACAGAATATTGTCAATAGTCACCCAACTTATAATAAATCCCTCAGTTCAATAATTCATAATAAAATCACATCAATCCTCATTTATATTCAACCATCATAACGAGGTAGAGAAAAACATTCGTCCATTAAATAGTCAGAAGCAATGAATAAAGTCGACTTAAAAAAAATAGGAAATGAAATATATATTTTTTAAGGTATTTAAATAAATCATTGAAAGCTCTCAAAAAAGCTTTTCCACGTCTTTTTCTCGTTTGAAATAAAAGCTCCATAAATTATAAATATCCTCGCTTAACAAAAAAATTTGCATATTTCAATTGCTCATTCTTACCAAAAAGAACAATTGTAACAGTTTTTACGCTTTCTATCTACTCTACTCTACATATTAAGCAAGTATTGTACTTAGTATTATTTCTTTTTGCATGTGTAAAACATTTTTTTATTTAATTTTTGCAATGGTTGATTGTGGTTGTATTATATGGTGTATTGTGCAGAATAAAGCAGGTTTTATTTTTTTTCAGGTATTTAATAGCACAAAATGATGGAGGAGGAGCAAGGACGAAAGGAGGAAGAAGGATGATAAGAAATCTTCATTTTCGATATGCAAATTTCTTCAAACTTTCCATTTCACTTCTAAAAAGAAAAAAAAAAATATAAGAATATAATAAAAAATGGGAATACACAAAAAGGAGGTTAAGGTGAGGTCGCAGATGAGTTCAATTTCTCTTCATTCTGTAAAAAAAAAAATAAAATAAAATAAAATTATATATAGAGGAGGAACATGAAATTGATGTGGCGGTTAACGATGCGAGCGTATATACCCGATCGATGACGTTTTGAATGATGGCACGGTGTGGATGATGTACTTGAAATGAAAGTGGTTGACACTTGGAAAGAGAGTTTGTCAAGTGACTGATCTGTGATTTTGAGTGTAAGGGATGTAGGTCAAGTTTTGAATCTGAAATATTGATGGTAACTACGTCACTGAAGCTATGGTAGTCATGATAAAAATTGCATATATTTTTGGTGATTTTTGAAACTTTAAATCCCACAAAAGATTTTAACATTCTACATCCTCAAAAGTTACCATCCAAAACTGTATCAATCGGGATTTTATATTAAAAAATAGCAAGAACAAAAGGTACTTTACTGTTGTTGTATTTGAGTAGTTGCTGTATGTATATACAGGGTTGAGTTGATATTGAGTAAGGAAAAAAAAGGTAAGTGGAGGATTCAACTTGTAGGCAATGATTTCAGGTAAAAAAAGCGGATCAAAAAGTAATAAAAAAGGTTTTCCACGCGTCAAGAATAATTTGTTAGGAGATGTGAAGGAAGTAAGCATAAAGTCTCTTCTGTAAGGTGGGAAAAAATTTTAAAACAAAAAATAAAAAAAAAACTTCAAAATTTTAAGGAAAAAAAAATTGTTGGTCTTGTTTTTTTTGCATGGCAGTGGACTTTCTGGTGTCAAACAGCAGCAGCAGCAACAAAATGATTCAGCAATTCTGTGATTTCAGTCTAAAGTGCATTTCCATGTCAAATCTTAATGAAATTAATCCAATGGGAATTTGCGTCCATAAAATTTTCTTCTCTCACTAATTTACATACAAAACTCAAGTGACACGACAGTAATGTCCAAAACATTATATCTGTGGATTTGTGTATGTGCGTGTTTTTTGACTAACTTTTATTGCCTTTTCGAATTTATGTCAATCTGTTGTGACAAAGTTTGTGTTACTTTTTGGATAAATGATTGCAAATTGACAGCTACAGGCAAAGTTTTTGGGTATATAAATTTTGTGTATCCAGGGATTGGATGTTGTTCATCAACAATCATTTTTAATTGACTTGGCTCTAAAGTTTGGCTTACGAATTTCATTTATTTTAATTTTTATTTGTTCTATATAGTCAGTTTGATGAAAATTAGAAAAAAATCCACAAAAAATAATTTTTAAACATTACTGCCGAAAAAACAGCATCAAAAAATCAACTTCTATAAAGTGGAACTAACAATATTCAATAAAAGTATTCATCATTCAATTTTCAGTTTTTTAAAACTATTTATTGAAACTTTTTTTTTGTTCTTTCTTCATTCAAATAAAATTTTTTTCTCTTCACTTTTTTTTTACTGTTCGACTTGCGCATAGCAAAAATCAGCTTAAATTTTTTTTTTTACTCGTATAAATTTTTTTTGTATGATTTTTTTTTTCATTCCTGTTTTTTTCCTACAATTATCAATATAAATTATGATATATAAAAAAAACTTAATGCCATTATTGATTCTGATTTGTTGATTGATCTCTGAATGAGAGCATCCTTTTCATGATAATCCACTCATTTATTTCTTTCACATCTATTGCCGATAGCTTGTTTACACAATCAGTTTTATTATTTGTATTAAATGAGAAAATAAATATCGGATCATAGAAAATTTTTTATGAATTTCGAAAGAGATGGAGAAAGAAAAATGAGAAGGAAGTCATGAACAAATTATAAGTTGAATAGAAAATTTCTTCAATTAGCAAATTTATTAACGCATTTTCTTGAAGGGGTTGATTGGTTAGTTAGTGATAGTCAGTTCGTAATTTTGATATTTTTTCAATAGAGAGATTTTTTTTTGGAAAATTTTGATGAAAATCTTCAAACTTGATATTTTTGGAATTTAATTCAATTAAATGACAACCAAAAATGGCAATTTTTCAAGTAAAGATTGAATTCTAATTTTTTTTTTAAATTTCAAATATTTTTTTAATATTTTTAAAAAATTTGATTTTTGATATTTTTTTAGTTTTTGTTAAGACTAGGAACCTAAATTAGAACCTAATTTTTCTTTACAAATTCAATTAAATTTTGTTTATTATGTTCACTTTTCATTCAAATAAAAGCTCAAAAAATGGAATTTATTTAATAATCCAAAATTAATTTTAATTTAATTAAATTGATTAAGTTCAATTCTCAAATATTAAAAACCTTAAATTCCAAATCAAGTCATCAAAAATCTTGATATGTAAAATTTTGAATAATTTTTTTTTGTAAGTGTCACTAAGTTCCAATCAGATCATCAATTATTTCCAAAATATGTGGCATATGCATGTGTAAACATTATTTGATATACAGCCAATCAATCCATTCAAGAAAACGTGCTAAAAAGTAGTGAGCAAGGCTTCTCATTTACAATAGATATCTTTTTATATTCCTTTCTACTTGCATTAAAAAAATTTTATTATGATTATTATTATGTTTTTTTTTATCTTGTTCATTCGATATTAAGCTCATTATTATTATTTTTATTTTGTTGCTAGACTAACAATAAGATTGTTTATGATTGGATATACAGTATAATCATAATATAGAGATAATCGTAATAAAAAATAATAATAGTAATCGTATCGTACGGTATGGATGTATTTGTTGATGTTTTGTTGTTGTATAAACATTTATTGTATAAAATATTGAAGGATATATCCGATAGCGGTTATAAAGCTTAAAACAAATTAATTATGACCTCATTTTAAAGAACATCCAACTATTATCATTGTCATCTAATAAAAGAAGGATGAAAAAATTGAAATGAGAAGGAAGAGACAGAAGAGTTTTACAAATGACATGGGATGAAAAATTCTTTTTTTTATGTACGACAATGAGCGGACGAATGAGATGACAAAGGCATGGAGGAGAGAAATTAATGAGTAAAACCATAAAAGCTATTAGCACTGAAGTGTAGTGAGTTGAGGGATTTTTTTCCTTCCTTTTCATCCCAACCGCATGGAGAAACAGAAAAAAAAATTGGAAGGAAAAAGTCATAAAAAATGAACTTTTAAGTAGAGTTTGCTGTGCGCACAACTTGAGGACACAACTGCACATTTTTTTTTTTTAAAAAAATAATGTTATTATAATGTTAAAGCAGGCAGGCAACGAACCATTTTTCAAATTGTCGACAAAAAGCAAGTATAATCTAATTATTATACTTCAACATACAAAAAAGATCGGCTACGCTCTGCTTTCTCCCTTCCATTAATTAACTTGTCAATTTCCGCCAATTAATATCAAAAAATATTTTTTTTTTGCTGCCATAAAAACTGCATTATTTACTCCTACATGTATTGACATATTTTTTGTGCCTGTAACTCCTCAGTTCCATCAGTTCAAACAAGTGAAATTGTCAACAGCATCCGAATGATAGACTGAATGAATGATTGACTGCATTAATTTCTCATACTCTCCAACATTTTTTTATTTAATCATTTCATTATTCCAACTCATTACTGACTGTACATCCATCCTCATTTACTATTGACAATTATTGTTATTAATTCTATTAAACAAAAAAAATATCTTTGAACTAAAAAAGTATCGCATTACGAAACGACAACTGAGGGGGGTAAGTAATGGTTGGTTGGGTGGTGGTTTGGCAAAAAAGCTTCCATTTTATGAAATTAATATGTGTATGAAGTAGTCGAAGCAGTCAGCAAATTAAAGTATCGAGTTTTATAATTAACTCAATTACAATCAATTTTAAATTGTGCTTACATTCATAATAACAATGATTATTAATTCAATATTAAATCGATTGATTCACTTAAAGTCTACAAAAGTTTCTTTCTTCAATATTCATTAGCAATTTCCTATGCTGTACATGTATATTGAAATGGAGAAAATTGACCATTTTCATTTTAATCTATTTAAGATGAATGAATGTTGGGAGGTTGGAGGGTGGAGGAGGGAAGGGGAACTAGTTGTTGAATAAATTTACATGAGAAAGGAAAAATTGATTAAAAACTTTGGCTTTTTTTTATTTTTCTATGGCTAACAAGTGCCATTGAATTCAGTCCTAATGGGATTGAAAAATTAATTAATAAACCTTTAAAAGATATCCGAAAAAAAGTATCTTAAAAATGGTCAAATTTCTTTTCTTTTCTCTTTTTTCTTCTTTCATGTTCCTTTATTTTCGTCATTTCCATATTTTATCGTGGGATTTATGCTTGTTGTTTTAAGAAGAGATTTAGAAAAGCTAATCTGATTCTGCTGAATTGACATTTTATTTATTTTAATCTCTATTTTATCATTCAAATTTTTTTGAATGTATTCTATGCCTTTTGGTTGACTGAATTATGCAAATGCTGTGTCAACTAATTCAAAATCAGTAGTTTGAATCCTAATTTTCTAAAGTATGAAGACTCCAAGCTTTAAAGCTTAAACTTCTGCTCAATTTTGACTTTAAAAACCTTTTTTTTTATCGATTCTTCAATTTCACGGTTGTGTAGAGGAATTCAGCTAATAATGTTGCCAAGGAGATATATACAAGCAAATAAAAGAATCTCTGAAACCTTCCAAAAAAAAGCAATATGAAAAGCTGATTTTCTTGAGAAATCCTTAAATAACAGAACAGAAGTAAAATTGATTGAAAAGACTTTTTGTTGAAGAAATGGAGCAAAAATTTTGAAAGGACAAAATAAGAACTTCCGCATTTAAAAATATCCTCGAGTATTTCTCCTATAAATAGAGCATGTCATGGACATTAAAGACATCCGTTTCACTTGAAAGTGCATAGAATATTTTCAATAGAATTTAATCGTAATGCAAAATTCATTTTAGCATGAAAAATGTTAAACTTTTTGGAATTGAATTTATGTAAATTATAAAATACTTTTTTTTCTAACATTCACTAGAACATCTTTAAAAATTTCTAACAACTTTTTTTTATATAAAATTCAACATCCATTAAAACTGTAAAAGGAAATAGGAAATGAGTCAATAAAGGAGCATGACGGAAATGCTCTTGAAAATGCGACGCAAACATTGATAAATACAAGATTAAAACTCTAATGATTCACTTAACATCCTAAATACATAATATAATTTAGAAATGATTCTTTCTTTATTCTTTTTCCTGATTCAAGACTAAATTTATGTTTTTTTTTCTTTTATCATTAGTATTATTATTATTATATATCAGATCACGACGATTTTTAACATCGTACATTTTTTTTTCTAAAAAAACATTGTCTTTGTTTGTTTATGGATCATCATATTCTCATTTTTTTGTATGAATTTTTTTATATTTTTTTATACATTTTATTATATTTTTGGGGTTGTTTGTTAATGATGTCTAAAGTTTTTGATGAGAAATCAAAATTTGAAAATTAAAAAGTTTTAAAAATGAATATTTCAAATTTTAACCATCAAATCATGAAAATCCCATTATAAATTTAGACATCATTACCAAACAACCCCGATTCTAAAAAAGCCGAAGAAAAATAATCTACTCAAAAAATATTCTGATTTATTTTTTCTTTTCTCTTTCAATATTTTTTTTAATTATTTTGTTCAATTTGGGCTGATTCGTTTTCTCTGTCCATGTTCATATAGGACACTAAAAATAACAATAATATTATAGCATGACCCTCATTACAAAAATTCTTTCCTAGAAAAAATTTCTCCTTAATTACAAAATAGTTTCGTCAATATTTTGATGTGATTTGAATTCGAGATGGAAAATATTTGTGGTGGGATGAAGTCTCTAAATAGTTTTCCATAGAAACATGTCAAGTCATTTACTCAAACTGTCATGAACTGTAGTTAGCCTCTTCTTGACACAGTTTGAGCTTTGTGGATGTAAAACAAAAGTTACAGAAAAAATTAAACTTTTTTTTAGTATAATTGTGTACATGGAAATGCTTTAACCCGCTTTAACGTACATAATGGAGGTGCTTGAAAATTGCAGGATTTTTTTATAAAAAAAAGATTCAAGTGGAAATGTTGTTTAAATTAATCCATTTTAGCACTCAAGTTGTGGATCGTTGTGACTCTTTAATGACGTGCTTGATGTTGAGTTTTGATGGAAATTTAAAAATTTATGGTTTAGGTCATATTTTGTTAAAATTGTAGATTTAAAATGATTTTATGATGGATTTAAATATATTCAACATTGAAACACATAAAACCCTCAAAATTGACACAAAACCATTAAATTCCAAATTCCATCAATCCGAGCCTGACAACTGTTAAGAAACCTTCCAAAATCCCCTCACAATATTTCATCAATTCTTTATACATTTGACAAAATCACGCACAATATGCCAAGACATTTAAAGCAACTCATTTTTGACATTTAAAAAAAATGCAAGAAAACAAAAACAATTTCACAGAATTTGTGAAATGACTTCCCTTAAAATTACAACATAATTCACTCATTTTATATTCTTTGTTGTTGATGATTTCATTAATTTACCTTGAAATTCTTTATTGCTTCATTAAGGCTGTAGCCATAATAATAAACATTCTCCATTTAAAGCCATTCTTTGTTGTATAACAATCATGATTATTTATCATTCGACATTTCTTTAATGAGTTCTACTCGTAAAGAAAGGTACGAACATTTTTGACTCTTCCTTAATATCTCTGACATTATTAATTGTATTGCGAAGTTTATTCATAACACTTCAAACTTTTATTTCCTTTATTTCAAGCTTGAAAATACTCGTGGATGAAGAAATTGTCTCCGACTTACTCATTCCTGACGTAAATTAAAGAAAGAAAGTTTTTGACCTAATCTTGACACAATTTAAACTGCAAAAATTTCTTTCTTTTCTACCTTCATTTAAAACTTTTTTTTTTGGTATGTTCTTGTCAATGTTTCTGCTCTCTTGTGATTTAAAATGAAACAAAAAAAAAGAAGCGAAGAAAATTTTTCGGAAATTCTTCTCAGAAAGTTTTTTTTTGAATGGAGACGGAATTTTCAGTCATCAAGTTAGGCTAGCATGCTGAGTTTATGTTGAAGTTTGTCTTTTGAACGTTGATAATTTTATGAATTTTTTTCTTAGAAATTTTTAGGTTATGACATTTTGCTGGACATAAATTATTGAAGAATGTTTGTTGGAGGTGGACATTAATAAAGTGGTTTTAAATTGTCTTGGAATATGACGTGATTGGATTTGAAGATTTATTTAAGTAAATGAAACATTTAAAATTGCATATTAAAATTGTTGATTTTGAATTTATAAAAAATTGTTAATTTTGAACAATTTTAAACGAATTTTATAAAATTTTAGATAAGTTTGAGTTTTTAATTCCCAAATTTTGAAAGAAAATGTCAGAAATCTTAAAATCACAACTTTTAAAAAGAATTTGACAACAATTTCTCTAAATCCTCGACATGACCATCTTTCCCCCAAATAAACATTAACCATGTAACAAATTCCATCCAACTTTACAACCAAGCATTTCCATGTCACATCACATAACAAATTTTTCCGGTTATTTAGTTTTTCAACCACCAACACCTCAAGTGTTAGAATTTAAAACCGAGGTGACCTCTTTATCTATTTAGAGCTTTCAACCACCATAAATGTGAAAATTTATATTTTTCAACACCTTGAATGTGAATTGATTTTTCTCTTTTTTTTTGCATTCTTAAACATCTAAAAAATGCTATTTCACGTGATTTCGTATTACACTTAAGACGCTCACAAACGCTATGAGTTTCCAAAAATATTTTGTATTTTTTTTTTAATTTTATTTTGTTCCTACATTATTTACTATAAAAAGGTGAGAAAATAGAAAAGAAAAAAAAAAAAATTGAAGGAAAAATTTCTTAAGAGGGAGGAAAAATTCTCGGAGGATAATTGATAATTGTAAAAGTTTACATTTTCCTGTACTTGGGCAGAAATATCTTATTGACTAAAAAACTACGACTATATATGTGTGTATGTGTGTCAGTAGCACAAACGTTCATCATTTTCTACCACGGATAATTTTTTTTTATAAATCGTCTCTTAGAGACATTAAAGATGAGAAAATTTTCGAAAAATGTCGAGGAAAAAAATGATAAAAAATTTCATATTTTTAATGATCGTCCTTGGCTTTTATTATTTTCTTATTAAGATTGAATTATTTATTTTCAGAGTTGGTGGTTAGGTGGTTGTTTTAGGGTATTTGAGTTGTAGATTTTGAAGGATTTTAGTACTGTGGTCTTATAGTTTTTATTCTCAGTTAGTAGGTTGGGTCCAGACCCCATTAGTTTTTTTACCAAGAGAATCAGTCGAAAATTTTCAATTTTTGAGGTTAGGTCATTTTTTGGATCCTGACCTCATAATCTATTCATAATTTAAGTCATCTATCAATCTCACTAATGTTCTCAAAATTAGAGTAACATCTAGTCACAGTTCAAAACTTATTCAATCAATAATTCTAATATCCAAACATCCAAACCACCAGCCATCCCAACTCTGAGTCCTTATTCTCACATGAAAAAATATCTTCCATTCCCTCTTGTTTTCATCCTATAACGATGAATAGTCTTAAGCATTCATATACAAACAAGAAAAAAAAATCTTAGAAGCTTTTGCCTCTCATGCCATACAAAAAGATTCTTTGATAAAAATGAGAAAATTTTTTTTACATCAACGACGTCTTTTCTTCAGCTTTTCATAATAATGAATAAAAAAAAATTATTAATATTATTATTCTTATTCTTATTCATAATGATTCTTTCCTTAATAAGGATTAAATTTGCTTCTTTCGCTTTTCAATTTGTTCACATCATTGCTATTGATATTTGGATTATTCGAAGTAGGACGTTGTCTTGACGTGAACTGCTTTGCACGATGAACACCAGTAGTTTGAACAGGTGGTCCAAGATTTGAAAGTCCACCCAATAAGTCAGTCAATCCACCAAGTGCTGTAAGACTTGTGAGGGCATTAAGTGCACCTGGCTTTGATAGCAATTGTGCTAACGGTATGGCTGATGCCAATGCTGCTGCATTTTGTGCAGCATCTGTAACACTTACATTATTATTATTATTCGGTGTTGCGACAGGTGTTGGTGTCGTCGGAGTTATATTTGTTCCACTTGTAGCAGTTCCGTTCGAAGTTGCACCAACGGCACCGGTTGTTTGTTCTTGTGCCAAATTTGCCTTTTGCAATTCGACGCTGTTCAGGAATATATAAGAAGAGAGGATCGAAAAAAAAACAAAAAATTTTTTTGTGGTTAGAAAGGAATTTTGTTTTAAGGGTTCAATTGAATTTATAATAGGGGGATATAATAAGAGAGACAGATAGATTATTATTCTAAAATAAAAATAAAACAAAATTGGATTTTAGATTTGCTACTTTCTGATTTAATTAAATTATAATTAAAATTGTAAATAATCGAAAATTAAATTTCAAATCGAATTTTTTTTAAACAAAATAAAAAAATTAGAAAAAATGCAGGAAAAGTTAATCAAAAATAAAAAAAGGAATGGATATGATTAGAATTTTTATTGAGATTATTCCAGAGATGAAGAGCTTTTGAGAAATGGATTGATGCAAAATTTCATTTATTCTGAAAATTGAGGGCTGACTCTTTTGTTATAGCTTTCTCAGTACTTTATTTTGATTTTTTGCTTGTGAAAGTTTTCAGCTAATATAACATGTAGCATGTGATTCAGAAAAAGAGTTTTAGCATTTATATCAATAAGATTGAAGCATATTGTCATCTAAAAGCTGGTAAAACTTTGAAAATTTAAAGGATGATTTCAAATTCTTTGCATTGGAGATTTGAGCTTGAAAAATCAAATAAAAAAAAAAATTAAAGCTTCTTAAAGATCCATTGAAAGATTTTCATAACTGAATTTTTGAAGCATTTTTAGCGCATTTTTGGAAACTTGTTTTCAAAAAGGAAGCTCAATCATACACTTTTTCGGCTGGCTGCAAATTTTCGAAAAACTATCTTTTAATCTAGACATCGTAGAGAGCTCCGGTTTGTTTTATTAGCTTCGTTTCATCGAGTTATTTGCGGCAAATGTATTTAAAAGTCCCAAATTTGTGTTTAAACACCTTAATTAATTAATTTTTAATTTCACAAAGAAAAATAATCAACACATGACTGCAACTTCACGTCATAGAATTTTCAAATATTTTTTAACCGTTGACATTTGAAAATTTTTTGACCGTTATTTTTTACGAAAAGTTTTTTGTTCAGTTTTGCAAGTTATTAGTTTGTGCATAATGAAAACACACTTGTGCATGAACAATGAATGTGAGGAAATTGAAACTGAAGGGTTTTTGATTGTTGTTGTAACATTTTTGTAAAATTATCGTTATTTTTATGTAGAATACTGCAAGGTCTGTCCTGAAAGTTGATATACTTTTAATTCGTAGCTCGAATACTGATCGCCGCGCCAAAAATGCGCTGAAGTCCCTCGATATGAAACACGAGGACTTTTGTAATTTTTTTTAAATTAATTTGAAAATTTTGAATCTGAGCTAAATTTATTCATCTCATTTCCAAAAGCTTTGTAACTCTATAACTTTAATGTAAAAAAGCTCTCAACTGAAAAAGAAGCTTTCATCACATTAAAATCTTTAAATTATCTCCAAAAACATTCAAAATCAAATCCAATTCCATTACTAATAATTTATTAACTTATTCGTTCTTATATACGTTATTATGATACTTTGCATGCATGGATGTAAAAAATACTTTTTTATTGACTTACAAAAAAATCATAAAAAAATTATTAAGTGAGAACAAAAGTTCATTCTGGTAAATAAAGAAGGATTTTTTTATAAAAGAAAAAGAGTGAGAAAAAAAAGAAAAAGAGAGAGAATTGATTTTCATGGATTGTTCAGCGTCGAACGCTTTTGTATCAGCACAAAAAAAAGAGATTGCTTGCCGGCAAAAGTTCAAAAAACATTTTTCGTAGTGGATTTACTAGCAATAATAATAATAGCAATAACATATTGTCGTCGTCATCATTGTCGTTCGTGGTTTTGGTTTGGGTTTGAAATTATTATTATTATTTTTTTTTCGGGCTCTATATATAAAAAAGGGATCTTTTGAGTGTGGGTTGGTTGGGTGATGGGGGAAGATCATGAAAAAATGTTTAATGGTAAATGAAAAACTTTTTTGTGTTGTTTATAAAAAGAGAGGCAAAAAAATCATTTTTTTCACATTCACTTTATTATGTAAAGGATTCTTTTTATGTTTCGTTAAAGGGTTGTTCAGTTGTGACGTCTAATATGAAGGAATGGGAGTTGGGAAAGGCTTTGTTAAGCATTTGAAAAAATCATTGTTATGTTTCAAATTTTTTGGTTATCTTAACAGATTGACGTCACTTATAATCAACCCCCACAATATATGATGTAAAAAATCGCAAACTCTCTGTTTGAACGTCGTCTTTTATAATCACAAAAAAATGTGGTACAAAGAGCGGATGGGGTGGAAAAAGAACAGAATCATAAGGAATGTGAAAAGTTTAGCTGCACAAAAAATTTCTTACTATTAAAATTTATACGAAGTGAATGAGAAAAGTTTAATGCTTGCTGTTGTTAATATTTTGTTCTCATTTTATTCCTGTGATGTGCTGCAAAGTGGAAAATGGATATAAATATTTTCTTTAGCGCGTGTGTAATGTTTATGAAATGTTTTAAAAATTATTGAACATTTTACTAGGGGTGCTAATCGGAATATTTTGGGTGTCAATCAAATTCATTAATTCTGAAATACATATTTTTAGAGGGAATTCATCTGAAATTTAATTGGGGATGGGGAATGCTTTGTAAAATTAAATGGATTTAATATTTATAAGTATTAAATAAGTACAGTAAATTTTAATATTTTTGAAAAAAATGCAATAAAATTGACACCTAAAAAATTTATACGTTTGAAGGTTCAAATCTTATTCTTGAAAGGTAAATAGTAAGCAATTTTAATTTTCAAAATGGGAATTTGTTGGAAATTTTTTTATATTTTTCAATTTAATTTTTTAAGACATAATTTTAAAGTCCAAAAGGAGCTTAAAATATAAATATAAAATAACTAGTGTTTAGGGCCCGTCACGGGCCCCGTTGCGTTTGTCTTAAAGCTATCTATCGGACATCTCATTTATAAAAAAATAAAAAATAAAAATAAAATTTTCATTAAATTTATTTCTAGAGCTTTTTAAGAGTTTTTTTAATTTTGGCGGTAAAAAGTTAGATTAAGTTTTTAATCAAAATCCTTCAAAGTTATTAATTCTTCTTCTTCTTCTTATTAAGAAAAAATCACAATTTTTTAACACCCCCATAGTAAGAAAACAATTGACCTAAACATTTTAAATTTAACTAATGACTCTTACTTTTTCGTCCGATTTCATTAAATACTTATAGTTCAACTTGAATTGAATTCAAAGCACATGAAATTGCACATTCAAGACCTCTCTCATATATACTGGGTTAAATACATAAAGATTAGAAAAAATTTAATTAAGATTAATCAAATTTAATGGAAACTAATGTAGTTTCCATTAACACTACAACGGTATGATTTTGTTCCACAATATTTTTACTCCAAAAAATTCCAAAATTAAAATTTTCTTAATCATAATCTTAAAATTTGCGAAAAATTCAGAGTTTTCCAAGAGATTTCATTATTGTAAGATGGCAAATTTTAATGAAAATTTAAATTGATGCAAAAAATTTTGTTGTTTGTCAAATTTGTATCATGATTGATGGGATTTTAACATTGGTTCTTTGGAAAAATTTTCTCACTTTGGAAAATACAATTTCTACGAAAAAATAAACTCAAAGAAACTTTAAAAAATAAGTTCTAAAATAACAGGTAAAACTGTGAGCTTACAACGATTTAAGCGTTAGCGCGAACGCGAAAATTTTAGACCACTTAGAATTACGTATTTGAGAAAATTCTACATAAAAAAGTTAAAATTAGCATTTTAAAC
This sequence comes from Chironomus striatipennis, assembly GCA_026123125.1. NCBI lineage: Eukaryota > Metazoa > Arthropoda > Insecta > Diptera > Chironomidae > Chironomus > Chironomus striatipennis. The sequence continues at coordinate 49,399,567 of CM047392.1, read as the reverse complement.
TCAAATTTCAAAAATAATTTCAAAGCTTTTACAACTCAATAAATTAGTGTTTTAACCTCAAATAACCTCAAAATCCAAAATGTCTTACAGTCTTTTTGATCATCATCCACATGACCTACATGCCAAATTTCAGCTCAAAAAACCATAAAAGTTCACCACCACTACTAAAACAAAATGTCAAAAAACCGTCATTTTTGAGGTTAAATCAAAGCTATCTTAACCTCAAAATTTCCAAAAAAAATTTTTTTGCATGTGCAAATCATGAAAAGTCATTTCCTACAATATAATATCAAAAAAACTTCAAATAGAACGAAATCGAAAATAACCGTCAAAAAATATCTAAACTTATTATGCGAAAATTTTTTCATCCTTTAATTTACACAATTTTACAAATGAATATACGGTAGAAAAACTAATATTGGAAAAACAGTCAATTTAAACTCAAAAGTTAAACTCGAAAATACCGGTCAAAAATTTTTCAAATTTTTTTTCAAATTTTTTTTTTTCAAGCATGTTCTGACTATGCATTTTACACAAAAAGACAATTTTCAAAACTTAAATTCAAGAAATTCTAAAAAGAATAAATTTGAAAATTTGTAACGGTAAAAAAATATTTGAATTTTATGATTTCACTGCATAAAGGTTATCAAAATTTTCAATGAATATGTTCCTATAAAGTCAGTTTTTATAGCTCAAAACTCATGAAATTAAGAAAAAATAAAGTCAAAAATAACGGTCAAAAAGTATTCAAATTTAATGATTAAACAGCTTAACGGTCAAAATTTTTTTTGAAAAATATGTTTCCATGACCCATTACATACATAAAGTCAGTTTTCAAAATCCAAAACCCAAGAAATTGCGAAAAGAAAAATGACGAAAAACGGTTAAAAAACATTTAAATTTGTTTATTATACAGTTTAACGACCACGTGATTTTTTTGAAAATGTGTTTTCACGTATTGCTATGCATGAGTAGTCTAATTATACACCCCTAAAAGAAAAAAAATTAAATAGAAGAAAATTCAGAAAAAACCGTCAAAAAAATTTCAAATTTCGATCACGCAATCACGCAATCAGGAAGAATAACTTTATTTTATAATATAGATATGACTATAAAATTGTTTTTTCAAGTCAAAATTCTACAATTAAATAACACATTCTACCTCAATTTCCCTTAGAAAAACAGAAAAGGGTGCAAAATCCTTTTCAACAAATCCCCAAAATCCCGAAAAAAATCTTAAGAATCTCTAGCAAAAAAAATTATCATTTAATAAACATTACAGGTACACAGCATACTCAAAAAGGATCAAAATCTTAAATTTCGCTTAATAAAATTTTTGTTTCGCATAAAAACCAAAATAAAAACTGTAATTAGGAATTGAATATCAAAATTACTCTCATCTTTTTTTATCTGCGTTTGGCTATATGGCAAAATGATGATAATGGCATATGTATTGAGGTTGTGGGGTTGGGTTGGGAAATATATGGAAAATGTACATTAAATTTTCTAAAAATATATCATCATTTCGATCTGAGGTGTGATATGCGTGAGAGGAGGATTAAGAACGTGAGGCAACAAACAATTTAATGGAACTGATGCATGGGGATATGTTTTGTGTGTGTGTGTGTGTGTATGTGTGTATGGAATTATATAATAACATTATCCGGATCATTAATTTATCGAGATCGAGTGGAAAATAAACATAAAAGTGGAAAGAAATGAAATAAAATTGAGGTGGGATGGTTGGAGGAATATATAAAGAAATAACAGCATTTGATTTGAGTAAAGGCACAAAATTCGATAATATTGAAATTGTTGGACATTTTAAAAAAAGGATCGGTTAATGGTGATGATATTGAGAGAGATTTACAAACAACTTTCCACTTTTTTTTTTGCTTTAAATTTCTATTCATTTTCATTGGATTAGTATCATTCTCTATCAGTTTGTTGCGCTTTATGCTTCACTTTTATTTTTATCTTTCACATAATATCACAAAAATATATTTTGGTATATAAGAGACATACATACAAAGTAACAACAAAAATATCAAAAAAAAACTTTATTTCTATTCTACAAGACTTGTTTTTCTTTCATTTCATTCAATTTCATTACAGAATTTTTATTATGTAGACATATAGTATGGAGAGGCGATTGTGTATTTATGAAGATAAAAGAAAAACAACAAAAATAAATTCTCGGACGTATACAAAAAAAAGTTAAATAAAAAATACAAAAAAAGGAACACAAAAAAGCACGCAATTTTCATTCTTTTGTGTAATTTCCGTAATATATTTATATTCCTTTGATGTCGTCGTCAATGGACTTAAAAGTAATTAAAGATTTTTTGGACCATCTTTTGATGTACTTAAAAATATGTTCGTACGCATTTTTCCCACAATTATATACAGTATAAGATTCTTATCATCATAATTATCATTATTTATAAAATATTTCATTAATATACAAATTTTCTCATCATAAATCAAATTTTGTTATCACTAACTTTCATCGATCATTGCAATAAATTATTATTTTCTGACTATATATACTTAAAGACAATAATGACTTAAAATTCTTTTAATTTTACTCACCTCATGTTAATCAAATATTGAGCGAGAGCAACAGCATCAGGATTACCGCTAATTGTAATTGTTCGATCGGTATTTCCACCTTCACGTTCCTCGCAATTCGATATGCGAATCATGGCACCGGATATTTGGCGTATTTCGGCAATTTTAGTGCCTCCTTTACCAATAATGCATCCAATTAAATCATTTGGCACCGTCATTTCATGCTGCTGTGTATTTGTTTGTGTTCGACTTGCTGCTGTACGTAATTGTGAGCCAGCAAGGGCGGCAAGTGCTGTTTATGGATGAAAGATAAAGAAAATTAAAGGACAGAATTAATTATCAGACATCTTCAAGACATAAATTAATTAAATAAATTTAATTATGCTAATGACCAAAAGTCCATAGACATCACTAGCATAAAATATTGTGAATAAAAATAAAGAAATCAAAGGTATACTTCATAATTAAACGAAGAAAATACTAAATTTGGCAATTACAGTTATTGATACCTGTTGGATTTAATCCACCAGTATTTGCAGGAATAGCACCAGCAAGTCCTAATGCTGCAAGTCCTGCAAGAGGATTTTTTGCAAGTCCAGTCATCTGTAAATAAAAATTAAATTTAATTAAATTAAATTTTAAAATTAAATTAATTAAATTAAATTTTTAAATTAAATTAATTAAATTTTCCATTAGCACCGCTCGTCATTGAGCGAGTCAGAAGTGAGTGAGTGAGTAAGAGAATCTGTCATAGAGAGAGAACATTTTTGTTTCAAAAAATTTAATTTTCAGGTTAAATTGACGGAAGTTCCATTTACATCAAGTTTATATGATGATGAGATAGAGTCTGTCGGAATTTGTTGACAGTTGTAATTGAACCTTAGATTGGAAAGAGACACTTTAGATCTGTAGACAGTGTCGTAAGTTATGATATGGAATAACAATGGACTTTTATTTAGTTATGTCATTTTGCATAATTTATTTAGTTTTGATAAAGATGGAACTGAATATGTTCATTTGAGTTTTTGATTTAGAAAGGTTTAATATCTATTAATTAAATAAGTAAAGTTGTAAAAAAAATTTATAAAAAAAATTTTAAAGATCTACACACTCTTACAATGATTTATTGGGAATCGAACTTATGATGTTGTGCACATTAAATGCTTTATTCTAACAAAAAACATTTTAATTTGCGATTTAGTCTCGAAAAAAACAATTAATCCTCTAAAATTAAGTTTTCATAACTCTGAGTATCAAACTTACTTAACAATTAAACTTTTCTAATATTTCTTAAAACTTCCTTTCCAAACAACAAAACAAAAATAAAACCTCAAATTTTCACAAAAAAATACCAAACTCGAATTCGAAATGTTTGTTTTGTTAATGCCCTCGAGGTTCTTAAATATTTACTATCCCAACATTGTCAACACGACAAATTGCCACAATAATGTAGCTTTGTATGTAAAGTTTTTCCTTTATAAAATATTTAAAATTGTTCACACATTGTTGTAGTTGAAAAAATAAATAAAAAAATTTTACTTTAATGTTTAAATTTTTATTTAAAAAACATATTGAAATCAGGTCAGATTTTCACCTTTCAGGATGTCAGAAAAACCTGCAATCTAGTTCTATACATAAAAACCCCAATCATTACTCAATTTAATTTTCAAAACTTTTCACTTTTTCCTCACAAAAAAATAAAACAATGAAATAAAAAAAAAATTTTACATTTTAGATTTATTTCCTCTTTTTTTCTGGCTTCACTTTTTTTTCTTGCTTCCTCCACATAGCCGAGACGATGATGGAGTCTGACATGGACAGATTTAAAACAAAGTGGTTGTATGTGAATGAGAATGAAGGAATGGGATGATGATGAAAAAATAAAAGCTGGAAAAAGCCAAGCATTCAGCTATGTGTTTTTGCATATTGAATAGAGCTGATGAGTAGCTTAAGTGCTTGCATATTGCATGAACAAAAATTTTTTTTTGCTCCTAGAAAAACTCTTCAGCAACATAAAATAAATGTTAAAGTAAAATAAAAACTTTTATGCACCTGTTTTGAGGCTGCTGCTGCTGCTGCCTTTTGTAAGTAAAACTTTTCCAGATTTTCAAGAAAATTAATTTTCATTTGAGGATATATGATGAAATGGGGATGTAGACAAGAACAGATAAGGAAGTCGTAAAATCAAAAAGAGAATTTTCTAGTTTCTGGATTTTTGGCTTTTTTGGGTCGTTCACTAGTGACGTCACTTACTTTAAGAATTTGACAAAATTTGACTCTAGGACATAGATTTCTTAAAAATGAGTTTTGTTTGGAAATGTAAGGAAGATTTTCATTATAATTGACGTAATTAGCAAATCAACCCCATTAATGTGATAAATATGTAAATAAAGTGGAAGACAGACACAGAGAATGGTGCTACAAAAATGAATAAAATAACAGGAATAAAAAAAAATCTCGTGTTGTAGAATTTGTTAACGTGTTAAAAAAAGAAGAAAATAGAAAACTAGATGTGGACATTGAGGTTAAAAGTGAGTGAGTCAGAGAGAATCGGAGATGGAACAACAAAAAAATACAAAATAAAAACAGAAAAGATAAACAGGACAGAAAAAAATGGAAACAACATATGTGTGGTTTGATGTTGCGGTCAATTGTTGTTAACATGTTACAATATTGTGTATGTGGAGATACGTAAAGAAGGATGAGGAGATGAAGAGAAAAAACCATACATTTATGGACGTGGACGGAAGGAAAATTGGAATGCTTAGGAGGTAAATAGAAAGAAACACTAACGAAAAATGTGAGAAAGGAAGTGGAATGAGAGAAAATTTAACCAAAATGGAGCACACGTAATATGGAAATTGGAAGTGCAGGTGGCTTGGCTATGGTTATACACTTTTCAGTCACAGGACGAATAAAAAGAAAAATATTTGACTTAAGGTATAAAAAAAGGACATAAAAGGGATGTGCCAGCAAAAAAGAGAAGCCAAAAAGTACTTTTTTCATGAATTAAAAATTTATTATTTTTAATTTATTGTCGCAAAAAAGTAGCATAAAGCATAACGTTTCAGGTCATTTTCCTTTAACTCCTTTTGTGTATATTTCAATGTAAAATATTCAAAAGACATTATTGTGTTGTTCTTTTTTCTATTTTTTATTTTCTTTTACAGTCTTATGAATTAGCGGACGAACGAATGAACAATAAAGTATTAAAAGCCATCCTTTTCCTTCCCCTTCAACCTCCTTCACAACATAGAATATACAAACAAAATGATGACAATGTCCTAACTTTCTCATTATTTTAAAAGTTATTAATTTTTTTTCTTGTGATTTTTATTCAAAGGATTATTTTTCATTTTTTTTCTCTTCTTTGATTTTCTTCTCCGTCACTCACTTCTTTATTTATTTTTTCATTATCATTATTATGTACATGCATTTAACTCATTTTTTAATGTGCTTAAATTACATCAGTACTTTTGATCTTTGTAGAAATTTTGTAAGATTTTTTTCTTTTTACTAAAATTCTTTGAAATGTTATTGAAATGTGGATTGTTCACGTTTGATGTCTTTGATTTTGGATGCAAATTTTGTTAATTTATAAATTTGATCACTCTTAAAAATTTGCTAAAAATTCAAAATTAATATTTTATTTTTAATACTAAAACAGGGGGTCCTCGATTTGAATAGTTGTTTTGTTCTAAAAATTTTCCATTTAAATCAAAATTAATTCAAATCAAAAAGTATAAAGAATGACCGTTGAAATGAAAATTTGAATCTTTGTTTGGACTATCTTTGGTTATTCAAAATGAAACGATCCAAATCGAGTCGTTCAAATCGAGGACCCCCTGTAAATATAAGCATCACAAGATGAATTTGATGTACAATTATGTTAAAAGAACTATGTAGAAATTTAAAGGATGTTTAAAATCTTAAATAAAATCAATTAAATTTAAATGTATTGAAAATGAAAAGTCAATTCAAAAAAGAAAAAAAAAAAAATAAATTCAAACTCATCATTTGTGAACATCATCCCTAAATAACAATTTTTAAAAAGGACATCTTCATAAAATGCAATAAAAAAAAACTTCCTGCTATACAGCAATAAAAAATCATAACAATAAAAAAAATCAATATCCTTTGTAGAAAAAAAAGCTGACAAAATTTGTACAATAAACTCATCAGTCCATCCATCTTTATCCCTCATTCAAAACTTTCCCATCAAAACCTCCTCTGGCTTTATGACTACATAAACATACATACACACACAGAGTGAGATACACAGAGGGTGAGATAGAAAGATAGATAGACAGAAAGTGAGCTTTTTGATATGATATTGTATAAAGTAAAAAGTTATGTACATTGGACTGGAGAGTTTTGCCACAGGGGTCAGTTGACATCAATATTATTAGAATACAAGGTAAAGTTTATTTTACTGTTTGTCATTTATCAAATATCATTTCAACATCATTGAGTTGTATTTACTTTTCATTTACAATTTTTTTTTTTTGCTCTGCTCTTCTTCAATTTATTATTATTAAGGGAGAGGAACTAATGAGTTTTTTTTTCTACATACCTTTTCAAATTTTAGCTTTTTGTAACAAAAAATTTTCATTTTCATGTCAATGCTAAAATATCCAACACAACTCAGTGATGAAAATGAATGAAACTATTCACATTCATACACAGTTAAATATAAACTTTTATTTACAGAGATAATGCGTACATGGCAAAAATTTTTAATATCTTTATCAGACTGTACACATTACAATTTTATAAATAAAATAGCAAAATGGAGATGGATGAGTTGAGCGAAGAAAAATGGAATTTTTATCTATGATGTAAGCTACTATAATTTTTCAGTTTTGTGCGATGAGGGAATTGGGGAGCAATCATAAAATGAAATATCATTTACAATACACTCAACCATACTAATGTGATTATTAGAACATAACCCTTTCATATTTTGTTAGTGAAGGTTGAACTTCTTTAAGGTTTTCTTGAATTTAAAGTTTTAGTCGAGATTTTCAGGACAATTTATTTAAAAAAAATTAATTTTATTAGATATAATGAGGTTCATATTATTTAATTCAATCTAAATTAAAATTTTGACAAATTGATGATGAGTTTATGTGATGTAAAATTTATGATGTATTTCAAAGTCCATTAAATTTTCGAATCTATCATTTGCCAAATTTTATGAAATTTATTTTACCTCCTCTTTTTTGAAGTATTTAAGAGACAACCAGACATTTACAAAGTTTTTCAACTTTATTGGCTAGTTTTATTGTTCCAAAACCTAATTTAAAATGATTTTTGGCATAAGATACACAAAAATTCTCTAAAGCTCTCATGCTTCTAATCTATCTTAATGCCTTCAAAATTTCCAAGATAATGCACATCAAGTAATTATATTGCAACAAAATTCACGTGAAATCTTCTTTGTTCCCCACAAAGATATAATAGAATTAGAACATAAATGCTCTAAATATTCACTCATACGTGTTTATCCACTTTAATGCACTCTCAAGAAATAATCTTCATTTGATTCCATAATGCATGTTGAAGCCAAAAAGTTAGTTTTTTCATCAACATCATCATCATCATCATCGCATCATAATAATCATAATCATTTACATTGTCGGAGAAGAAGCAGAACAAGAAAAGAAAGCTAGAAAAACTTTTTTTTTGTTCGACTTCTTTTAATGAAATTTTCTTGCAACAAAAAAAGTTTACAAGAATCAAAAAAAAGTTAAAAAGTAAACCACTTTTTCTTACATTTAAGAAAAAAAAGTAAAAAAAAAACTTTTTAAAACATAAACAAAAATAAGAAAAAAGTTCAATCCACACAGCAACAAAAAAAGAGTTAATGTAAAATGTATTAATATTATATGCAGTAAAAGGTAGCTAAATTACCCCTCAAAACACATACACATGGATATATAAATCTACACAAAGATTTCATGTTTCAGGTAATAAGAACATCAGTGGATGGGAATTTGATGTCTATATATATTATACGAATGAAGCGTTGGAAGGAGGAGAGGTAGACCCAAAAAAAAAAGTAAAAACCATCAAACTCAAATTAATGATAGAAAAGGAAGATCTCATAAGAGAATTAAGGCATTAATGGAATATTACAATAAATTTTTGGGGGAGTAAGGGCAATATAACGATGGAAAGTTTGTCAAATCTAATTCCATTACTACTAATGCATATCATTTTTCAAAAATTTATATACTTTTCATTTATATTTATATATTTTATGTCTCATCAACAAAAAGCGACAAAAGTTCAGCCATAATTGATTGAAAAATAATTAATAAATGATTATTGAAAATACATGTGAGCCTACATGAGGGAACCAATCCAAAAAGGAGGGGGAGAATATATGCGAAATTGATTACATTTTTAATAACAAATTTTGGTAGGAAAATGAATTACAAGGTAGAGGATTTTGTACATATTCAAAAAAACATTTTACATATCCAATGATTAGATATTTATTTAAATACAAAAAAAAGTATGGAGGTAGGGGCAGCAGTACCATTCACAAAAAACATATCAAAAATAAATAAATTCTGATATTTTTTTTCATCATTTAATGTTCAAAAACACTCACATCAGGCAGCTGTTGGAAATGATGTGGAGGCACTGCTCCTTGTAAATGTGATCCTTTCAAAAGGGGATCTGTCAGACCCGTTAAACCCGCGTGAAGGCCAGAAAATAGTGGAAATACTGTGCATGTCTAGCATATATATATAGTTGTACATAATGACATTATATACTTTTAATAATATTATGGTTCTATGTAAATAAATCAATAAATAGAGGCAGTACAATAGGCAATTTTAGAGGAAGAAGCGGCAGGGGTGGTAAATATTATTATTTATTATATATTTAGTGATATTATATGTCAATTAATCGATACTATTGCTGTTTGCTTTTATATTCATTTTTATACTTTATTTAATCAACTGGAAGTAGCCTAAGCTTCGTGAAAAATTTAATTTTAATTCAATTTCTTAAAACTTGGAAACATTTAAGTTGAAAAATTGTGGAACTTTTTCATGTGGAAGTTGATTTTTATTCTTTAAAAAAATAATTGAATTGATGTTGAAAAGGTTTTAAATTTTTCAAATGAAATAAATTTTGAAATTTTCATTGAGAGATTTTGTTGATTTTAAACAAGTTTTGAAGCCGTTTTTAACTGAATCTGAATTTGAATTAATTTTTTTAAATTAAAGCTATGAACAGTTAAAATTCTAAAACTATAAGGGACCATTCTTTTCTGACGTCCATCGAAAACATTGATTTTTAGACCCCTCTCCTCCTCTCTCACAAAATCTTCATTCAAAAAAATCATATTGTTTGAAAATGTCACACAGCCTCAGATCCCCCTCCCCCTTAAAAATCGGACGTCATAAGTGAACGATTTAAATTGAATGAAAATTTAAGAGCGAATTTTTGTTGAATTCATATTAAATATGATTCTATAAAAATTAGTTTTAAAACGTTTAACCTTAAAACAATATGAAGATTGCCAAAAATTTAACTTTAACTAAACTTCATCGTGATAACTTTTCTTCATACATAATCACATAAATCTCCTCCAAAAACTCTCAATATGGTTCATTTTACATCTGAAATAATTTAAGCTCTTTTCTACGTCAATTATTCAGCTCTTTGTTAATAAATTTTAAGCTTCTTTAGCAACAAAAAAAAAGAAAAAATATTCTCAAAGTTTCAATTTTCCGTCCGTAATAAAACTTTTACTTCATCTATTTTGCTAATTGCTATGGGAAAATTTCCAAAGTACAAATTACTTTTCACTCACAATTGGGAAAGAAGAAATAGTTACAGAAAATGTGAAGAACTACAAACAATTTATTTCGTATGAAATTTCCGAGAAGTTACAGAATGATAAACTTTTATATAATTTTCAATCATCCATGAGTTTTTGTAAAATGTAATTCATCTCATTATTATTGGATTTACGGTGGAAAGAAATGAAATTATAAGTGAAAAATATTTTGTATCAAATGTAAAACTTTTTCATTCTCTCACATCATGACGTTCAGCATCTGAACTGAGAAAAACGGAAATATTTTTTTTCTGCTTTTATTTTTGTCTCGAGTTGAATAAAAAGTTTTATCTGTTCTCGGACTTCCTTCTAGTTTGTAGTACATATTTTTAGTTTCCTCGTACAAATTTCATAAAAATTGTAGAAGCTTTTTTTTATGTCATGTTTTGTAGCGTCATCAAAACATAATAAAAAGGACACTAACAACAATGACAATTTTTTTTCATAATATTTATTCAGGATAAAAAAGAGTGAGAGAGAAAGAGATAGACAGCAACAAAAAGCAGGAGATGATGGCTTAATTAAATATTTACCTGCTCTGTTGGTACAGCGAAATTTCCTTGTATAGTATACGCTTGACCATTGGCTAAAATGACCGGTCCATTTACTTGCGGTTTTGGTCGATATGGTATGGTTGCACCTTTGGGAGGACTCTGTAAATAGAAATAGAATGGGGGAAAAAAATGTTAAATAAACAGAAATTATTTGACCCTAAAGTTCAGTAGTAAAGGGAGAAAATATCGTAAGCAAAAAATCAATTATGAACAGCATCAGCAACGTTGGATGCAAACTTTTATTTTTCTGGATTTTTTGCTGGTTTGTGATGTGAAATTTTTTGGATGTATTCTAATTTGAAGTTGAAGAAGGCGCACTTTCTGATAAATGCTTGAATTTTGAGATGAAATAAATTTTAAAGTGCTTGTTTGTGATGTTTGAGGTTGAAAATTTTGATTATTTGACCTGACTAGATCTTATTTGTTATGTGAATTTCTCCTTCAAGTGAACTTAAAATGTTTATTGAAATTCGATTCAATTTTACAAAATTTCAAAGGCAACTGCGATTCTAAACTTAATATTAATTCTTAATTTATCTTTTAAAAAATATCCACAATTAAAAAAAAATATTTGACAAAATTAAGCGAACCATCACTTATATTCAACATCCAGCTCAAAAATTATGCTACCAATGTTGTTGAAAATTGTTACGTTCACAAATTTTGCGTTATTCAATAAGGTACACATCTCTACATACAATTTTCAGGTCAGAAGAAATTCACTTAAATAATGTTAAAACAAATGACATAAACATACATTCACATAGACTGATTCACACTCATACATACAATCAGACATTCGCGAGGAAAAGGAAAAATTTTACAACAATTTTATATATATTCAATGTGTAACCGAACGACAAAAATATATAAATTTACTCTTCTTTTTTTGCATAATTTTTAACTGGCAAGCAGTCACAAAAAAAAAGGATTTAGTGAACATATATATGAGGTTTTGATTGCTTTGAACGAGAAAGCTCATTTCCATTTTTATTTCTACAAAACATTTTCATTCTCTCTTTTTTTCCTCAATGCTTTTACATCTCATTCCCATGTTTTTTTGGCTCTAAAATGACGAATGACAATCATACGGAATGTCATACAATGTTACATACAAATTGATTGCAGCAGTACCAGCACAGCAATGAATGAGAAGTGAAAAAAAGGATGAAAAAAATTATGCGAATGCTATTTAAATTGAAATAAAAAAAAGTAAAGTGCATCTGTGACCACACAGCACTAGTTCTACATATTTCTGAGCACATAAAAGTAATCGATTTTGAAAGTTAATGCAATGAGAAAAATGAGCAGCACTGAATCATTTTTTAATTCCCATAAGATGACTCTATTATGGAAGTGTATAAAAGCAGTAAGGAAACATGAAAGAAAGTTCCTTTTGAAATGAGCAGGCATGATTGCATAATTCTCAATTGAATTGAACAATATTTGCTTTATTCTGTGCTGTGTTCTACTTCCATCCTCATTTCTGTATACATATATATATATATAGTAATGAAAATTAATTAAAAATTGAAATATTCATGGCCATAACATGATGATTATATCATTGCAAAGAGCTTTGATTATGATTAAAAAAATATCCCCAACCAACTCTCGGGTCGGCAACAGAAAGTAATGAAAATCTTTTTTTTATTACTTAATTCAAATTGAATTTTTGAAAAGATTTTTTAATTTTTTAAGCATTTTAATGGACTGAATAAATAGTTAGTGAAATGGCATGCAATGCTTTTTCATTTTGGATAAATTAATAGCACTTTCAAGCTGTGTGAAAAATCTGGGATGAAATGAATTCCACTCTGGAAGATTAAATGCATTCCATTTTTTGGGGGTGCGATATTCAGGTGGAATGTAATTGTTATGATTCTGATTTTGCCTTTAAAAATTTAAATGCAAAAGTCTTCAAATTCAGAAAAGCAAATCCAGTAAAATCATTCAAAAAATCCACTTTTAACAAAAATAAAATTCTCAATCGCTTAAAATGAACTCAAGCACATCAAACTCGACATCTGAGTGAAGTATTGTTTGCAGCATTTCATACACGACTGCCCTAATCAATCTTCTTATCATCTCAGTCAAAATAAATTTCAAACTCCATTCCAAAAAAAATATTGTAATTCTCTGTTGAATATCAAACGGTGAAAAAAAGAGGAAAGTAGGTAAATCCAGCGTGATTTAGGATTTCTTACCCCTATACAAGATTTATTGAAGAGGATTTTAACATTTTTTTCTCTCCAGTACTCAGCGATAAATGCACATCTTACTCGATTACGGAAACCTTTTTTTTATAATAATTTTTCCTACCAACAACAGCACATGTGTGTATGTGTGTGGTGTTGACTAACTGGTAGGATTTAAGGAAAGGGATTGTTTACATAAAAAATTACACGAGTTATAATTACATTAGCCAATATTATTGTATCCTACAATTTGTGTAGGGATGGTTGGAAAAAAAAGGAAGCAAATGTTATTTTTCATATTCTCATAACAACAATAAGCTTATTTCATCTATTTTTAAATATACTATCAACATTGTAGTATTTCCTCTCCTCTTCCTTGTTTTTTTATTATTCTACAAAATCCTCTCAACATCCTATTAGTCGCTTAATGAATAAATTTTTCAACTTGCATTAACTTTTTTTGCTCCTTTTTCACACTAAATATTCTGTAAGTAAATAAGTTGAGTTACTTATGTGTCTGCTCATGAAATATAAATGAATGTGATTTATTTATTTATTTTGAGAAAATTTTCCTTTCCGTTTTTCCTTTTTTCATCCCTCCCCTTAAAATAAATGGATGGAAAAAAAATTTTAAAGTGAGAAAATTTTCCTCAATTCCATTATTTGACACATTTTTCGTGTGAGATTTGAGATAGATGCAGATAAAATAATTTCCATTGGGAATGATATTGATGAGTGGTGTACAACTTTCATTTACCACGACATTGCCATTTTACTTATATGTAGAGAATGGATAATATGTGACGTATAGCTGGGTTTGAATGAGTATGATGTATTTTAAAGTTGTTACTGTTGCGCTGGTTTACTGCCATAAATGGGGTCTATGACTTTGTGATCAAATGATTTGGTATCTTAAAACTTTAAAATCTATAAAAATCAATCCAAAGTTCGAATCCTAAGTTTAGAAATTTAATATTTTCTTAAATAATGTCAATTTTTTAAAAATAGATTAAACATGATTTCCAAATAACCCCAAATAAGCCTCGCACAAGCAGATAAATAGATCAACATTGAAAATGTTTAGGAAGGAAAATAAATTCAAAAATTTCTCTATTTCGTCTCTTATGACAGGTAATAATAATGTGTATTAATCCTAAAACACTGTTCACTCCAATGCGTTTCGTATTTTGAATATTTTGTGTCCTTTTATTCTTTCTCTATTTCTATTTAAACCTATAGAGTTAGATGTGAGGAATAAAAAAAATTATAGAGACACATAGAAAGAGAAAATAACTCAACTATGATGGGAATTTGATACAGTTGAGAATTGTGATATGTTGAGTCCGAGATGAGAAGAGAGAAACATACAAAAAAAATTATTATGTGCATCATTGTATGTGTACTTATAGTCTCATAATTCTCTATTATCCCTTCAGAATATGCACATACAAATTCTCTACATTTCTCATCACCATCATCATCATCATCATCATGACTATATATGCGGAATAAAATTTGTAGCTTCATAAATTCATATATATATATAAATGTATGAATGTACAAACTTTAAGTCTCTAAAGACGCATTTGTGGATGATGAGAAAACATGAACTATCACTTAGTTTAAATAGCATCATAATACATACTGTATGATCATGCCTTTTTTCCATGTGTACACATTTACTGAGTGTAAATGTGTAAACTTTACCATAGTCCGAATGCAAACAAAAATTGGAGCTAGCCTGCGAATTATTCGTGGAGATTAAATGTATTTTGAGTTCAATTGATGTACTTTGGTTCGTATTTGCTAATAAGGAATTATGAATTTTATAAATTGCATTTGTAGGAAAAAATCATCCATAATATCAAATTTATAGATTCTAAAAATTCAATACTCTAAAAGACATAATTTAGAAAAGTCATTTTTCTTTAAAATTGAACCTCAAAGTGAACTTTAACTTTATTGCATCCCTTCATCTTCATCCCAGATCAGATATCTAAGACTTTATGTCTTAATAAAATAAATATGAGATTCCCAGAGATTCCTTACATTACATGACCCAATAATGAATCTCAGATGCAAAATTACAAGCCTAAGAAAACATAGCTAGTCATTTTCATGTCAAAATCTTACCGTGATACTATACTCAGGAAAAAAAACTTAAATTCCAATTTTAGATTTTAAAATACTGAAATCTAACAGAAAATTTTATAATCTAATATAAAAATGTTAAAATAAAATATTTTCTATTGATTTTAAAAATAAAATTTTAAAAATTAAAAATTGCGATTTTAGAAATCTAAAATCCGAAGTTTTAGATTTACATTTTAAAATTTAATATTTGATTTTAAAATAAAATTTTAGATCTTAAAATTTTTTGTATTCTAAAAGAAAAATTTTAGAATATAAAATAAAACTTTTTGATTTTTGAAAACAAAACTTCGCAGAAATGACTCAAGCAAAACAATAATTCGCAGAAATCACTGCATTAAGTATAGAAAAAGTTTCCATATAAACTTAAGATATTTATAAAAATATCTTCAATAAGTTTTAGTGGTGATGTTGCTTTCTTTCATCATGTAACTAATACTTTCAGATTTTCTTAATCATTTCTTCTTAAAATTAACAATTCAATAAGAAAATTTAAAATTAAATTTAAGAATTCTAAAATATTTCCTTTAGATTCTAAAATTTTTATTTTTGTTTTAAGAATTTAAAATAAATATTTTAGATTTTAAAATAAAAATTTTTGAATTTTTCAAAGTTAAAATTTAAAATAAAATTTTAGATTTTAAAATTTTCTTTTAGAAAATTTAAAAGTTTCACTTTTAAAAATCTAAAATTTTCCTTGGGGTTCTATATTTAACATTTTCTGTTAGATTTTTCCATACAAATCTAAAATTGAATTTTAGTTTTTTTTCCTGAGTGTAATCAATCCATAACAAAGTATGGTACAATATAGATGCATCATATAACTATGCCCCTCACAGCATTTGCTTATCAAGATCGTTGTCATGGATTTTCCTCATTCACACAAACACACACGCAGAATCATTTACAGCACAAAAAATAATAATAAAAAAAAAATACAAAAGAACAGACTTGCTGAGAGTGAATAAAGAGGATTATTACTGAATGATATTATTAAATACTTACCTCGAGCATAACACAACAGATCTGATGAATACATTGAGTTATAGCATCAGATGTACCAGTTAATGTAACAGCACGTTCTGTAGAATTTGGCAACATTTCACTCGCTACTTGAATTGAACATCCGGTCACTTCACGAATCTCTTTAATTTTTGATCCTCCTTTGCCTTTACATTTTTTTGAATTATTGTTCATGATTGTTATTGCATAATGATTATGTGATTGCAGGCAATATTTTTTTTTTTCATGTTCATACGCAACAATAAGGGATGATGATTCGTGGCAGTTAACATTGAATGATGAACAAAAGAACAGTAACAGCAGCAGCATCATCATTGTTTGTTGTAGGATGCGAGACGAGACGAGAAAATAGAATAAAAAAAGAAGAAAAAAGAAATGAAATTCAATTTCTAAATCCCTTTAAATCACTTAAAATAATGGCAAAAGAATGAGGTGGGTTGATGGTTGTACGGATGATGGTGTTATGCTAAAGCATAAAGATTTTACTTCATTCACTGAGATTTGATTTTCCATTCTTTTATTTTTCACATCCACTCATCCTCGTGGCCTTCAAAAATATATTCTCCCCAAAAGTCTATTTTCTCCCCATTATTTTTCATATAAATTTTTTAATGGAATATTGACTTAAAAGTATGAAAATGTGAGTAAGTTAATGGGGAGGATTCAGTGACACTTATGTTTGGCGTACAGAATCACCCAGTTGAGGATGAATGATTGATGAAAATGTATTAAAATCTTTGACAAATTCACGTTGAAAATTATTTCATGAGCACATGATTTATCATCCTTACACTTCCTGACCTAAAATTCTTCAAAATCCAATTTTTCTAAAAGGGAATTTCTACTTTGTAGACAATAAAGAAGCACTCATTCTGTTCATCATTTTAGTCTTGAAAGATTAATTTCATCGTCAAGGGCAAAGTAACTGCTTTGCTTAGATTTCCCGCATGTTTACTTTCTTTGAGCTCTCGACATTATGAAGCACACAAAAAGATGGAATTTAAATTAGAAAAAAAAGTTCCAGTACGACAAAAAAAAAAAAATCTCTACGGTGATTGTGCTGTGCTGTCTTATTTAATAAGGTTTTTTTTTCGAAAAAAAAGCCTTTTGAAATCTTTTAAGAACTTTTTTTTTCTGGTACACAAAATTGAATTTTTAAGGGTTGAATGTTGTCATTTTATTAAATTACTTTTGATAATAAATTTCGTTTCATTAAACAAAGTTATAAAAGTTACTTTATTTTTTAATTTAATTTGTGATTCATCAGTGATTTTAATTGTATTAAATTACTTGTACTAGATTGTAAGAGCTATTGTAGGATATTTCTTTGTACAGCAAGTCAATTGATATTCCATTTAAAATTACAATTGAATAAATTTTTTGAAGTTTTGTCTTTTCCAACTGTTGTGATTTATTCAATTTGAATGAAATTAAATAAATCAATATTTCTAGGAAAAACTTGAACATTCAACATTTCCATCAATTCTTATAAATTTCATTCTCAATAAAAGAAAAATTTTCTCTTTCTATAAAAGCCAAAATTCCCACAAAAATGATTCTTCATTAGATTTTATTTCCTTCATACTTCTAATTTTATAAAAAAAATAAATCTAAAAGGAACATAATCGAAATTGACGTAACCAGAATGAGCTATTATGAAGGCATGTTTTCCTATATTTTCAATACATAAGTAATACCAGGAAAAAAATGAATAACGAAGTAAATGGAATAAGAAAGGAAAAAAAAATATTATCGTTTGAAAAATGAACATAAAAGAAGAGAGAGAGAAAGAAGTAGCAAAAGTGGCAAAGAAAAGCTCAGGGAAATTGCTGATTTTTATAATTTAATTAAATGCAAATATAATGGGATGTGGAGAAGCAGAACATAGAACAGCAAAAGCATGGGAACGATAGAAAGAGCTGTTGTGAGCGATAACAGTGATTGAAGGATGAATTGTGAAAGAAAAAAAGGAGGCAGCAATTTTTTTTTTCAACTTCTTCCTTTTTGTTTTCGTTAATCGTAAAAAGAGAGATTTAGATTTCAGGGATTCATTTACTTTAATTGTTAAAGAACAAATAAAGGACCTTCGTTCTGTTAGATAATTAAAAAAAAACCAAATTGGTAATTCTTTTGCGTTTATTATAGGACACAATGAAAAAAGCACACAGAAATGTTGAAGAGTGAGTAAATGAAGGGAATCAAGATAAATATTGGTGAGATTTGTAGAATAATGAAAATTAATTTAAAATCATAATGAATGGGAGAAAAGATAGTCAGCAACTGAATTGTTGATTATTTTGGAGCATTTTTATTTATTTATTTTTTTTTTTTTGGAATTTTTAGTCAAACATTAAATTTTATATTGCAAATAAATTGAACAATTGTCATAATATTGTGACCTGTTTTAACAAATATGGAATGTGAATTTTTTATGCTCAATAATGTAGCTGAATTCTTCAAATTTTAACATTCAAACTAATACTAATTTCAGCTAATTTAAATTTATCATTAAAATTACATCAATGGTTTAAATATTTGAATTCTGAAGAGTCAATGAAAAGCATTGTAGGTTCAATTCCTACCCCTCTGACCGAAGTCATTTTTAAAATCGTTTATATATATTTTTTTTTTTAATTTAAAACATTTTCAAAGTCTATAAATCAACAAAAAGCATTCAAAATTTTAAATAACTTCCAAAAAGTCACAGTCAAAAAAAAAAAAAATCAAACCCCAAGTTCCTCAGATTCATTGTTAAGCTTTATCAAAACACAACGAAGAAAGATGAAAATGAAGGATCTGGACATTAAATTAAAAGTAAGAACTTTGTACAGTAATAGAAAAATGTTGCTTTTCATCATGATAAAGAACACGACGAAGGGAAAGAAGTGAGTGAGAATTCAAGGCGAGAAGAACGACAGTTGGGCGAAGGATAAGTGGATGAATGAAGATTAAATTTTTAAGAGAGAGAAAAAAAAGAATATACAATAAGGAATGGAAATAAGAGAAATAAAAAATAAAAATACTGTAAAGAAAAAATAGAAAAAAAAGATAAATGGTTTGAGTGTAAATTTATTTACCAATTAAACTTCCACACTGACTTGCTGGAACAATTAAGCGGAGTGGAATTTGTGTTTTGCCATTTGATGTGCTGACGTCATTAAATTGGGAACACCACTGTAACGGGATAGTTTTTTTTTTTTGTTTTTTGTTTTATGATTTAATTAATTCTTTTTGTTCCCGAAGCGAATACAGAATGCTCAAAAAGTCAGTCACAAAATCCACATCTGTCAACAATATGAAAATATCACCCAAAGGACACACCTGGAGGATGTTAACATGAATGATATTTTTAGATAATATTGAGGAGGTGGAAGTGGAGCATAGAGTAAAACTTTTATTTTTTTTATTTAATTTAGGATAAGGCTCCCATGTGACTGTCATCAGAATATTGCATTGCTCGGGATATATAAAAGAGAGATAAATATATTAAATAGTATGAAATGGTATAAAGTAAAAAAGAAAATGAGGAAAACAGATATGATTAAGTGAATTGCTTAAGGAGATGGGAAATTTTCTCGACCGCATCTTGGTAACCGCTAACAAATATTTCCCCTCACATTTCATAATAGTGCTCACATTAAACTTCTTTTATCTGTCTATCTATCTGACTGTTATATATTCATTAGATTGTGTGAAAAATTTCCTACAATTTTTCACAAAGCTCTGTGGTTTTTTTCATATTTCCTTCTATTATAATGCAAAAATCATGGTCGGATCTAGTTTAGCTCATACATATTAATGATTTTAATAAGGATAAAATGCAGCATAACCATGAAAAATTTTTTCTCATATTTTTTTTTATTCCTCATTACTCATCAATTAACGTTGAAAATTTAATTTCACAAGAGCAATTTGTATAATTCATGGTGACATGGAAAGTTTGAAGTGATTTACATTATGTTGAGGTTGGATTGAGCGAGTTTTGAGAAGATTATGGAGGTTAAGTTGAATTTGATTTTTATTGAAGGTTTAAGTTGGGTTTGCTGACTTTATTTTTTGAAATTTATTGATATTCAAGAATTGGCTAGTCAAATTCATCCAAAAAATGAGTCTGAAGGCAACTTTAAAAAGTTAAGGTCTTATCATGGACAATTGACTAGGAAATGATGAAATTTCAATGACCTTTAAAGGATTCTATGATATGAATCGATAAAAGGAAATATTTTACATAAAATAAAGCCAATGAAAGGATAGACAGACGTACAATGTGTAGCACTAAAATTAATAAAAAGGACTATGCACCATAAATGAAATTGTGAGGCACAGAAAAAAGGAGGCTTATAAAATAATTTAAAATAAAGATTTTTTGGTGAGAACATACAAAAAAAAGTTTATATAGCCGACAATCACTTGTAAATCGAAAGAAAAATATTATTTTTTATCTCTTTTTGCGGATATGTATGAAAAAAAGAAAGATACGGAGGAGTGTGAGGAGGGATGGAGAACATGAGGATAACATGAACATTAAATTAGGTAGGTGGAGATCATCCTTAAGCAACATAAGGTTCATTTCTGTGAGGATTTATTAAAGGAAGACGGAAAACATATCTTACACATTATGACTTTTTCTCATTTAATTTTTCCTTTTTGGATTTTATTTTCTTCAATTTCAAACATTTATTTTTTTGGTGGGAAAACAAAGAAAAGTTTGTTTCTAAAAATTGCTTCAAGCGACAATAAAACTCTTCAATTAATGAGAAAATTTAATTTTATTTAAATGTTTGAAATCGAAAAAAATTTTCCATCATAAAATTAAATTTGAAACTTGATTTAAAAAAATCATAAAAAACTCACCTCTTCAAATTTTTTTGTGATTAATGTAAATGCCTTGTATATAGCGCTGGTTGAACCAGAAACAGTCACAATACGTTCGGGACAGGAACCATCCGATATGTTTATTTTTGCACCAGACTATGATGTTATTTTATTTTTCATGAAAAATGAATAGAATATGACATTAATTAAATTTTCTCTCGTTAAAATGTAAAAAAAATTTATGAAAAAAAAATGTTATTACGAAGTAGGAAAGCATCAACGCATAAATGGATCGAAGAAGTTGACATGGGAAAAATTTTTCCTCTGAAAAAATATAATGTTTAATTTTTTTTTTACTGAGTAAAGAAAAAGTCGTTGATTCAATTAGTAAACATAATTTTTCATGTTCAGCATCTACAATATTGCAAAGAACGATGGCAATTTTTACAATATTACTTTATTGCCTCGACGTCCAACTGGCTTCAAAAAATATCATTTAATATTTTTTTAGAGATCGAAAGAGCAGGAAAAAAATTATTTTACTAACTGATTTTTATGCTTGTTGAACATTTACCCGACTTTTATTGCTGTTCCATAAATAAATACACTTTTAGTTCAGTTTTTTTTTAATTTTTTTTTTCTAATTTAAATATGATATATTTACATGCGACTCGTGCATACCGAAGTTTCGTGAACATGTTTACATGTTTATATAATTTTTGGATCATCAAGTGAATTTGTATATTTTGAAAGTAATTAATTAATTAGATTTAAATACTTTTTATATCAATTTAAATTGACTGGATTGAAGTAAATGAACTCAAATTTTGAATCAGTTTTCTATCATTTAAATGTCAAAACTCACAAAAAATTAATAATAGCCATCAAAATTAACTACATAATGTCAAACATGACGAGACAAAAATTCCAGTAAACACATGTTTTTAAAGTTTTTTTTTACAAAAAAAAAAAAGATTTCCTCAACAACTTTTCCATCATCAGACCCATCATTGCCGTCAACGTCATCATCGTCAACGATATTATGATGTTCAAGGAGTAAAGAAGAAGGAAGTAAGAAATAAAGAAAGTGAAAAAATGTGTCACATAATATAATAAACAAAAAAATTTTAAGACAGAGAAAGATGAGACGAGATGATGAAGGACATGAAATTACAGTAATTGACAAAAGTGAGAATTTTTTATCCAACAAAATAATTTTTTAAAATGAAGATAAAGCGAGTCACCAAAAAAAAGTTTCCTGTTTCTAAATTTAATTTCGCATGAATGATAAATTGTCGATATGATAAATGGATTTGAATGTAATGTTAAAATCATATTAAGTGCCAATTATATGTATCGCAGATGTTTAATGATTAATATTGTCAAGTGTCAAATTAATGGAATGTACAATTTTTATTTTATCCATCATAAACACATACCACACGAGCGCTATCATTACAGCGATTATTATGTCATATAGTTAACAAAAGATTAATAGAAATGAGATTAAAAAGAGCGAGAGAGATGTGAAATTTATAGCACATCAATGATTATTTAAATAATTCATATTTTCACTATAATTTTATTTTTTTGCTGCTCTTGTTACGCTGCATGATTTCTAACACAACAATGCTGCCGTTATTGCAATATTTAGGTTCAATAAACTATCACAATGGATTCATATTTTCTGTTAAATTCTCGCACTCTTCTTCTCACTTCTAGCACTATTGAAATGTAATGTATTGAATGATAATAACAATAATAGTTATTGTAAGCTGACTATCATCAACTTGAAGCATGGCATGGAAAAAAGGTTTCTGATATTAAATTGAAATAAATTTATTTTACAGAGATTTAACAATATTGTATCGAATATTGAAAATTTTGCATGAAATATAATTTTATGGGATCTGTTTTTTTGGCTGTTTTGAGCTTTTTGATGTGCATTTTGTCTACATATTATCCTAATCCTAATGACCAGAAAGTTTTAATTTTAGTTAGAAGCTAGTTCCAATATATATATATATATATATATATATATATATTTATGTGTTCATATAGAAAAGTGACCGTTATTTTTTTCAAATTTTTGAAAAAATTCACTAACACTATCAAATTTTCAAAACAAAAAACTGAGCAACTCAACTGAGCTATGGTCGTCGCATGGTCGTCGCTATATATATATATATATATATATATATATATATTGGCTAGTTCTTAGCTAAATTATAGCGAGTCTTTCTAGATAAAGTTAGCTTTAAACTTGCTTGAAATTAGCTTTCAAAATTTCTAGTTCTTGGGGTAAGTAAAGGAGTATAAATTCAATTTTATGGTGTAGGAGAGATGGCTTTAAGCTAATTTTCTTTTATTAGGTTTGAGAATTTAAAATTTAAATAGCTAAAAAATTTAAATTTCATCGATTCGCTAAATTTTTTCAAGCATTTATAAGAAAAATTTCCAATTCTATCCTCAAAATATTTATTGTTGACATTTACCTTATATAAAATTTTGAAGATCAAATCAGAAAATAAATTAGAAATTAATGAGGTTTTGTTAGAAAATTTCAATTTACGATTTGGAAAATGCACCGTAATCCCCTACTATTCTACTTGACTAACTTTTTTATTTTTGCAATTTTCAAGTTTTCACAACAGTTGGTATCACACATATGCATACACAGACTGTGTTAGGTGTTAAGCGTGCATAACAGAGAAATAGATAAAAATGAATAAATTTTCTACATCAGAGATGAGTGAAAGTAGATTTGAGTTTTATTCGATTAAATAATGAAATTTTGAGCATTCATCCGAAATCATAAAAAAAAACAAATAAAATCATTTTCGTGATAATTTGTCAACATGTTTAAAACCATAGTTTTACGTGTGGCTGAAGTCAGTCGGCATGGTATCACCAATCGATTTGAAACCTTTACTATAATTTCGTAAAAATATCGTCAAATTTCGTCAAGCAAACCCCGAATTTCGTCAAGCCTTCCTTGAGGAGCTACAGCAGTTTCAATTTTTGGGTACGATGCAGACCAACTTCAGTTGGTAAGACTTCTAAAAACAAATTTTAAATGCCATGTTATATATCAACACGCATCTCCCAATTTCGTCAAATTTCGTCACGTAAAAATTTTCAAAATCGGAAGTGACAGACAGGAGTTATAGCCTGTCAAAGTTTTGTACCGGACTGTACCATCAAATGGTTATTTATTGGTCAACTTTTAATATGGCTTGTAATATCTCTAAGAATATCTACTTTTAATAAGAATTTTAAATATATAAAAATATTTCGGAACCGACCATCCACAAGAGAGTTATGTCCAATTTTATTATGGTTGGGTACAAAAATCTCAGGTAATAAAATTCTCATTTTTTTAAACTTTTATATTTTTGAGATAGGTAAAATTTAATTTAAATGTTGAAACAAAATTTTTAAAAACCAATTTTAAATTAAGATATTACTTGGATCTTACCATAATTCTGTTGTTTTTTTTTTTCAAAATTAAAACAGTTTTTACCAAAATTTCAAATACAAAGATTTAATTTACAGAATTTTTGAACCTATGAAAATTTTAAAATAACTTTTTTTTTACAAAAGTTTACATGATTTAGACGAAATTTTTTGAGACTTTTGATTTTCGTACCCAAACATAAATAAAATTGGACATAACTCTCTTGTAGATGGTCGGTTCCAAAATATTTTTGTATTTTTGAAATCCTTGAAAAATGTAGATCTACATTGGACATAACTCTCTTGTAGATGGTCGGTTCCAAAATATTTTTGCATTTTTGAAATCCTTAAAATATGTAGATATTTTTACATATACAACATGATTTGGACGAAATTTTTTGAGGCTTTTGATTTTCATACCCGTACCTAACTAAATTGGACGTAAGTCACTTATGGATGGTTGGTTCCAAAATATTTTTGTATATTTGATATCCTTATTAAAAGTAGATATTCTTAGAGATATTACAAGCCATATTAAAAGTTGACCAATAAATAACCATTTGATGGTACAGTCCGGTACAAAACTTTGACAGGCTATAACTCCTGTCTGTCACTTCCGATTTTGAAAATTTTTACGTGACGAAATTTGACGAAATTGGGAGATGCGTGTTGATATATAACATGGCATTTAAAATTTGTTTTTAGAAGTCTTACCAACTGAAGTTGGTCTGCATCGTACCCAAAAATTGAAACTGCTGTAGCTTCTCAAGGAAGGCTTGACGAAATTCGGGGTTTGCTTGACGAAATTTGACGATATTTTTACGAAATTATAGTAAAGGTTTCAAATCGATTGGTGATACCATGCCGACTGACTTCAGCCACACTAGTTTTACCATAAATCACTGTGCAGAAAAATATAATAAATTGGAAAAAGAAACAAAAATTAAAAAGCACATTTCTCTCGTATAATTATGACTAATTATATATGATAATAATGTCATGATCCAGATTTTAAAATAAAATTTCACAATATAACGCATATTCGCACATATTATGAGAATTTTATACCCCATGAAAATAAGCTTATCAACAATATCAAATAGATATTTAATGCTCGAGTATGTGTGAGTGCATTTCTCGCATTCAGTAGATAAAAATTATGACACGATACTTTTCGATGGTAATTAAATTGATACAGAGAAAATCCGGTAATTAATGGAAAATGATATATGACAATGAATGGATTTTTGAGCTGGTTGTCGACGAATGAGACTCTTTTTGATGTCATGGAAACTTTAAAATCATGTTAATTACTGTTTCTAGGAAGTCGATGTTTGCTAATTATCAATACGGACTACAAGTTCTAAATTTTAAAGATATCATCTATTTTCATAGAATATGACCCTGTAGCACATCATCATTCCATTAGTAAAGTAATTTTCAAGCATAATACTCTCATATTAAAGCTGAATCACAACATTTACTGAATAATCGCAATTTTCGCATCCACATTTGTTTATTGTTCTCTGTTTTCCACATCTCGGGATGAATATCGTGCATGTATATATGCACAGAGAGGTACATATGTTATTATTAAAATGTATCATAATGAAATTTATATTTATACACACATACACACACACACACATTCATTCATGATACATTAGGAATTTTTTTCTTGTGTTTATTGTTGAAGCCACTTCATGATAACATATAATTTTATATACAAAAAAAAATGATAGAGAGGAAAAAAAATGTTGTATACATGTGAAGCACACATGAGGAACGTGTGGAAGCGTACTAAATACATTCAATCTCATTAATTTTCATTTCAGAGAAAAGAAAATCGCTTATTTTTCCTCATTTTCATTCTCTTTTTTCCTATTATTGCTCATATAATGAAATATATAAGGTGGGAATGATGACAAATGACGTTTTGGGGTATTTTGAACTTATAAAAGTGAAATTTGTGGATTCAAAAGCAATTTTTTTGATAATATTTTTAAAGATTTTTTTTTACAAAATGTTACATCATCCTTTCATGGGTTCGAATCCTACCAGAGTTCAATTTTTGAAATTCTACGATATAAATTTCCAAGAAACCATTTTAAATTTCCTGATCATCACTTCTAAACAACCCCCTCAAGAAAGACACAATGTATGTATCTATAACTATAAAAGACACAGCAAGCAATAAAGTAATGGCAAAAAAATTTTTTCAATCGATAATTTTTGTCGATATCATTAATTTCCTCTCTTTCATACATTTATATATATTTATTTAATAGATAGGTAGCATAAAAGAGATTCTTTTAAAAATAAGATTCTATAGAAACAATTTCAAGTATTCTCTGTAGAGGAATGTTCACGAAAAGCATGCATTGGTCTCTCACCATTCACTACTCATTGAACACATTTACTCCACTTATTCTACTCAAGGGAGAGAAGAAGTCATAGGAAGGAGTAGTATGTACGTGCATGTATAGTCAGTAACAGTAGTTGAGAGTAAAAAAAAGAAAAACTTCTCTCATGCCATGCCTCAACATCCTCATGAAGAAATGGCGAACACGATAATAGGATTATAATTGGGGAAATGAATGTATATTGTATACCTTACTGATATAGCAAACAACCCATCCACAAGTCAGCCATTCAACCAGCAACAATGAATATAACATACAATATAGATTGTAGAATTGTATTCTTTTCAAGATATTATATTATACAGCAATTGGTAGTGTGTATGATAGTTGAGAAATTTTTTTTTCTGCTTCATTCCTTTCTCCCTATTATCATTTTTTTTCTCATTCTTTTCTTTTTGTAGTCTGATACTTTTTTTTCATTCTTTCAAATGCTTTATAGAAAAGAAAATTGGAAAAGGTTTACTCTCATTTTTAACGAAATTATCGAAATTTTTTGTTGAATTTTCGATGCTTTGTCCGTTGGAATTAATTAGTGGCGTAGTCAGGGGAGGGGGTGGATGGGTGAATTTTTAAATCCCCCGCCTCTAGCTGACAATTTTTTTTTAATTTCCTAAGGTTTTTCGTAAAAAAACGAAAATTCGCATCTTCCCCAAATTTTTATACAAAAAATTAAATTTTCACACCCCCAACCCCCCTCAACTTATTTAACTGCTGTTAACTTAGATTTTCTAGTTTTCAAAAATACAAAAAAAAAGCTTTTTGCCCCCGAAAAACTTCAAAATTTTCCAACTTTTTTCCTCTTTTTTCATGAGTATCAAAAGAATGTATCGCATTTCACATATATATGTGCGCCTCAAATGAAAGGAAAATTAACAAAAAAATGCGACTCAAATTTGTGTGTATGATTGTGTACCATTGTGTTATACACATTTATGTTTCAAATTGACATGAAACTCTTTCCTCAATGAAAAAAAAAATATTTTCTCTTCTTTTTCTTTTCTTCTGGCTGCTTTTTGTGAAAATAAATTGAAATTTTTTTTCTACCTTTTTATTCAATGACATCAAATGAGGCACAAAGTGAATTGAAATGTTTTTTTCAAGAGAGAGAAGAGATTTTTTTTAGGAAGTCAATGATAAACATTCAAACGTGAATGATGTCGAAAAAATTTTGTTTAACTTTTAGGTGATTAAAAAATGTTATTTTTTCGGTGAGTGTTGAGGAGAGTGGATTAAAATTGAAATGAAGTTGATGGTTGAATGAACTAGCTTGGTGGGCGTTGCAAAATATGTAATGTAAGTTTTTGTATCCCCCGCTTCCTATTTTAGTAAAAAATTATCTTAAAAATATTAAAATTTTCATCCATAATTTCAAACTTCAGCAATATAATTCATAAACATCTTTCAAGGTTCAATCTTGATGAAACATTTCCTCAAATTCAATTTTTTTCAGCCTTTCGGGCATCTTTAAGACTCTCTTTTCTTGCTCATTCAATTTAATTTAATAAACCGACAACCTTCATTTTTCTTACCCTATCAATTAGGCATCGTATAATTACTTCTTAAAATTTTAATGAACTGACGAAAGAATTAATTGCATTGAATTTAATTGAGAATTTCTGAATGAGAATCGATTTTTTGATATTAATCGCCTCATCGAAAATGGATAATGATCTCATGAAATAATATTGTTTGATTTATCTTTACGACTGCCATAATAGTATTAAATAACTTATTAAATTGATGATACTAATTTGTAGATTTCAACAAATATTTACTTTAAGATCATTTTCAATTTTCTTGAAAATTTTACATTAGGATTCCAAAATAATTATTGTACATTATTACTAATTAATAGGTAATTCGATACAAGAGCTTTATAATGTTGCATTATTGAGAATCTTTTAGAAATATGAGATTATTGGAGAGTACAAATTATCATCTGTTGTACAATTAGATTGTAACATTATAATTTACCACAAATAATTAATTTTGAATTGTGTGTGGTTTATTGATTGATAAGTCATGAATGAATGTTGATGTATTAGGTGATAATTTAGCATTAATTTTGATAACAATCTAAATTTGATTAAATTTAATGTTCTTTAATTAGTCTTTATGTAATCGTGTTTTTATAGTCACAATCTGACTAGGAATTGAACTCAAAAATCTTCAATTTTTCAACTAAAATTCAACAAAACTTGTAGCTCATCTCATTCTCTCAAAAATTACACAACTATTAAAATCGTCATCATCATGTACTTCCATCACGTCCTTACTCACAAATTACTTTAATTTAATTTAATTAAAACATGTCTAAATTGCCGAAAAATTTCTATTTTATGATAAGAGGATCCTTCTTAGAAATTAAATGAAATTTCATGAATTATTAATAAAATTACATTACTGCGTGCCTTATGGATGAAAATCTTTAACATCATGATGACTTTAAAAAAAATCACGTCTTTAAAGCTATAAAGTGAATCTTTTAAAGTAGAATTTGTTGTGCCTTCTAACAATTTATAAGCAGCAAATTGAGTAGAAATAAATCAATGATAATTTACCTAATAATTCATAAATGAACAAAACATGATTGCTTTGATTAGAAAATAATACCCGCAATTTTGATGGGAAAATTTCTTTCTTTACGTTAAGCTTATATGAAGGATTTTTTAGTGCACGGTTCTCTCATTGTCTATGATTGTAATAAATTTTTGAAATCCAATTTATTTTGTGGAAAAATACCTTTTGATATTTTTTTTAACCATTTTTACTCGAAGCCCTTTTCTTCTCTACTCTACTCATTGTTCACCGTTTGAAGAAGAAAATGATTCTTATGGCATAGACGAAGTAGAAGAAGAAGAAGAATGAGCAGGAGCGTAAAGCCATTACATCATATTTCTCCGTGAAAATGTTTCAACAATACATAATATGTAGTCTTTTTATTATTGTAGAGCGCTATAAATCTTCAATTTTCCTCCACTTTCTAGCATTAAGTTATTATCATCATCATCAACATCATCATTGTTGTTCATTCTATTCTTACAGAAAGAATGTGTTTTGAGCTCAATGATGATGAATTTTTTTAAATCATGGTTTGCGCTTCTGTGATTGTTTTGGTAGATTGTCTGATGTTGTTTGTAGACTTGGAGGGGATGTTTTTGTAAGAATTTAAGAGAATTTTATGTTTGGAAATTTTGGTGTCAGTTTGAGAATCTAATTTCTAATTTAGGTTTTAAAATTAAAATTTTTAATTTTGAATTTTTTAAAATATTAATTTTGAATTTAACGTTTCAAAATTTTAATAGAATTTTAATTTTAATATTTTTTTCAAAAATTCAACTTCTTAAATTTTGAATTGAATCTTGAATTTAAATTGAAGATTAAACAGCAAATAAATTTAATTTTAAGTTTTAAGCTTGAATTTTAACTTGTAAAAATTGAAAAATTTAAATTTTAAAATTTTAATTTGAAAAAAAAAAATAAAAAGTAAAATTTTAAGATGAAATTAAAAATCTTAAATTTGAATTTTAATTTGAAATGGTTAATAATAAAATAAAATTTTCTATGTTCAATAAATACTTAAAATGAATTTGAAATCCAAATTTTCAACACAAAAAGTTGCTTAAAATATGAATTCAAAAAAAAAAAAAAAAAAATCTATCAAAATTTAATCTAAGTGAGAATTTTTCTTCAACCAATAAAAATTGCGCCTCCGTCTTTTCTCAACTCCAAGTTGATTCAATATTTTCTTCCTGTTTTTCTTCTTCAATCTATTATTCATTGATGCTTTTTTAATCATTTTAATGCACATTTGTTATTCATACAACTTTAGTCTAACAAAAAAAGAAAAAAAAAACTTACCTCTTCTCGAAAACGTTTCACAATTTCTCCTTTTTTGCCAATTATGCTTCCGACTTCCTGCAATGATATAGAAAGAAAAAAAAGGAGAATTAAATAAAAGATGAAGGAAACCATTATTGCAATATATATTTTTTTCTTTTCATGCTGCTACTCTTTCTCAAAAATGATATGAAATTGTATTTGACATAATCAAGATTGATCCCCATTACAACAGCAAAAAACCGAAAGTGAAAAGCCTTTAGATCCTCTCCGTCTCTATTATTTTAGAAACAAAATCTCACTCATTCATTCCATTATGTTGTCGCATTCTGTCCTGTGTTGTTTCTATTGTATTTTTTTCATTCATTCTCCTCACACTTTCGACGACTAAATGCTGAAAAAATGAACATGAAAAAAAGCTCATGTCAAAAAAAGTGGCGGAGGATTTTATATCTCATTTGAGATCATTTTCTTCTCGTTTTTTTACAGTAATTTAACATTTTTTTCACTTTCTCTCTCATTTTTTGTGCCTCGTTTTATGCTGCTTCGAGCTTTATACACTTCCTTCGTTCATCACGAAATTCAATTTTAATGTTGACCTGCTTTATCACTTGATTTTCTTCTATTTCCTTTTATTTTTTTATGCTTATTAATTCGTAATGTTAGAGTTGGAGTAAGGAATTTAAATAAATGTGAGACTGTCAGGCGCGTAGAAAGATTTTTTTTCCTATTGCCTATTTTCCTATTTTTTCCTATTCCTATTTTTTGGATCCCAAAAAGTTTTTTACATGGAAGAAAAAATTTTAGTGGGGTCCAAATGATTTTTCCTCGAAAAACCCTAGCAAATTGAAAGAATTTTCATTCAAAGGGGGGCGGGGGATCTCGCCTCTGATACCAAGTTTCAACCATGCTTAATCTTTTCTTTATCACAACGCGTTGAAATCACATTTCAATAAATTTCATTCTTTACTTGTAAATTGTCTAAATTACCATTTAAAAGAGGAAATAGCTAAAGTTTATGAGCTTTACATTGAACGATGAATGGAAATAAAAGGATAAGAATTAATAAGCGATTGAAGATTAAATCAAAAATTTGTGAGATAGAAAAAGTTTTTAATTAAATTCATTTCACAATAAGTTCGCCTTTTGCACTCGTAAAATAAGAGACAAAAAAGGAAAGGATTTAGCTTTTATCTTCGTCGTTGATGAGATAAGCCTAATTATTATGCCTTTTAGGGATTTTTTTTTTTCGAAATTAGTGGATTTATTTTTCATTAAGGGATTTATTTAATGAGTACTTGAGAATTGAGTGTGAATTTGAAATGAGATTTGAGCATGGATTTGTGATGGATTTTGGAAGTTGATGTATTTTGAAATTTTAATTTCTAATGAAGTCTTATTTTTATTAAAAATTCCACAAATCAATTCCAATGAAAAGAATACACTGCGCAATCTAAAAATATTCAATTACATAAATAATTTCATCAAGTCCAAAAATATGAAAAAATTGTAGCATCAACAAACGCCCCCAAACTCCGCAATATCAAAAATACCTCTCTAATCACGGCATTATTTACAGTCTTTTCTCATTCATTTTGTTATGAAATTAAATGAAAATGCAGATCACAATTTGACACATGCTATTTAGCAAAATACACAAATAAAGCATCCTCATTCATTCTCTCGCAGCTTTAAATCTCACCCATTCTTCTTCCCATTGAGCCTCAACGAGCTCACTTTCAGAGAAATTCTTGAAGGTAAAGAAATTGCTTTTTACCTTCTCCATGTCTCATTTAATTTGACAAACGATTTCTCATCATATCAAAACAATTTAAATTGAATAAATGCTACAAGATTTTCCATTTTCTCCTACTCAGCCTCACTTCTGTTACGTCTTGTTATTGTTTTTTTTGTATGGGTGTCTAGATCCGATCCCATTTTGTCTGCTAAACAAACTTTTTACATCTTTCTTATTCTCAATATTATCATCATCTTCTCTCTCTTTTGTTTTGTTTCTTTGCTTACATTTGCTTACATAACATCGAGTATGATTACGATAGCAAGTAAAATCGGCCAAAGTAGAGAAGAAAGAAAAACAAAATTGGACTTTAAGTGCCCTCAGGAAAAAGAAAGGAACATTAATTTCAGTTGAAATAGAGAAGGTAGGCAACATCTCACGGTGGTGGATTCTGTTGTCTTAAATGTTTGTTATTCTTTAGTGGATACTTGAATGCGCACTGGAATAACACAATGTGTACAGATATAGATAAAACTTACAGTAAAATTATTTTTTTTTTCTCTCCTTTCTTTTATTTTTATTTGTTGTAGTATCCAGCTTAAGGGCATTTGTAGTGTTTTTTTTTTCAAATTAAATATTTGCAGAATAATACAGTGGATACAAAGTACCTGAGCTTTAAGGAATACATGAATTTTCCTTTTTTATTTTATTTTTTTCTAGAAACAATACTTTAGAGACTTTAGTTTAGGCTATGTGGGAGCTTCAAAGAATATTTACAGTAACTTAATGTAGACAAATTTCTACTGAAACTTTTCAATTCCACTGAGGATGAAATTTGAAGCTGTTTTGAGAAAATGTGCAAGAGTTTGGATGTTTAGTACTTTTTGGAAGGAGCTTTCAATCTTTGAAAGTTTTGAATTATTTTTGAGATTTTTTATAAGGGTTCGTTCACTTATGATGTCCAAATTTTAGGAGGGGAGAGGGAGTCTGAGGCTGTGTGACAGTTTTAAACAAAAGGATTTTTTGGTTGAAGATTTTGTGACAGAAGTGAGGAGGGGGTTCAAAATCTAATATTATTGGATTGATGGACGTCATAAGTTTCGGTTTTTGCATTTTCAACAAGTCTATATCGAAGATCATGTGTTCTGATTAGGTTTCAAAAATTTAGTCTCTATGAATCTTTTTTGGGTGGGAGCGTATCCAAGGGGGTCTGAAATGATCCTTTAGAGGATAAATTTATTCATTATGCAAGGGTTTTTTGAATAAAAAGCATTTGGATGAAAAAATTTTTATTCCATACAAAAAAATTTTTGGATCCTCCCTAGAAAAAAAATCTGACTACGCTTCTGAAAAACATCTAACTACCTAACCTGAGAACTAATTTTTTTATTAAAGCTTGAATAATTGCAAAACTACAAATTTTTTTTTAAATTAAAATTTGAGCTTATTAACTGTCAAATCTGTTCATATATTTTCCAAAACGACAAATGCCACGAAAAAAATCCCACAACTTTCTTTAGAATTTTATTTCTAAACCCCTTCACTGTTTAACATTCATAAACATTTACGTTTCACGGATGCTTAAATTTTCTCATCTCTCCACATCATATCTATTCCACATAACGAGCTCCCTTACGAGTAAAATTAATTTGTCGAATGAAAACATTAAGTGCTTCATATTTTTTTTACGTTGTCATCGTTTGAAGGAGAAATATGGATGTATCATATTCATAAAAAGAACATTTTAATGTATGACTATAAACATACGAATGTAAGTAAATGTGTCTTTTATAATTACAAGCCTGCGTATATATTCCTGCGTGTGTATATTATAATTAAAGTTTTTTTTATTAAAAAAAATTCTCTTCCGTCTTTTCATCCACGAAAACGTGCCTGAGAGGAGCAAGAAGTAATGAAAATTTTCCTTAATTTGTGAAGGAAATAAAATGTCATGAAATAAGATGAAAATAATTTTTTTTTGCCTTGACTTCATAAGCAACTGCGACGCTCATTTAAGCAAGGGAAAGATGAAAGTACATCCACTTATACAGCCTGCATGACAACAACAATACACGATGTGAATATCGCAAAGTTAGCCTAGCTGGCGTGTTTCTTGCTGTTTATTCAAGAGGAAAAAAAGGTAGCAAAAAAGTTTTTTTTTCCAATTTTTATTATAAAATTTATATCTGTTTTCTATGTGAATGGAAGCGATAAAGAAGGAGGAAAAAAGTTAATAGTTAAGGGGCATCATTCGATACAAGACGACCGTCCATGAGAGGGTTGCGCTTAGCTCTGTGCTGTAGATGAAACATAAATTTTCATTACATTTTAATTCTCATAGTGATTAAAGCTCTAGTCATACCCACACTTCACCCCCTCAACAACTCAATCTCAATTCATTATAATTGCTATTTTCATAAAGTTTGTTTGAATGAAAATGACTTTAATAAACTTTTTTAATTAAAGGGGAAGGAGAGAGAGTGAGCCTTTTTTTCATGCTGCCAGAATACTGTCAGTAGACACACATCGAACGGTGAAAAATTAATAAAATTGCTGTGTTGTGTGCTCACAGCAACATTATCTATATTGTAACTTCGAGCGATTCTTCTCTGAAGCGCATTTTCTTTTCAGAAAATTTATGAGCAAATACGACGTAATTTATATTTTCAATTTTTTTTTTTTTGAAAATTTACAGGGAAAATATTTTAAACAAGTTTATTTAACAAATTAGTGCCATTTATTGCTTAATTATGTTAGTCACGATAAGTTTTATAGTTGAGAAATTTTATAGACATTAATTTTGTGCTCTATTGATTTGTTGTTGGTATTAATTTATTAATGTTTTTTTTTTATTTTTATTTTTAAAAAGCTGTTGATTGTAAAAATTAATGATCAATTATTCCTTAAGTGTTGTTTTGAGTCATAAAAATTCGAATTAATAGTTTAAGTTTTTTTTTTTCGTAAAAATTTCGAAAAATCATTTATTTTTTGGGACGCAAAATTGTTGTTTTTTATTTGCATTTTGCATATTTTTTTACCCTAAAATATAATTTGGTTTCTAGTGAAAGACTTTAGGACTTTAAGATAGATTAATGAATTTTCTATTTTTTCTTATTTTTTAAATTAATTACATTTAGTTTTGAGACTTCTAACTCTCCCGAAAGGCACAGATCGGATAATCGAGATGAAATCCGGCACCAAGCCGGAGTGAGGTCAGCACCAAGCTGGCATACAATTTGAGCCGGAGTGGTGCTGGCCTTACTCCGGCTTGGTGCCGGATTTCATCTCGATTATCCGACTTGTGCTTTTCGGGTCTATTTTGAAAATGATTATTGCATGATTATATACATAACTTTAACTTTGATTTTATATGCTGTCTTCAAATTTACAATATTCTTAGATGCAACTCCATACAACCAGGTAAAGTCATTTTATTTTATAAAGAGTTCTAACAGTTTTTAAATTACCAGCAATTTCCCTTTAAATACCATTTAAAGCACAGCAATCGATTAAATTTAACAAAGCCACTTAAAACTTCTTCTCCTTCGAAAAAAAAAATCCACCAGTAATTGTCCAACAACAAACAAAAAACAAGGACCATCGAAGTTAATCTGCTGACAACTAAAAAACAACAAATAAAGCACACGATAAACATAAACAAAACTTTCCCCAATTTTAATCGAAAATGAGCTGTTAAACAGTAGCCAATTAAGACGAGATCACTTCAAATTAAAATTTAATTAACAAAATGTAGAAAATGTGTTATTATATCACTCTTGTGCACTGTTAAGTGGAAATTTTTGTCAGATCATTATGTTGAAAAAACGGCATTTATTGTGAAAATGGAAAAAAGGAGTCAGTTAGGTCGTTTCCTTCAGAAAAAAAGGTTCTACTTTTTTCCAGACATTAATTTTAAAAAGAAACCATTCAGAAAATTCATTCATATAAATAACAAGGACAAAGGAATCTCCACTGGCAGCATCGCATGAAAATGATGAAATAGATGTGTTATTTTATTTCAGAATTTAAACATCAACATCAGCAGTAACAAAAGAATATTTAACATGTTTCAGTCATTGTTTGCAACTCAAGTCATACCGTCAATTGCTAACAATATCATCAGGCAGTCTTGCTTCCTCACACTCAATATCCCTTTTGTATCTCACACACAGAGGCAAGCAACAGCATACAAAAAGTGTCAGTTTGATACATTTGAAATAATTTTTATTTATTTTTTTTTTCTATATGAATTTATTCTCTCGCACCCTTTTCGTGCTGCCATTTTTCCAACCTCCTCCCTCATTTCAGCACCCCATTCAACTGACATTTTATGTTGTTTTTCTTTCCTTT
Source organism: Chironomus striatipennis (assembly GCA_026123125.1). NCBI lineage: Eukaryota > Metazoa > Arthropoda > Insecta > Diptera > Chironomidae > Chironomus > Chironomus striatipennis. Next base: position 49,362,587 of record CM047392.1, on the reverse strand, counting down.
TTTTATTCAAAAAGCAACAGAAAGCAACAATATCATATACAACTTGAAAGAGAATGAAAAGGAAGCATGCAAATAAAAAAAAAAATAAGAGTACAGAGAAAAATATATGAACGAGAGATGGAAAAAGAAAAGGAAAAACTTTTGCTATCATCATGAATGACAACATACTTTTCAGTCATTTCAAATGTTATAGCGTAACGACAAAAAGGAAGAGATATGTGTGATGCATAAGTATTGATATGAATGTGTGTCGTTTGAATCAGGAAGGCATAAAGTTAGCAGTTTTGTATATGCAAAAATAACAAAGTTTTAAAAGTTTCTTTTCTGAGAGGTTTAATATCAAGTTTAGTAGAGCATATTTTTTACATGCTTGGTCTGAGTGTTTTGAAATATTTTCATATTTTTGATGAAACAGATAAAAATACTGATTGTAAAAGTTTGGAAGGCTTTTATTTCTGGAATTATGTTTTATTGCTGTTTTGGGATACTTTTGGAGTACTTTTGTAAACTTGTTCAATTTCCTTTTAAAGTTGGTAAGAATTTGAGTTTAAAATTGCATAGTTAATATTTTGAAGAATTTAAATCCATTTTTTGAAATCAACGACTTTTTTTAATTTGAATAAAATTTTCAAAAATTTGTAAGGTTCTTAAAAGACGCTAGAATAGAATTTATACGGTTTCGAAAATAGCAAGTTTTGCAAAAATTAAGTTGTCATACTTCGTTTTACTCATAAAACTACAAAAAGCACTTAAAATCCTGCTTAAAATGTCAAATTTACAAAGAATAAAGTCAAAGAAATGCAAAATGCATCTACTAATAAACAGAATGCAATTAATTTACTCTGAATTCTTCCATTTATAGCGAGTAAGAGGAGAGAGAGAGGTCACTAAGACAGTCATATATACACGCACATCATCAACACATCTCAAAAATTTATTCAAATTTGAAAAATTTATATTTTGATAGTTTTTTGGCTGCATAAGCTATTTTTTATTACATATTTCATTTAATTATTACTTGCATAAAGTAAAATCATTAAAGTTTCATTAATTTTTGGTTTTGTTCGATGCATAATTGAAGTCCAAAAATATTTTTAAAAAGTTTCACATTTATTATTCAAGAATCTGCATAAGGTTCTATATTATAAATAAAATTAAACAATCTGGTGCATAACTGGATCATGTTTAAGTAGTTAAAATCATTAAATAAAGTAGTTGTGTTGATTTAAAAGAACTTTTCATTTGAAAACACGTGTATGAACAATAGTCAAAATTATTCGTGGTTACACGGAAGATACATCGTGTATACAGAATTAGAATACGGTAGACCGAGTGGATTCAACCCAGTTTTGACACAAACAATCACAGTTATTCAGCAATTCGATCCTGTTATTGGAGATTATAGGCCAATAGCAATTCCAGTGACCCAAATACTAGATCCATTTGGAGAAGTATCATTTCATTCTTCCCAACCTAATAGTCTATTTTCAGCTCTTCCCCAACTCCCACAAATAGCAGCCAATTCCCATAACCAAACTGCTACAAATTCCGATAGGGGACAGAACCCGTGGCGCCGAACAACAAGCCGAATCGACCCAATCAACGAGAATATAGAGTCGCAAAGCAATTACGCAAATCCAGGAATTGAACAAAAAATAGAACGGACTATTAGCAACATTTTGAATAGAATAAACAGTAAATTGGAAGAATCAGACGAAGAACAAGAAAATACATACGAAGTTAAAGTCAAAAAGCTGAAGAATCGGATGAGTTCACGCCTTACAAGAAAAAGATCAGCAGAGAAACAAGCAGCAGGCGAAGAAATCAATTTTGAGTCATTACCGTATGATACAAAACGAAGGAAGACCAGCAAAAGAGTACAGATAAATAATCCAGACGAAAGTATTAGAATCACACCATTAGCAACATCAACACCTATAGAAACAGCAATTAATCTATCAAATTTTGAAGTACAAGACATAGAAATGAATACAGCGAACGAACAGCAAAATATTGGAGAAAGTTTATTAAATCCAGCATACATTCAAAATTTTCCAGTTGATTACAATGATTTAACAGGCGCACTGAAGAAATTAGCAAGAAAAACTAGAAAGCAAAACAATGAAGTAACATCCGATGAAATGAACGTAATTTTGACGCAAGAATACGCTACAAAGCTTTAGGAAATGACATTTATGGAAATCATTCACCAATAACAACAAAAGAAGCATTTCTGGCAGTTCAAGAAGTTATAATTGACTTACAATTAATGACGGCGAAAGATTGGACAGATCCAGCAAACATCAGAAAAGTGGAATCACTTTAGAATCAAGTTTTGATACACTTGTCATGCTGTAATTCATACATCTGAAGAATTAAAGCCAAAATTACAGTCAGCAATCATGGAATTAGATGAAGCTTACAATAGAATGATTAAAATGACAAGACAATATCGCATCGAAAGTCCATTAACATCATTGAAGATTGAAAATCCATTAATGACCAAGATCACACCACAACCAATTAATCCACCGATTAATTTTTCCCAAAATGCATCAAAATCCACAAACCAACCCAAATATCGATATTAATCCACCGATTAATAATCCACATAGTCATAATAACAATCAGTCAAGAAACAACGTAACATTTGATAATTCCCAACATCAATTCACACCAAATCGTACATATTCAGGCTTTCCCAATAGCCAACGTACGACTCCAAACAAAAATTATAATCAGCAACAATATCAACAAAATATACCAACATTTCAATGGCCAAACGATGAAAGTCAAAGAAGTTACAATAACACACCAAACAGAAGCAATTTTGGCACATTCCCAACATTTGTACAGAGATTCGATGATAGTGCATACAAAATTACACAAACTATCAAGAATTGGCCAAACAAATTTGATGGAAGTCAAGGTAATGTCTCGCAACATATTCAGACTTGGTTATCAAAAGCAACAGCTGAAATCACACCAGAATTAATATTGGACAATGTTGAGTTCTTACTGGAAGGAAAGGCATTAACATGGCATCGAATATTTGGTACATCTATTAAAAATTGGTATGATTATGCGACAGCAATGCACGCATATTTTACAAGTGGAAAGACAGAAACCGAATTGGAAGCAGATTTCCAAGACAGTCGACATGATCAGAAGGAAAAGGAAAATTTCATCACGTATATTACGCGTTTAAAGACGGAAGCAAATAAACTGTCATGTCCAATAAATGATGAGAGAATGTTTGAACGCATAAAAAGAGGACTTAGAGCAGAATATTTCCCGTGCAAAATGGCAGCAGTAAATCTGACTGACTTGATGGCAAAATGTCATGAGTTTGAGGCAATTGAAAACAAGAAGAAGCAAAAATCATCAACAACAAACAATTTTGAATGGCTCAAAGAGAAATTCACATCAAATTCATCATTTAACAAAGATAGGAACAAATGGAATCAGTCAAAGACAGTAAATAACAATTTGACAAATTCATTTAAACCAAAAGTCCATTTAAAACAACAAATTTTGTCGATAATCAAAATCGAAGACCGACATGGATGGGAAACAATAAAAACTTTACAAGTAATAAGTCACGTGATCAGAATCAACAGACAGTAGCAAAAACAACAGCAACAAAATCATTAAATGAAATGGAAACAGATGATGTCGATGACGAACAGAACTGACAAGAGGAATGGCAAGAGCAACAACGCAAGAAGATGTTGAATACATTCAACTCAGAAGTCTAGAGATGAAGCAATTCACTGAAATGTTGAACCTAAACGAACATCAAATCAACATGCTACAAGAAAATTCCAAATGTGAAAATTGTCATGAAATAGGACATTTTATTAATGACTGTGAAGCAGCTTTAAACGGCACGTGGTATGAACATTGCAAAATTTGCAGAACAGCAGATTTTAAAAATTCAAACTGCAATAATTGTGAAAAAAACTGCTAAATAGAAGTTCCGCAGGGAGAAGGCAAACTTCTATAAAACAATTTATAACTCCCACCGATAAACCACCAGATCAAGTATCAACACAAAATGATGTTCCAATAACTCAATTAATTTCAAACATGAAAATATGTGATTCACACCCTGAATCAATTTCCCACAAAAAATGATTCTATTACGATAGATATTTCCATTTATCCAATAAAGAATCAGAACTATACATTAATTCTTTCACTCAAATTCCACATACATTAATTTCAGCAAATTCCAAAAACAAAATTCTAATTGACATAAAAATTAACACCACATTTTCACATGTTTATTTGATACGAGCGCTGAAATATCAGTTTTAGGCAAAGGAAGTGAAATCGTATGGAACCAAGCTGAACAATCCACAAGTAATAGAAAAATTAATTTAAAGACAGCGGGAGGTGAAATTCATAAATGCGAAGGAAGTAAATTAATACCAATCGAATATGACGGAGAAATAAATTTGGTAGAATTTGTATTAGCACCATCAATTAACATCCCTATTACATTAGGAATGAATTTTTATAATTTATGGAAGATCAAATTAGTCAGACAGAAATCAAATTGGAAGTTACAACAGTGTCATAATGAAATTGAAATCGATTCACATGATGAAACGAAAAATGAGCAAGAAATTGAACATGTTTTATCACAACAGCAACAGAAAATTTTGAAACAGCAATGAGAAAGTTTAACTTTTCAGACGGTGATAAAATTGGATGCCAAACAATCATTCAACACAGAATTGACACTGGAACGGAAGGAGCAATTTTTTTCATTTCCGTATCGTTATAATCCAAAAGTGATTGAAAAAATTAAAGAAATTATTGACAGATGGCTTAGTCTAGAATAATTGAAATATCTACAAGTGAATGGAGATTACCAATTGTCGTAGTTAAAAGCCAAATGGTAGCTTAAGACTCTGTCTTGATGCCAGACGACTCAACGCTATAACAAAAAAGACTGTCATGTACCACCAAATGTTCTACAAAAAATGGATTCTCTACCTAGAAATACAAAAATTCTTTGTTAGATTGGACCTAAATGAAGCATTTCTTCAGACTGAATTGCATCCAGGAAGATCGAAAGAAGACAGCTTTTGCAATTCCAGGAATAGGAGAATATCAATTTAAAAGAAATGCCGTTCGGACTCGTTAATTCACCAGCAACTCAATCGCGACTGATGGAAAAAATATTTGAGAAATGTCCAACAGAATATGTAATGCATTATTTGGATGACGTAATAATAATGGGAACTACATTTCAAGAACTTATTAAAAATATCAACATTGTATCGTCATTATTAAACAAGCATAATTTAACAGTAAGCAGAAATAAGACATCAAATGTATTAAAAAAGATTCGAATATTAGGTCATACTGTGGACGAATTAGGAATTCACACCGATCCATCAAAAATTGAATGTATAAAGAATTGGCAACTTCCTAATACAGGCAAAGAACTAGAACAGTTTTTAGGTCTCACAAATTGGTATCGAAGATTCATTAACAATTATGCCATGATAACAGGACCTTTATATGAAATCTCAAAAAGCGAAATTTGAGAGACTTATGGACGGATGAACGACTTAAAGCATTCGAAAAAATTAAAAGAAGTCTTAACAACCGCACCTGTCTTACAATCACCTAATTGGAAACACCAAATGATAATACAAGCAGACGCATGTGACAAAGGAATTGGAGCAATTTTATGTCAAAAAAAGACGAGAACGGAAATGAATACGTAATTGAATATTTCAGTTACAAACTTAATATTCATGAACAAAAATATGCACCAACAGAATTGGAAAATGCTAGCTGTGATTAAAGCTATTAGACACTTCAGATATTATATAGAATTTAATGATGTCATAATATATTCAGACCATCATGCTTTACAATTTTAGTTAATATGAAAATGATGACAGGAAGAATGTCACGATGGTTGTTAGAATTGCAACCTTATGTCAATAAAATTAAACACAGAGCCGGTAAATTAATGGTCGTAGCTGATGCAATTTCAAGAGCAAGAATATCTCAAATTAATCAAATTTCAATTTCCGCGACATGGTTCGAAGATTTTTTGAATGAATTACGTGAAAATCCAGAGAATTATTCTCAATATTATACAGAGGACGGAAGGATATTTAAGAAAATCGCGTGGAATAGAAATGAGTTAGGAGATGACTATAGAGAATTGCCACATCCAACACAAATTCCATCGATAATTAATGAAAGTCATAAAGCAACAATTCATGGAGGTATTAAGAGCACAATCTACGATATTAAACAAAAATTTTTGGTGGCCACAAATGACAAACGATATAAAAGTTTATGTCAATGAATGCAAAAAATGTTCCGCGATTAAACCACCAAATTACAACATGACTCACCTTTAGCAATTTTCGAGTACCAAAAGATATTATGGAATCATTGAGTATCGATATCAAAGGCACATTGCCAGTATCAGGTCGTCATAAATATCGCAACATTATTACAGTAATTGACCTTTTATCAAGATACGCATGGGCAGAAAAAGTGTCGAATGTTACATCCGATAAAATAATTAAGTTCCTGAAAAATATCTTTAAAGAACAAAATAAGATTCCAAAAATATTTTTCACGACAATGGAACTGTATTTCTATCTGATAATTTTTCAAAAATTTCTAAATCTAATAATATTTCGTCGAAGTCAACAGCAATATATCATCCACAAGCAAATCCAGTTGAACGATTCAATAGGTCGTTGACAGAAGCCTTTAGGTTCCAAATGTCAGACAATCCAGATCATCAAGTTGGTTGGTCATTAGCATTAAAATCGATAGTCAACAGATTAAATTCTCGGCAATGTCAAGTCACAGGATTTTCCCCATTTGAAGTTCAATTTGGGGCAGCCACAACATCCAGTCAATCAATTAAGTCCTGAAGAAGAGAAAAGACATGAGGAAATCAAATCATTGGCATACAGAAGATCGTTATTAAGATACTTACAGAATAAGAGACAATTCGACCAACGAGCATTATTAAGACAGTTTGAAAATGATGAAATTGTCATGATTAAGACATTCCATTTGTCATCAGCAGAACGAAATCAATCAGCCAAGTTGTATCCACCGTGGGAAGTAGCAAAGATAATCCAAAAAGTTGAGAATCATGGATATGAAGTTCTGAAAATTGATGGAAAAAGAATCAAGTTGAACATTAAACACATAAAAGGAATTTCAAAAAGAATTGCAATGTGAACTGGCTTACCTGTTTGATAGTGATGAAAACGATGAGCAAGATAATCCATAGAACAGCAAATGTCAATCAGTATTAAGCATTTGATTATTTAAATCGATTCACACAAAAAATTCTTAAAAATTCAAAACAAAAAATTTGTAGACTTAAAATTTAAAATTCAAAAAACCGTTAAAAACGTTTAAGACCAACGGACGTTTAAATTTCAAAATAAATATCTCTCCAAAGTTTGTAGACATACAATATTTACAAATTTCATAAAATTACGTAAATTAGCAAACGTAAAGTATAAAAATCATGAATACAGTGGTTGGAATTGGAATAAACAGCACAAAAAAGATCTCAGACATCATTAAGCCATTTGAAGGATTCGGCGATGTAATAAGAGCTTCAATAGACGCAAGAAGAAGACAAAGATTTGACAAAATCAATATTTTCGTTCAGTATGCTGACAAAATAAGTGCAAAACGAGCCTTGGAAGCAGGATATATAAATTTGGATGGCGATAAGATTATGATTGAAACAGAAACGTCTAGAAAAAGGAAAGCTGAGGAAGGAGAAGAATCCAAAGACGTTGGACGATTTAAGATACGAACGAAAATCACAGAAATCAGGTCAAAATCTAAAAAGATCCAGCACATCGCAAGGATAGACAGGATACAAATAAACATGATAGAAATAGACGAGACAGAAGTCCAGCAATCAAAAGTTTCGTCAGAAAGGAATATCGTCGATAGATTTGAAGTCGTAGGCAAATTGCTTTAAAGGAAGGATGGAGATATAGCGAGTAAGAGGAGAGAGAGAGGTCACTAAGACAGTCATATATACACGCACATCATCAACACATCTCAAAATTTATTCAAATTTGAAAAATTTATATTTTGATAGTTTTTTGGCTGCATAAGCTATTTTTTATTACATATTTCATTTAATTATTACTTGCATAAAGTAAAATCATTAAAGTTTCATTAATTTTTGGTTTTGTTCGATGCATAATTGAAGTCCAAAAATATTTTTAAAAAGTTTCACATTTATTATTCAAGAATCTGCATAAGGTTCTATATTATAAATAAAATTAAACAATCTGGTGCATAACTGGATCATGTTTAAGTAGTTAAAATCATTAAATAAAGTAGTTGTGTTGATTTAAAAGAACTTTTCATTTGAAAACACGTGTATGAACAATAGTCAAAATTATTCGTGGTTACACGGAAGATACATCGTGTATACAGAATTAGAATACGGTAGACCGAGTGGATTCAACCCAGTTTTGACACAAACAATCACAGTTATTCAGCAATTCGATCCTGTTATTGGAGATTATAGGCCAATAGCAATTCCAGTGACCCAAATACTAGATCCATTTGGAGAAGTATCATTTCATTCTTCCCAACCTAATAGTCTATTTTCAGCTCTTCCCCAACTCCCACAAATAGCAGCCAATTCCCATAACCAAACTGCTACACATTTCAAAGCATCCAGCAAACAGTAGACAAAACATCCTACTCAAAATAGCACAATAAATCAGCATCACACTTTTTCCACAACCAGCAATCAGACAAAATGACAAAACGTTCATAATAAGACACTTTGGTATCCGAAAAATGTCAGAAAAAATTAAGGTACAACATGCAATACATATTTTTGATGTATCCGGACAAACACATGGAGAAAAGTGAATCATGACATAGACAAGATGGAAGTATGAGAGGAAAAAGTTGAAACAGGTGGAAAGAAGCATTGAGCATGAGAAAATTATGATGTTATTTTAGTACGTACATATATTTTATTCATCCTTCACTTGATGTATCTTCGGAAGATTATGAATGTATACACTCAATTTATTCTTCAATTATGAATACATATTACGTATGTCTACGACTTTTGTACGAAAAACTTTTTCTCATATTTTTATTTTTTTTAGTTGTTGTTATTGATGTTTACGCGTCAAACAAACAAACCGGGTTTCAACTTTATCTCTCAAAGGAAATGAGAAAAAGTTATGAATATTTTCGCAAAACAAAACATTTTTTTTTCTCTATCTCATATGAAGCTGCATTACGGAGAAGAATGAATGCCGAATGACAAAAAAAAAAAAACTTTCAATCAATTCAAATAGAAATATAAATAACTGTCAATAAACTTTCAAAACATAAATAATTGAAGCGAAAGAAATGATGCAAGAAAAATATGTTTTTAAATTGAGATTGACAGTTATTTACAAAAAGTCTTCAATTTTTTATAACATTTATTATCCACTTTTCCTCCTTTCATGATTCACATAAAATTTTATTTTTGCTATAAAGTATTTCATTCTCTTTCATTTGTCGTTTATTTATTCATTCAATCCAAAACTAAATATCATAAGTGTATGCAATACAATCTGAGTAGCTTTATGCTCAATTGAAATGCAATTTAAGAAGATCTTTCGCTCTTTTTTTATTCTGTTTTTCATTCCTTACAAGTTCAGTATAAAGAAAGGAAAAATAAACATGAGTTAATAAGATATTGAGAATTGTTTTATTTGAAATGCAGCGCATTCTTGAAAATAACATTTCAAAACATTCATAGCTTAAACTGAGTTTAAATTTTGAAAACCATACAAATGTTATTTTTGTTGACAATTGTATAGTTCTAAGCCTTTTCACTAAATTTTTTAAATTTGATTTATTTATTCTTTATGAGTATAATTTGTGCTCAAAACTAATCGAAATAAGTGATTCAACATAGCAAGACCACAACTGATAAGCTACTCCAAGGCTAATCCTTCTACTTCATAAAATATTATAAAAAAATTAAAGTCAAAATGAAAATACTTTTTTTTTCACAAAAGACCAAGTTGAATTTATAATTCAAAAAAAAAAAAAAAATTGAAAATCGATTTGAAGTACTAAGTATTCGTGCTTGTTTATGTTGCTGAAAGCAAATTGCATTCGATTTTTCACTATCTGATTTTATTTCTTCTGCATTTCCATTCTTTTCATAGAAGTTGAGTTATAAAAATAGAAAATATAAGTAGTGGAAAATTGAAGGTTTTCCCTCCACCTACAATACTTATACTTGCCACTTCTCTTTATTGCTCTTTTACTTATCAATAATGTTATTTTCTTTATGATGAAATCACATTCAACCATGAAAAATAATGAAAAAATATAAACTTAGTAAGAAAAATAAGAAAAAAATGCATTTTCTAAATTTGTCACATAGCAAATTGCAATGACGAAGTGAAATGGAATGATCGAGATAGAAAAACAAATAAGAAGACTGTTTCTGGAAATAGCTTTCCATTTGCTGTATATTCATAGCTTAAAAAAATCTTCTTTATACATTCGAGATGAGCACAGAAGATTTTTTTCCTTATACAATTTTTTTTTGTGACTCCATCTTAACATGACTGTAAATGGCAACATGCCAATAAAAATGCATAATATAAAATGCGGCAATATTTTATTTCATTGTACATATCTTTACTCACATATATATACACAAGTGAGATCAAGTCAAGCCTTCTTACTTTGATATTATTATACAGTACTTATGTACATTTTGCAATGTTTGTAATTTTCTTGTTCATCTCGAGACTTTCTATTTTTACAACTTGACAAAAAAAAAAGATTTTTCTTTTTATTGTGCTTTGAATTTTTTTTCTTCTCTTCCTTGCAAGCAAGTTTGAACATGAAAAACTTTGTCTCCCTTCTTTCTTGATGTTTTTCTTTCCAACTACAAATTCTTTTTCAGGCTGTTTTCAGCTTTGGAGGGGGGAAATGGATGAAACTGATGAGAATAGTGACATGTGGGGAGCCTTGGAGGAGCGCATTTCTTAATCCACAGTGAAAGTACATGAAACTTTTACCTCTAACGTAATTTTGAATTTATGGACCAATACAGTGGGTCCTCGATTTGAATAACCAAAATTTTTCCATACAAAAATTCGAATTTTAATTTTTAGCGGTCATTTTTCATACGTTTAGATTTGAATAAATTCGATTTGAATAGAAAAATTTGGAAACAAAACAATTGTTCAAATCGAAGACCCCCTGTACTAATGAGATTCGATCCGAGAACTGCAGAATTACTCATAAATTCAATTTGTCTAGCACAATCTTCAATCCTCTTTAACACTTTGATTCCATCAATAAATCCATTTTCATTCTCATTACTCAACATTTAAGCTTCAAATAAATACCTATAAATTAAGTTAACAACTTCTTGAGGAAAAAAAAAAAAAACTAAATCGTGTGTCTCAAAGGTAGACAGAATAAATATGAGCGCAAGCATATCTCCATCCATAAACAGAACAAAGTGTAACAAGAGAAGAAGAAAATATCAAGTAAAGAAAAAAGGATAAGATCAAGTGTAATGGAATGAACTAGCTATAAAGGAAGAAAAATAATATTATTGGGGTTAAAGCTCTATAGCATAGAAAATTAAATTACTGATGGAAGATATCTATCTATCTAAAAAAATCGTTTGGTACGATTTTTACTGCGTTTTGATATGTTCAGTAATAGTATATGCCAATATCAAATAACTCATTAAATCCCCCATGAAATTGTAATCTTTCAACGAAAATGAAAATATTGGAATTTGCTCACATCTTGCCTTATTCCTTTTATATCTCTCATTTCTATGTTATATTTTTTGAGGGCATGCTTTAGTTTATTTTGGTTCGATTCAACCCAATTCAGCTAGTTCAGCTCAATTCAGCTGGTTCAACTTAATTCAGCTAGTTCAGTTTAATTCAGCTAGTTCAACTTAATTCAGCTAGTTCAGTTTAATTCAACTAGTTCAGTTTAATTCAGCTAATTCAGCTTAATTCAGCTAGTTCAGCTCAAAAATTATTCAGCAAATTTATATAGTTTGTTTTCCTAACAAAATTTCAAAAGGAAAACTATCCAACCCTAATATGTATCCCTAACCTAAAATATTCTTCAACTCCTATGTTATCATACACAGACATGTATTTCCATTTCTTTTACGCACTAATGAACATCTCATACTCATAAAAATCCATGTGTGTGTGTGTATATATGTAAGCGTCTCTGAATGACTAAACTTTTTCTCTCGCCTTGTGGTAAGTATGGCAATAATCTTTAACTTCATTCAACAAGCAATCAATTTACGTCAAACAGTGGAAAAGAGGAAAAGGAGAAAAAGAAACTTTTTCGTTTTTCTTCTATTTCATTTTTGAATTATGGAAATATTTTGTCAAAGTATGTTTTACTACGCTTAAAAATTTATTTCTCGTTCGTCTGATGAATTTTGTCTTTTTTTTTTCGTTTAACTTGTGATTTCAAGTCAGTAAGCATTTACATATAATTTTTTTTCTTCTTCTTCTTTTTCTTATTCATTCCTAGATAATATACGAGATTTATTTACGACTGTGACGACGTCGAGGACGGAAATTAACATCTGTTTTTATGCGCGCAAAAATGTATAAAAAATTTGATTTTTTTTTTTTATTTTGTTTCTCTTACTTCACTTCTGCTCATTTACAGCTACATTAAAGTATGTAGCTATGGAGATTGACAGGGGTTTAGCTAGAAGGTCAAGACTGTCTGTTTATAAATTGTTTGAATTTTTAAAATTATGTCTTTCGATGAGATTTGAACTCTAATTCTTAGACCTCGATTGTATCCCTGACGACCAGCCATCCATATATGGTTAACATCATAATAAGTTTGTTTAAACATCAATAAAATAAAAGGCTATAACATTTCTTTCCGTCCCCTCCTTAATCCAACCTCATCAAATTCACACATCACATTTCTTTAATAGAATTTTTTCCCTTTTATCTTCTCCTCATCTCCATCCATTCATCCTCTAATTAAGATTTCATTTTATTGAATTCATATTATGTTTCATTTTATTACTACGATGAGTGTGATCTGATTTGTAATTAACTAAAATATCTCGTTCGATTTCTCATCTCAATGTTCTGTATCTTTATCATAGTCATCATCATCACACCATCATCGATGCTGTATATATGTCTACACTGAGAGGAAAATTTATATAAACATGATTTTTTTTTTCTCGTGTGCCGAAAAAAAAATTAATGAGTTGATAAAGTTGTGTGTTTGCGTATGGAAATTTGCGGGAGGGCTTGATAAATCTTCGAAGTTATGGAAGATTAATTGACATTCAAAAGTGTTTATATTCTCTCTCACACCATTATGTTATTAAATGTTATTGACATTATTACGGTTGAATTTTTGTTTAATATGGATAAATTGAGTGGAACCTGTATTACAGGCATCGTCAGAAATGGAGTAATTAGTCATGTTGATGGAACTTGTATGTTATTAAAAGTTTAATGATAAAGAAGTTAAGATATCCAGCAGTTTGAACGTGAGATAATTCATTTGGGATAGATGTACGATTCCCAAATATTTAATATTAAAGCATGATTTCTACAAAAAAATCTACACATGAATCAAGATAAATCAACAAAGTATTATGCTTAGTCATTAATTGTTGAGCAACTAGAACATATAAAACATATCAATTCACCATCCCAGCAACAAGCCATAAAGTCCACAAAAGAATTCTCTAAAGCATTACGCAGAGATTATTTCGAAATAATCTAATTATCATGAAATGATAATACACGAGGCACATCATAGTTATATGAAGCTATATAGATGTAATGCAGCTTTCATAATAAAATAATTCTTACTGTTCATTAGTCCTATTGATCCATGCCATATAGGCGTATAAGTTTACATCAATAATGAAATAACAAGGCATAACTACACTACATAACCTTTTATATTCTCATTAAGAGATGATTCCATTGTTTTATGCGTTCATTCATTCGCACAATTCGATTCGTATTTTTTTTTTTTCTAGTTCCATTCACATTCTCATATCCTCATTTATGCGTTGGTCCGTTATTTACTCATGAAAACATCTTGCTTAGATTCTTTCTCTTTATTCACATATCACAGCATTATTTGCCAGTTATCTCATACACAAGCATTATCAATATGTAGTAAGTCAAGTTCATAGTGAAACATGTTTATTGGGGTGAAATGTTAGTTCCTTTATTTACACAAAACGTCATCGAATGAAAAGAAAAATTTCGACAAATTAAAGACAGTGGTGAGATATATGGACATGCCAGAGAAGTGTAAATATATATAGATATAGATATATGAAAAAGACATACGTCGGTGGTCTACTTTTAGATATAAAGAGATAAGTCTTAATTCTATGTCAGTGGATATAAATAGACGACCATTTACCCACTCCTTTTTCACTTAAGGATATATGTGTATGTTGGACAGGGGTGGAAGTGAATGACATTTTGTGACTTGTGTATGGAGTTGTGAGTGCTTTTGGCAGTTGTGACTCAGATTTGAATAATTTGATAGTCGAACTGGATTTTCGAAAACTTTATTAGTTTTTAAAATAAAGTTTTAGCTTCGAATTTTCGAAATAACGAATTCGAGTTATAGAATTAAATCCTATAACTTCGAAAAATTCATTCTAAAACCTTCCCAAATGCCGCATGTCACTTTCGAAAACACAAATCTTCACTTTATTCACCACCCCTGGGATAAATGTCATCAAATTAAGTGTCATATTAGTGAGGAAAAATAAGGAAAATTTTTCAACAATATTGCTCCACATTTTATAGACTATTCACATTGAATGCTCACATTCTGAAAAGAGCTGAAGTGAATTTTTATTTTCTTTTTTACCACGTTTTTCTTAACTTGCTTTCTTTTCTGTCTCTCTGTTTATCTGTCGAGAGCAAAAAAGTCGATCGATTTTTCGACCACTTCTACTGCTCCGTTTGGGCTGATTTTTTTTACATGCATGTATTCCAATGGACATTTTCATATTCCATCGTTTTCATATTTAAAAAATGCATCATTTAATTATAATTAAATATTAAAAGTTAAATAAGGAAAAAATAATCCGACATCAATGATGTATGTGCTTTCTTTGCTTCATACATCATGTGTTAGTTGAAGAACATAATCTTAAATGATTCTTTATATATTAATTAATATTACCAATTATTAATTTCATTACTTAAAAGCTGTTTTATGATGAAATCTTATCATAAAAATATTTTTTTCATGGAATCTCAATGTAAAGATTTAAATTTTTAAATAACGGTCAAAACGAAAAACAAGGGGTCTTCAATATTAAAAAATTGTTCAATATTTTAAAAATCACGAAAAATACAACAAAACATCAAAATATTAATTAGTTAATGATTGTATATGGACATTTAATCAATAATGTTTATACTATTTATTTCTGTTTTATAAATATTGCACTGAAAATCACATTTTATTTAAAGGGTAAATTTTTTGAAAAGTGGACTCCCTTTGTTGTAAACAAAATTAAATCTCATTTTGAAAATTAATTAAATTAATTGTTGTTTTGTGTTTTGTGACTGAAATTGTGACTAAATCTAATTTAAAGGACATAAATATTTACTGGATCTTCATTTAGAGGACATAAAAAGTTGCTGGATCTTGTTTGATGGACAAGTATGATTACTGCATATCATTCGTACATAAATGCTCACTGGATCTCATTTTATGTTGATGAATGCTTACTTAATCTCATTTTATGATCATGAATGCTCACTGGATCTCATTTTATGATCATGAATGCTTACTTATTCTAACTTTGTGATCATGAATGCTCATTGGATCTCATTTTGTGATCATGAATGCTCACTGGATCTCATTTTGTGATCATGAATGCTCACTGGATCTCATTTTGTGATCATGAATGCTTACTGGATCTAACTTTATGACCATAAATGCTCACTGGATCTCATTTTATGATCATGAATGCTCACTGGATCTCATTTTATGATCATGAATGCTCATAGGATCTTATTTTATGATCATGTATGCTTACTTAATCTCATTTTATGATCATGAATGCTCACTGGATCTCATTTTATGATCATGAATGCTTACTTATTCTCATTTTATGATCGTGAATGCTCACTGGATCTCATTTTGTGAGTTCGACATTCCTGTAATCTATGATAGTCGAACGGAACGAAGCGAAGCGAAGTGGAGTTCGACATTCCTGTGATCTATAAAAGTCGAACGGAACGAAGCGAAGCGAAGTGGAGTTCGACATTCCTGTAATCTATAAAAGTCGAACGGAACGAAGCGAAGCGAAGTGGAGTTCGACATTCCTGTAATCTATGATAGTCGAACGGAACGAAGCGAAGCGAAGTGGAGTTCGACATTCCTGTAATCTATAATAGTCGAACGGAACGAAGCGAAGCGAAGTGGAGTTCGACACTCCTGTAATCTATAAAAGTCGAACGGAACGAAGCGAAGCGAAGTGGAGTTCGACATTCCTGTGATCTATAAAAGTCGAACGGAACGAAGCGAAGTGGAGTTCGACATTCCTGTAATCTATAAAAGTCGAACGGAACGAAGCGAAGCGAAGTGGAGTTCGACATTCCTGTAATCTATGATAGTCGAACGGAACGAAGCGAAGCGAAGTGGAGTTCGACATTCCTGTGATCTATAATAGTCGAACGGACAAAGCTTAGTGAAGTGAAATTCAACATTCCTGTAATCCTTTACCTCTAACATTCCTGAAATTTGTAATAGTCAACTGCAGATTTTGGATTCATAAAGTAAAATTTGAAAATGGTCGAGCGAAGCTCGAACATAAAAAGTTTGAACGTAGTTCAAACCAGGTTGAGCGAAGCTCACAAATTTTTACATCCTGAACGAAGCGAAGCGAGTGAAGGTGTGAAAATTTTCCAAATACGTACCCAGACTTTTAATTCATATGGCAACTGTAAAAATGTTTGAGCGAAGCTCGAACATAAAAAGTTTGAACGTAGTTCACAAATTTTTACATCCTGAACGAAGCGAAGCGAGTGAAGGTGTGAAAATTTTCTGAATACGTACCCAGACTTTTAATTCATATGGCAATTGTAAAAATGTTCGAGCGAAGCTCGAACCCAGGTTTGGCGAACAACTCTCTGGCCGTTAAATTTTGAAAAATTTAAAAAAAAATTTAAGTTTACTAACACCATCAAACAATTTTTTAAAATAAACAATGTTAAATATCAACATAATTTGATCAATTTCTATGTCAAGAGTATGATTAAATGTTTAATTAATCTTCAATCATCGTGATTCACGATTGTAAATAAAATCCAGTGAATAAATATGTTGCAAAATGAAAATTTTTCTAAAATTAAATTTTTGTTGAGTGTGTTCAGAAATTCAAATTTTGTACTTTAACGATAAAATAAGGTACCTTTTTGTTTCTGAACACAAAAAATAAGAACCGTTCGCCATACCTGGGCTCGAACATAAAAAGTTTGAACGAAGTTCAAACTAGGTTGAGCGAAGCTCACAAATTTTTACATTCTGAACGAAGCGAAGCGAGTGAAGGTGTGAAAATTTTCCAAATACGTACCCAGACTTTTAATTCATATGGCAACTGTAAAAATGTTCGAGCGAAGCTCGAACATAAAAAGTTTGAACGTAGTTCAAACCAGGTTGAGCGAAGCTCACAAATTTTTACATTCTGAACGAAGCGAAGCGAGTGAAGGTGTGAAAATTTTCCAAATACGTACCCAGACTTTTAATTCATATGGCAACTGTAAAAATGTTCGAGCGAAGCTCGAACATAAAAAGTTTGAACGTAGTTCAAACCAGGTTGAGCGAAGCTCACAAATTTTTACATCCTGAACGAAGCGAAGCGAGTGAAGGTGTGAAAATTTTCTAAATACGTACCCAGACTTTTAATTCATATGGCAAATGTAAAAATGTTCGAGCGAAGCTCGAACATAAAAAGTTTGAACGTAGTCCAAACCAGGTTGAGCGAAGCTCACAAATTTTTACATCCTGAACGAAGCGAAGCGAGTGAAGGTGTGAAAATTTTCCAAATACGTACCCAGACTTTTGATTCATATGGCAACTGTAAAAATGTTCGAGCGATAGAAAAAATTTTATCGGATTTTGTGACAAAAAAATTTCACTGTAATTTTTCCTTTTACAAAAAGATCATCAAAAGCTCATAAAAAGCTTTAAAAAATTTTTAAAATACTTTTTTACTTTTTGCTCTTTATAACACTAAAAAGTAGAAAATAAATACTTTATAAAAAAAAACTTTTTAAAAAACCACGTTTTTCGCGTGGACTAAAAAGTAGAAAATAACTTTATTTTGGATTAAATATAATTTTCTTTAAAAAATTTAATGTTTCAAAATTTTATTGTTGATTCAAATCGCATATGACCTAGTACGACTTAATGTTATCGTATACTTTGACAACCAAAAACGTGGGCGCATTACTTCACAATGAACAGTTGTTTACAATAGATTATAGTTTGAAAAATTTTAATGCAATTTAGAAACTTCAATTTAAATATTTTTTTTTAATGCGCCCACGTTTTTGGTTGTCAAAGTATACGATAACATTAAGTCGTACTAGGTCATATGCGATTTGAATCAACAATAAAATTTTGAAACATTAAATTTTTTAAAGAAAATTATATTTAATCCAAAATAAAGTTATTTTCTACTTTTTAGTCCACGCGAAAAACGTGGTTTTTTAAAAAGTTTTTTTTTATAAAGTATTTATTTTCCTTTCCTTATCATTTTCTATTTTCGTTCCTTTTTTTATTAATATGAGTTGGATAAAACGGAAGCATGTTTTATTTAAATTCATTCAATATCTCTCGTTTTTTTTCCACCCTAAAAAAATTCTTTGTGTTAAGTTCGAGAAAGATGTGAGCATTACACCTTTACAGTTCTTTACATATACAATCAAAATCTATATTCTAGTAATGTTGAGGTTGATATTGATGAAGGAAGGCTGTAAAAGAAGATGAAGAAACAAATTTAAATTCGACATTCAAATTTAGCACCTTTTCCACTCAATATAAAGAATACGAACGAGAATAGATCTGACTATAACATAGAAGTGGGGTCAAGTGTAGGTTTTGGTACTTAACACGTGGTTGCAGAGGATGTGGGCTCGTTTTTTATTGCTAATAATTTTTAAAAATAGAAACTTTAAGCATTACGTAACTAACAAAACCACCCCAAAAAAACATTTTTCTACCCTTTTTTACATCAATTCAACTTCTTTTTTACATTTTTTCATTCACTTCTCTACTTCTCATCCCTTCTTTTTATTCATTCAAATCGCTAATACTTCTTTTTCAATTCGCAATTTTTCTCTTTTCTGATTTTTTTTCCTCCACTTTTTGTTCTCGCTCGCATCGCATCGCGTACGAATTCTCAAATGAAAAATTAAGATTTCTTTGCCATTCTTTGATTTTATGACAACTACAGGATCAGTAAAAGCTGCCTTTTTAGAAGACGATAAAGCAATAACAATGACTGCTTGTATACATATTTATGTATGTATAAGAATGACATTGAAGTGCTATTATTTATTTTCTTATTCATGTATGTTGTGTGCTTCTAATGTTATGTGATTTTTTTTTTCATTCCTTTCATTTCTTAGGGTAGACATGTTTATACTTCTGACTGCAAGTTTTATTTTTTGTCATTTCACAAAGTAATTTTTATGTTTTATGTTTTATGATGAAAGCAATATTTGACAAGAATTTTGAATTTAGGTATGAGTAGATTCAGGTTTTTTGTTTATGATTCAAGTTATACCCAAAGGATACTGTTAGAAGAAATACAGAGAAAAAGTAATTTAGGTTGACAAGACTGAGTTCATTTTGATATACTTTGTTTTGAAATTTGTAGTTTATTGGATTTAAAATGCAATTAAGCTTAACATGAGTTATTCTTATAACGAAATGGGTTCGATTCTTAATACCAGAGTTGAAATCTGATATATATCTGTAAAAATACATTTTCTGTATACAGATATTATCTGTTCTCGGAAAGATTTTTTTCATCTGCATGCAGATCATCTGTATGCAGACATTATCTGCATGCAGATAAAATCTGAATGCAGAAAACAGATATCTGCAAAAAGAACAATAGAATCTGCATCCATCTGCAAAACAGATGAGCAGAATCTATCTGTTTGCAGATGATATCTGTAAACAGATCATCTGTATGCAGATGAAAAAAAAACTTTCTGTTGGCAGATTCTGTCTGTATAAAGGTAATTTCTGTAGCAAATCTGTCTTTGTATCTGTTAACAGATATCTGCTTTTTCAACTCTGCTTAATACAATTTAATTTCATAATAATTTTATTTTACAGATCTCAACAAGTTATAAAATCATGTCACACTATCGAATCTCATACTATCCATACTCATACTATCCAAATCTACAGCATAAAACTTAACAAACACAAAGAAACTACCTCAAAATAAAATGAAATTTCTTCAATTTTCAATCTGTTTATCTTGTCAGTCAGTCTCTTTGAGGAGCTTAGTCATAACATAAAATATTTATATTAATAGAAGATCGATAGCATGTTAGACTTGATGTCACTGTGATTTCACTATCGAGACAGTAAAGGATATACTTATAAACACAATCAAGGTAGGAATGACAAGTTTATTGACACAGCTGTAATTATTCTGATTGAGTACTTTTGATTTAGTAAGTAAAGTTTGTTTTTATTCCCATAACCGTTCGATTTATACATGCATTAACCTTATAAATAAATTCCAATCTTTATATTTTTTCTAGACACTGAATTGAACCTCCAACAAAATGCCTTTCACAGCTTTGACAATTATCAGTTAGTAGTTAGAAGTGAGTATAAATCAGATCTCACAAAGTAGGACAAGAAACAATGTGTATACGCTGCGAAAAAAAAGTGCATATAACGGAAAGGTGAATAGCAATTTATTGATGATGTCTGAGAAATTATTGAATGTAAGATGCGAAACGTGTTGAAAGAGGCAGTGGGTTCTTTGGATTCACTGCAGAAAATATTTTTTAAGAGGATGTTGAGTTCGATTCCTAATAAACCTTATTTTATAATATTTTAGTATCTAATCCTAATCTACTCATACATGATGTCCATCACATGTCAATGACTCTCTTAAAATTGCTCTAAATATTCAAAACATTTAGCTTAAATGCCATGTCAAGCATCATTTACACGGTATTTGTTTGTACATAAAAGTCACACAGTGCAAAAAATTGTTGGCAATTCCACTCACATTTCATCAAAACAATAAAAATAAAAATGAAAATTTGATTATTGTGCGATAATCATAAAAATTATCAGTCATATAGCAAGCATTTATGCATATTAATAATGTAAAACAATATCTATCTACTTATGCGTCAATAATCTCCATCATTGCTATCATTTTGCGTGCTTTTTCATTCAGCTATGCTTTGGATATGGAAGGTTACTGATACATGAAATTTTGTTTTGTGTTTATTCTTTGAAAGCATGCAGAACATACAAAAAAAAAATCATTTCTCTTTTCTGTGTACCGCCTTTTTTTGCTCCCACACTCTATTACGTCTATTTTAAATTTTCCAAATGTTCCTCATCCATTGTCATAGAATTTTATTGTGAATATTTTGAGGGGGTTGTACGTTAATGACGTACCTAAAATGATCCTGATTATTGAATTTTGAAGTTCATGGAGAGAATGGGAAGATGGTTGGTGCTATATAACTAATACAATTGAACTACTAATACATCTCCTAACTGCCATTCACAAAACGGCCTTTCTCATACACTCATAATCTCATGTAAGTGAATAGATACAGTCTAGAAAATTGGCAATGACCATAGCAGACAAAAAAATTTTTTTTTTTCATTTTCAATTGATGCTAGTGTGAATGACCGATTGATAAAATTCAGAGGCAAAAGTCTTTTGTCAATAAATTGTCATGGTCTTCCATATCATATAGAAAAGTAGCATAATAAAAACCTCAACAGATGAACATGGGAAATAAAACAATTCTTTTTATTATCTAAAATCTAGTAGAAATGACACAAGAAAAGAATCCCATTTCATGCTGCATGATATCTGGTTGCTCTAAATATAATTTTAGATAGTTTTATTGTCTCTTTTTTTATTTTTATTTTTCAAAAATACCTTAAAGAAAATTGCTCTTTTTTATTTTTATGATTATATTATTATTTCACCACTCACTTAGCAAGTTTCATGATACAGAGTTGACGTCTGGGGAATTTTGTGAGTAGGATAGAGAATTCTGTGGCTGAATGGTTGAATTCTCTGAATTTTTCATGATATTGTTTAAAGTCTGATCTTTATTGAAATTATTTTATGATTTTTTTTGAAGTTATAAAGAGTTTTCGATGTTGTAAAATCGAATGGCACTCTAGTGATGATTTTGAGGTTAGAATCAGAGAAATTGACGACTTTTTGGAAAATATCAATGAAAATAATTAGACAAGGATTTTGAAAATCAAATATAACCTCTAAAACCCTAAATTAACCTCAAACTACCAGGACCCACTCAAACTACCCCAGAAAAGGTCTAATTTCACAACTCTGTTAATAAGAATGATGATGTCTCTTCATCTCATCAAAAAAGCTACATAGCCATACTATAATGTTAGTACAATCACAAGAAAGAAAAGTCTAAAATGAAAATCAGAAGATGAAGCGGCAAGGCACAAGTAAAAAAAAGTTCTGATATTCACAAGAGAGTAAAATGAGATATTTATTTCAAGAGGCGAGAAAATAACAATGAGAAAAAAAATTGACAATGAAGAAGAAAATGAGAAAAATATTTAATTAGCTAGACTCGGTTAAAACACGTATAAATTTAGCTACATGATTCTGTGAGACATAAGATCTATTATTCGTCATCGAATAGACAGGCTATTTATTTTTGTAAAATGTCGCTAGATATCATCTAAAGGAAAAGCAACTGAAAGATTAAGACACAATACTTTATGTTTTTTCTTTCTTTCTTTCTTCTCGCCTCATTCCTGCCTGCCTTACATTCTTTCGTGTTTTCCTCGCATTGAAGGAGACCGAAAAATAAGAAAAAAAAATGATTTCTTTTATTTTTGTGGAATAGAAATAAAATATTTTTCGATTGACGCTTAATAGTCGCTTGAATTGGCATTTATCTTCGAATCAAGGAGAATTATTTAATTGACTCATTAATGATGTGGAAATATGTCGTGATTACTGATTTGAATATTGATTAGGCAGTCTGTGTTAATGCTAATGATATCTTATTGATCTCTTGTTTGAACATTATTGGCTGTTAGAGATTATGGAATTATTTAGGTGGTAAAATTTATTCGAAATATTTTAATGCTTGACTTTAATGTTTGTTTGAGTCAAATTGAGTGTTATTTATTTTCTTTGTTTGGCTTTTTAGATTTCATTGAGTTATATTTGGTAAAAAAGAACTTTTAAGATATGATTTTTAAAATTTGACTGTTGAATGGTTTTCAAAAGAATAATGAACATTTGTAATGTTCATGCTTGTCACAATCGTCATTTTTTTACAGTGCTATAAAAATGATGAGTGAAGCAAATGAATATATTAGGAAGAATAACTTAGAATGTAATAACAAAATATTGAATTATTGTCAATTTTTTAGCAATAAATAAAAGCCTATTTAAGCGCTTATTTTTGAAAAAAAAAAAAAAAAAATTACAAAAGTCCTCGTGTTTTATATCGAGGGACTTCAGCGCATTTTTGACGCAGCGATTAGCAATTGATTAAATAGAAAAGAATGTCGAGTTTTAAAACTCTATTGCTGTTTCTTTAGTCATAATTCATTTCAATAATAAGTTTAAAACTAAAGATCAAAACTCCTTTAAATTGATTTTTATAATGTTCAATGCAAAAAATAGCTTTACGATTTAACGGTTTTTTGAAATTCAAAATTTTCCGTTAGCAAAAAATTCAAATTTCTGAACACATCCATTATTTTTCAAATTTCTAAACACATTTGTTTTGTATGAAAAAATTAAATGTTAATTAATTAAGGTGTATAAAAGAAAAAAATTTAATCCGAAATAACGGTCAAAAAAATTTCAAATTTTTTAACGGTTAGAAAAAATTCAAACTTATCATCAGCATAGCTTTGCCCTGCATTGTTTACATATTTTTTTGAAATATAAAATCGATGAATTAAGCTATTTAATGAGTGTTTTTTGACTTTTCAATAAAAACGGCGGGAATAAAAACATTCAATGAAGCTATTAAAACAATTCCGAGCTTCCTACGAAGTCTAGATCAAGAGATAATTGGGACCCGAACGACCGAACGACCGAACGACCGAACGACCGAACGACCGAACGACCGAACGACCGAACGACCGATCAAAGTGCATGATTGAGCTTCCTTTTTGAAAACAAGTTTTCAAAAATGCGCTAAAAATGTTTTGGTTTAATGTAGGGTAAATGATTTTGAAATTTGCACAAAATTTTGCAAGAAAACTTTATTTGCTTGAAACTCTTCAACGGCTGATTCTTATAACTTGAAAATGGTTTTAAAACGTTCAAGAATATAGATATTTTTATTTCGTTTTTCGTTTTGAAAGCTCCAACCAATACAGGAAGAGATATTTAACATTCAATTTTGAATGTTGAAATTTGCATAGAAAATGTTAAAATTTGCACAAAAAAATGTTGAAATTTGCACACTTTTTTGACAGCAACCTTTGACAGATTTCAATTTTCAAAATGTAAACAAACAATTTTTTTAGAATATTTTTGAAGGGAAATCACATATTTTTGTTGAAAAATCCATCAAGAATGGCATCAAAAATTGTCGTCGAGTATCAAAAAAATAGCACATTATCCTATTTTGATTGAAAATGGACAAAAAATGCAAGAATAAAACAAAAAGGCTCAAAACCAGACATTCACTCAAGATTTAAACAATTACATCCTTCAAGCAGCTGCATAGTCAGAATGTTTAAGACAAGATTGTTAAATTGTTCAAATTTGTCAAGTATCTTCACAATGTTATTAATGTTTTGCAAAAAAGATTGGATTTACATCTCTAAATTATTCTTCAACTATTCACTTGTGCTAAAATGAAGCATTTTATCGAAGCTTAAACTTTTAATCCTTCATATGTATTAATTTTGTTCAAAAAAATGATAGAAAATAAATTGTTAAGTCATATCTCGAATATTAAACACAAATACTTTTATTTATATGAATTTTGTACATGAAAACTTATTGACTTTAAAAAACTAAAGAATTGTATGCTCAAAGAATCAACAATTTCTTGTTGTCGCTAAATTTTCAGTCTTCAATCCAGTTCATGCTTTTTGATCAGTTTTGACGTTTTTTGATACAATATTTTTTAAATCCAGCGGTTTTGAAATATTTCTTGCACTTCTTCTTAAAGTGGAATTAGCATTTATCGTCATTTTTGCCTCCAAAAATTAATGTTTTGAGTGAAAATAATTCATGTTTACATGAAATTCTTCAGTGATTTCTACGATAAAAAAGTGTGCAAATTTCAACATTTAACAACAAGCATTATAAAAATTGAGTTTTTCGTCATTTCCTCTTGTTTTATTGAAAGTAAAATGATTTGAATGTTTCAAGCAACATAAGATCTGCATTTTCAGGTACTAAAACTTTACATAAAACTTTTCCTTGTCCCTCAAAATCTTAATTCAAATTGTGTTTGATTTTGTATGAGATGTTTATTTTAGGAAGAATTCAGCTTACTGATGCTTTTAACTGATTTAAAATGATGCAGAAACATTCTTACAACATTTTTGCACATATTTCGTGAAGAAAGTTCCTTCAGATATGCATAATTTTCGAGAAATTTGAAATTTCAATTTTCAAAAAAGTGTGCAAATTTCAACATTGTGCAAATTTCAAAATCATTTACCCTAAACATGTCGAAATTTAATATTTTTCGTGAAAATTTGTCTAAAGCCGCACATTTAAAGATTGCTAATAACTAATTAAGGAATAATTACTTGGCAAGTCAAAGAATCAAACAACATTAATCAATTAAAGCACATAAAAACTACCAAAATGATAAATTTCCTTCAAAAATCAATTTTGAATCTCTCAAAAGACTTTATTTTGTCTAAAAATCCCTCAACCTCAACATATTTGCACTCACATATTGATTAGTTTATTAAAAGGTAATAAATTGTGTAGGAAAATCGATAACAAACTGAATCTAAGCTACAAAATGAAAACATTATGTTCACCTCAATCAGCTTAGAATTGAATGTGAAAGAGTATCTAAATTGACTTAACCCAATCTTACTACGACCCATCTCAAGTGAATATAATCTTGATTTTCCTCATCTCACAAACCATAAGACACATTCAAATTCACTTTTGCCTTTATACAGATAATAACAACAAAAAAACGAGTGCCTTCCTCATTTTCTTTATAAAATAAACATATGCATAGCATGTAATAAATCTTTCGATAAATATTTGAAGCGAGAAGGTCTTAATATGTCATCAATTGCTCAAGAAAAAAAGATGAGAATGAGAGCGAAATAAAAACTCAAAAGATTCTTTTATTTTCGTATCTTTTTTTTCCTTCATGATGAATTTGAGGAGAAATGAACAGTGGAGTATTAAAGTGTTTAGGAAAAAAAGAGAAGCTACTTAAAATGAAATTTTTCTCACTTTTATTGCCATCAGCGGAACATAATGGGATGGGAGAGAGATGCGTAAATCTATGCGACTTGATGAATTGAAAGCATTTTTCATCTGATTGTGAAGCGCTTTGTGAATTTAAGATGAATTGTTAAGATATAAGCTAATAGAAGAGAATCTGCGATGACTTAAGTGCTGTATTGTGTTATTCACATGATCTTTGATTGGATTAAGCTGCTGATTAGTCTATTTATATGGATTAGATGGTCTTAAATTGCTGGAATTTTAAAAAATGCTTTAAAAAATCCATCAAAGGTATAACAGCAGAAATAGGGTACTAAGTCTAGTTACTAAACAATGAGACAAAAAATCTGCAGCATCCAATATCAAGAAAATTGAATATCATCACAAGTGTAAGAACAAACAGTTTAGAATGGAATTTAGGTCTTTTTACAATGCCAATTTTCTCTTTTATCATCTTAAATTCCTCTTCTAAAGTCAAGTGCTTTTTCACATAACCAAAAAAAAAAAACATTCCACGCACACAAAAAAATGTGACTGACAATCATAAAAGACTATAAAAATCCAATTACCACGCATCAATAATAAAAGATGTATGAGATCTTCATCTAAATGTTATTTTAATGCTCTCATTCTCAGTCTCTTCTCCATCCCTCGTTCCTTACATCTCTTAAACTTTGATGCGATGCTAATTTGAAAATTTTTCTAGCATATACACACACATATATTTCACGCTATAACAAATTGTTGCGCCTTTGAAAAGTGCCTTGTAATTTTCTTCTTTATGTTTCCATCTTTTTTTCTCCTAGTCATTACGAATTGTTCTCGATGAATAACTTTCACACATTTTAACAGCATCCAAAGTATGAGATGATGTACGCGTGTGGTGACTTAAAAATGATTATTTATTATGTATAACTTTGTCACTTGAAAAAACATATTATAAATTAAAGAGAGTAGAAACACATAATACAGAGGAAGGCATACAATGTATCATCATTACTAGCTATTTAGTTCATAAAAGTGATCCATAATTAATTAAATTATGTTTTATTATGTGTAAAGAAATGTATGGCTATAATTTCATATTGTTGACGTTAATAAATCGTAAAGAATCTGTGACGGCTACTCATTTATTTTAATGTACACTGAATTATGAAATGTCGTAAGGAAGAATAAACGAAAAATATGTACTTAATAGACGTACAAGTACCCTAACAAACAAAGAGTATGCTCTGAGTATATATTTTTTTGAGCTAGTGTTATATGCTCATTTCCATACAAAAAAAACATATCGCCACGGTACCTTTTTAAGCACGCTCAATGAGCATGCTCACATGAGCATACTCATGAGCATACTCTCATGAGAACACTACATGTCACGCAACACATTTTTTGTCGCGTGTGACATTTTTTTAATGAGCATACTCGTGAGCATATTCATTGAGAATATGCTCTCGAGCATGCTACTTGAGTACACTCATAAGTATATTTAATAAGCATACTCATAAGAATATAAAATGAGCATACTCAGGCAGTATGCTCGAGAGCATATTCTCAATGAATATGCTTATAAGCATACTACTTGAGTATGCTTATGAGAATATAAAATGATCATATTCATTGAGAATATGCTCACGAGCATACTGCTTGAGTATGCTCATGAGAATATAAAATGAGCATACTCAAGTAGTATACTTAAAAAAGGATTTAAAAAAAATATTTTTTAAAGTTAAGATATTGATTAATTATTGTATTATAATTGAATTACATATTATTTTGTAAGTTATAAAGTGATCAGCTGTATTCTCTGTGAATAGTTAAGAAATTTCTGATTAGAAAGTTAGTTATGAAATTTGTTTTATACTTAGAAGGAAGCTGGTAAATTCGGTCACCCATCTTTGTTGAAATCTATCTTAGCGTTGCTTAACTTTTGTCACCCTAGACTTTTCCTCGGAGCTATTATCTGTAAATATATAATAATTTCAGTATGACAAAAGACATACTTAAATTATTATATGTTTAACAATGATAAAAGTTCCTGAACGTTTAATATTTTTTTCACTACTAGAACATTTGAAAAATGTCGGCTATTCTTTTAAAGCCAAACTTTAAAAATTTCTTAATGAAAATTAGCATTTTTCTAAGTTAGCCGACGTTTTTGAAAAATATCGGCTTCCTTAAAAATGTGTTTTAAATGCAATTCTAAATTAGCCGACGTTTTTGAAAAATGTCGGGTTCCTTAAAAATGTGTTTTAAATGCAATTCTAAGTTAGCCGACGTTTTTGAAAAATGTCGGCTTCCTTAAAATGTGTTTTAAATGCAATTTAAGTTAGCTGACGTTTTTGAAAAATGTCGGCTTCCTTAAAAATGTGTTTTAAATGCAATTCTAAGTTAGCCGACGTTTTTAAAAATGTCGGCTTCCTTAAAAAATGTGTTTTAAATGCAATTCCTAAGTTAGCCGACGTTTTTGAAAAATGTCGGCTTCCTTAAAAATGTGTTTTAAATGCAATTCTAAGTTAGCCGACGTTTTTAAAAATGTCGGCTTCCTTTAAAATGTGTTTTAAATGCAATTCTAAGTTAGCCGACGTTTTTGAAAAATGTCGTCTTCCTTAAAAATGTGTTTTAAATGCAATTCTAAGTTAGACGACGTTTTTGAAAAATGTCGGCTTCCTTAAAAATGTGTTTAAATGCAATTCTAAGTTAGCCGACGTTTTTGAAAAATGTCGGCTTCGCTTTAAAATGTGTTTTAAATGCATTTCTAAGTTAGCCGACGTTTTTAAAAAATGTCGGCTTCCTTAAAAATGCGTTTTAAATGAAATTTAAGTTAGCCGACGTTTTTAAAAAATGTCGGCTTCCTAAAATGTATTTTAAATGATATTTTAAGCTTGCCGACGTTTTTAAAAATTTCGGTTTTAAAAATGTAGCGTTTAAATGCATTTTTAAGTTAGCCGACGTTTTAAAAAATGTCGGCTTCCTAAAAATGCGTTTTAAATGAAATTCTAAGTTAGCTGACGTTTTTGAAAAATGTCGGCTTCTCCTTAAAATGTGTTTTAAATGCAATTCTAAGTTAGCCGACGTTTTGAAAAATGTCGGCTTCCTTAAAAATGTGTTTTAAATGCAATTCCTAAGTTAGCCGACGTTTTTAAAAAATGTCGGCTTCCTTAAAAATGTGTTTTAAATGCAATTCTAAGTTAGCCGACGTTTTGAAAAATGTCGGCTTCCTTAAAAATGTGTTTTAAATGCAATTCTAAGTTAGCCGACGTTTTTAAAAAATGTCGGCTTCCTTAAAAATGTGTTTTAAATGCAATTCTAAGTTAGCCGACGTTTTTGAAAAATGTCGGCTTCCTTAAAAATGTGTTTTAAATGCAATTCTAAGTTAGCCGACGTTTTTAAAAAATGTCGGCTTCCTTAAAAATGTGTTTTAAATGCAATTCTAAGTTAGCCGACGTTTTTAAAAAATGTCGGCTTCCTTAAAAATGCGTTTTAAATGGAATTCTAAGTTAGCCGACGTTTTTGAAAAATGTCGGCTTCCTTAAAAATGCGTTTTAAATGGAATTCTAAGTTAGCCGACGTTTTTAAAAAATGTCGGCTTCCTTAAAAATGTATTTTAAATGCAATTCTAAGTTAGCCGACGTTTTTAAAAAATGTCGGCTTCCTTAAAAATGTGTTTTAAATGCAATTCTAAGTTAGTCGACGTTTTTAAAAAATGTTGGCTTACTAAAAAAACAAAGGGGTCGCAATGTTAAAAATTCGCCAACTTGGATTAAAATTTGACTGGCAACAAAAATTTTTGATTTCAAAAAAATTTTGTATTGAAAGTGAGAAAGTGTGCCGTGATGAGAGAAAAATCAAAAAATGTGTAATGATTTTTTGTTCCTTTTATCTGCAATATTAAGCTTTTAAACGACAATTAGAATAAGCCTGACCACAGAAATGGCTTTATTTCCAAAAAATATTGTTTAAACCTTTGAAAAATCAAATTTAATTTTGACTCATGACATACTTTCTAACTTTCCATACAAAATTTTTTTAAAATCAAAAATTTTTGTTGAGAGTCAAATTTTAATCCAAGTTGGCGAATTTTTAACATTGCGACCCTTTGTAAAAACGTTTTTAAGTGCAATTTTAAAGAAAACGATTTTTTTTTTTAAAAAAAACGTCATCTAATTCAAAATTGCATTTTTTATAAAACCAAGGAAGTTTGATTTATCCTTTGATATTTTTTTGAATTTTTTATCTAAAAATTTTGTTTACGAATAATATGTATTGAAAAATTTGAAAAAAAAATAAACAAAAGTAAATTCCAATAAAACTAAAAATTGGCTTATATTAGCGCTACCGCGGAGATGAAAGAAGGTAAAACAAAGCTAAATATTTTGATTTATGTGAATTTTAGAGATAGAAAGATCCGAAAACAACAGTTAAACCGCTTAAAGTATTTTGACCAAATTTTTAAAGATGCTGACATTTTTTAAAAACGTCGGCTAACTTAGAATTGTATTTAAAACACATTTTTAAGGAAGCCGACATTTTTCAAAAACGTCGGCTAACTTAGAATTGCATTTAAAACACATTTTTAAGGAAGCCGACATTTTTCAAAAACGTCGGCTAACTTAGAGTTGCATTTAAAACACATTTTTAAGGAAGCCGACATTTTTTAAAAACGTCTGCTAACTTAGAAATGCATTTAAAACACATTTTTAAGGAAGTCGAAATTTTTCAAAAATGTCGGCTAGCTTAAAATTGCATTTAAAACACATTTTTAAGCAAGCCGACATTTTTTAAAAACGTCGGCTAACTTAGAATTCCATTTAAAACGCATTTTTAAGGAAGCCGACATTTTTTAAAAACGTCGGCTAACTTAGAATTGCATTTAAAACACATTTTTAAGGAAGCCGACATTTTTTAAAAACGTCGGCAAGCTTAAAATATCATTTAAAATACATTTTTAAGGAAGCCGACATTTTTAAAAACGTCGGCTAACTTAGAATTGCATTTAAAACACATTTTTAAAGATGCTGACATTTTCTAAAAACGTCGGCAAGTTTAAAGTTGCATTTAAAACACATTTTTAAGGAAGCCGACATTTTTCAAAAACGTCGGCTAACTAAGAAATGCATTTAAAACACATTTTTAAGGAAGCCAACATTTTTCAAAAACGTCGGCTAACTTAGAATTGCATTAAAAACACATTTTTAAGGAAGCCGACATTTTTTAAAAACGTCAGCTAGTTTAAAATTGCATTATTTTCTCCTCAAAATTTTAGTTCAGACATCTTTGTCAATTATATAACAATTTGTAAAACAATAGATTCACTCTGATATTTATAGAGATACAAGTTCAAATCTTGAAAAATACTTTCATTGAAAAAGTTAGGAAAAGTTAGATTTATCCAAGTGGGTTGCATCATTATAAAATGGCTAGCTTCGATGAAAATTCGATAGGATCCAAAAAATTTTTTTATGAAAAATTAGAAAAACTGCCAATACGTGAGAAAATTTAAAATGAAAAATTTTTGACTTCGGACAGTTGTAACAAGCCAGACTACAGAAATGGTTAGCTATGACTTATGGCATACTTTCTTATTTTCTATATAAAATTTTTTGAAAATAATAATTTTTAAAAAGAGTTAGGTAAATTTTCATTGACAACTACTGCTTTTAAAGTTTTTTAAATATGTAAAGTTTCAATTTTTACTTCTTACAAAAATGACTTAAAAATAATTTTGCCAACAGCGAGATTTGAACTCGGGCAGGCAGAGCATTTGAGTATGCTTGAGTATACTCAAAAGCATGCTCATGAAGTACACTCAGTTGAGAACATAAAGGAAAATTTGTCACGTGACATTGAGTATGCTTTTAGTATACTCAAGAGCATGCTCATAAAGTACACTCAGTTGAGAACATGAAGAAAAAATTGTCACGCGACATTGAGTATGCTTAGAGCATACTCAAGAGCATGCTCATAAATTATACTCAGTTAAGAACATGACCAAAAATTTTGTCACGCGTCATTGAGTATGCTTGGAGTATACTCAAGAGCATGCTCATAAATTATACTCAGTTGAGAACATGACCAAAAATTTTGTCACACGACATTGAGTATGCTTTTAGTATACTCAAGAGCATGCTCATAAAGTACACTCAGTTGAGAACATAAAGGAAAATTTGTCACGCGACATTGAGTATGCTTGGAGTATACTCAAGAGTATGCTCATGAAGTATACTCAGTTGAGAACATGAATAAAAAATTGTCACGCGACATTGAGTATGCTTGGAGTATACTCAAGAGCATGCTCATAAAGTACATTCAGTTGAGAACATGAAGAAAAAATTGTCACGCGACATTGAGTATGCTTAGAGTATACTCAAGAGCATGCTCATAAATTATACTCAGTTGAGAACATGACCAAAAATTTTGTCACACGACATTGAGTATGCTTGGAGTATACTCAAGAGCATGCTCATGAAGTACACTCAGTTGAGAACATAAAGGAAAATTTGTCACGCGACATTGAGTATGCTTGGATTATACTTAAGAGCATGCTCATAAAGTACACTCAGTTGAGAACATGAAGAAAAACTTGTCGCGCGACATTGAGTATGCTTGGAGTATACTCAAGAGCATGCTCATCAAGTATACTCAGTTGAGAACATGAAGAAAAAATTGTCGCGCGACATTGAGTATGCTTGGAGTATACTCAAGAGCATGCTCATAAAGTACACTCAGTTGAGAACATGAAGAAAAAATTGTCACGCGACATTGAGTATGCTTGGAGTATACTCAAGAGCATGCTCATCAAGTATACTCAGTTGAGAACATGAATAAAAAATTGTCCAAAGACATTGAGCATGCTTGGAGTATACTCAAGAGCATGCTCATAGAGTATATAAATTGAGAATACGTATATGAGTATGCTTTTAGTGTTCTCATGAGTATGCTTAGAGAGTACATCCACGTAAGCACATAGTTTTTTCAAAAAAAAATATATTTGAGAACATTAATAATGCACTCGTGAGCATGCTCATATGAGTATGCTCAAGTGAGAACATTTTGAGAATATACTCATTAGTATTCTCATTTTTATGAGAACACTCTTTGTATGTTAGGGGTATTTGTCAACACTTCAGACAAATATTATTAAATATATACTTTAGAGAAGAAGAAGTGGAGTGAACTGAATTCTCATAACGAACAACAGATGCTCATACCTATAATCATTTGTCAAGTCGTATATATTGTATTAAATGAAATCACTGCCTTTTTGTTCTTTTGAGAAAATTTTTGTTCCAGATCAAAGTTTTCACATGTAAAGTTCGATTGTATTCCTTTAATGATGACTTTTTGTATACAATTAAGTTCAGATTTTACTACTTTCTGTTTCTTTTTTAATTATAGCTAGCTTCTGTTTAAAACTTCTGCATTTATTCATAATTTTTCATTTTACTGAAACCTAATTCAGCGCTTTTGTCTGAATTCAGCAATTTTGTCTTAATTCAGCATTTTTAAATCTTATTCAGTATTTTTTTGCTGCAATTCAGCATTTTTTGCTTCAATTTAGCATTTTTAAAGTCTTATTCAGCACTTTAAACTTCAATTCAGTTTTCAATCTTCCTTTTGTCCAAAAAATATGAAAATTGAAGAATTGATTGCAATTTAATCCTTAATTACTTTATTAACATAAATATTTCACCTGACAATATCCCACTGCACTATATTCACATTCATATGGGTAGGAAAAAAGTCATTTTCTGGCCATCATCAAATATACCGATAAACAGTGAAAATAATGGCAGTGACGTACGTTAAACTTTTTTTGCACCACTAAATCCACGCTTGTGGAAAGCAATAAATATGTTTTTAAGGCTTGCGGATATGACTAAAAAGTTTTTCTGCATTCAACCAATAATATTGTCGCTTCTCAATAATCATTAAAACAGAAAGTATTGGAGCTTTTCATATTTATTTATTCATAGATTGATTTTATTTGTATTTTTTAAAATGTTCCAATGAGCTCGTTTTTGGTCATGTTGTCATGGAGTGAAAGCTTTTAAAGTTTTAAACAGCTTTAAAATTGGCAATCAATTAAAATGTTGCAAATTCTTACGAAATATGCTTAAAATTGCAATTTAAATCGCATTAAACTTGAAAATGACAATTTTACGTCATAATCCAATTAAAAGTCCTGTTCCCTATCTCATTAAATCTTCATTTTATTTGTTTCCAATACAAAATATAATTGGATATAAAACTTTGACGCAAAACACTCAAGAACAAAATTTAATTGCAGAAAAAAAAGTAAAGCATCAACAGTTGAATGAGGCGAGGACCAACAAGGAAGCAAGATTTAATTTTTTTAAAGTGAATGGCACTAGAAAGAGAGAAGTTTTTTTATGAGTTCTCATCAACATGATAATAATGACGAGGAGGGAAGAAAAAAAAACTTTGTGCGAACTTTTCCTTGAATAACATCCTGATTCAAGATAACAAGTGTAGAGTTTATTAACTTAAAAAGTTGTTGCCATCTGACAGAAACAGGCAATGGGCAATAGATATTCAGACAGATTGATATTACAGTCAATAACGGACAAAAAAGAGATAAAAATCCAATAAACTAAGAGGCTGCAAACTCTGCCATAGCATTTATCAAACATGAAAAGCTATCGTTGTTGGAATAAATGTATATGTTTGTCGCACATATCATGATGAGACGAACTAAAGTGCATGGAAAAGTTTGTTTAGATTATAACGAAGGAGAGGCAGTAAAAAAAAATAATTTTAATTAATCCACATTGTTCTGGCTGTTGTTGTTGTTGTTTTGAGCTATAAAATCATCACCCCCTTCATACACGTCATACAATATATGTGTATGCCTTTATACGCCCCCCAATTTCTATTTTCAATTCAGTTTTCTCCTCAATTTTTCAAAAAAAGAAGAAAGATGATGATAAAATCCAGCAACAACACTCTGACGTTATCTCATTTAATACTCGGGACATGTACAAACAAACAATGAAAATGTGAGGATGTAGAAAATGAATATTGACTTCTATGCCGTCTATGCATACCGGTGTGATGCTTTATGAAGACGAAAATGAAGAATTTTTGTGTGTTCAAAAAAGCATCAATAAAATTTTTGTTTTCTCTTCGTTTTAGTCGATAAATGAATCAAAGAAGCAGTAAAACTGTCATGTATTAATTATTTGAACGAAGGCTTATGTGTATGAGCAATTAGAAAAGTAAACGCTGCATTATTTTTAAGAATTATTGAAGGTGACATTTTAGGATGTAGACTTGATTAGTAAATTATGTTAAACTTTAGTGATTTTCTTGATTGGTTTAAATGATTTAAGAATTAGAATACAACATTAACGTATTTTCAATGATCAAATATTATATTTTGTTCAGTAGTTTTTACCAGTTTTTACCCTTGCAATATGTTCAGTCTTTTTCGAGATATTATGCAGTAAACATACATAATTTTGCTTGTAAAATTAAAAAATTGAATCAAGTCAACATTTTAGGTAACATTTAACGTGAAGACCCAAACCCTTTTTGATCCCTCACAAATTACACACTAAAAAGATCCTCAGCAATGAAAATCAGATCAATTGCTTAATTCAAAAATTTCGAATAAAAAAAAAGAAAAATCCACAAGAAATAAATAATGAGACTAGCGCACACGGCATTCAATTTTCAATCTGATGAGCGATCAAAAAGATGAAAGATTTATAGCACGGAATTGGCATAATGAGTGAATCATCGAAAGCAACAGTAGACTATGATGTTGTTGCTATTTTTTGCTGAATGTAGAGCTTAAAATACGGCTGAATTTGTACGGTAATCATTAAAACAAATAAGACTTTATTGACAATTGAGAAAGAGATAGTAGAATGAATGCATGTATGATATAGGTATGAAGTAATAGAAGCACTCACCTTTCCCTGCATAATCAGTCTGATCGTCAATGTAACTGTTGGATCATCAGGAAATTTAGCATTATTTGAATCCATGATTGTGTGTGTCTTGTTGTTTATCTTGTCGTTAAAAATTCTGTTCTGTTTACACTTTTTTCTTTGCTTTCACAAACTTTTTGCTTTTTTTCTATTATTTAATTTGTTAATTGTAAATTCTCACTTTTTATATTCCTTAAATCAACACTTTTAATCTATTTATTTTTCCGTTTGCACGTAATTTTATATCTTCCTATATAAAAAAAGATCCTTAAATCAAATATTTCCTGTATATCCTATTTCCTTCCTTTATTATTTTCAGATTCTTTATCCCTCAAACCGCTATCTTTGCGAGAACGGGGACAGTGAGATGAGAACAAAAGGAAGCAGAGTGAGATGAGCGTAAAGGAAAAAACACTCGGGCTTTAATTATAATTTGCTTTAAAACACTTAATGCTTAATTAGCTTTTATAAAATAATTAATCTGCTTAGTTTTTCTTTTCTTTTTTTTTTTTGTTTTGCTTTTTGAATCTAATTGGGATAGAAATGACAGAGATAATAGAAGATATCTACTATTTCCTCCTTATTTTTCCACTATGTAGGTTCTGTTCATCAAGATTTTATTTATGCTCTGCACACTTTTATTTTATCTTTTTGTTATCCTTCTTTTATTTCCTTTCCTTCGGTTGTCGTCTATATAGATTGGATAAAGATAGATAGATAGTTAGTTGTATATCTTGTATGTCCTGATGGTGGTTTGGCGATGATTGCTAAGGGTTTCTGTTGTAATAGGATCTGAAATGAGTAAAGAATAGAATGAAGAATTAGTTTACTGTGTCTTACACAAATCTACACATGATATCATCATCATTGCTACTTGAACTGAATATATGAGAGAATGGAAGATTGAAATCGGATTATTTGATTTGCTAACCGTAACTAAATTATATTAAGTGATTTTCAATCCCTGCTAATTTGATACATTTTTTTTTCTTCTTCTTCTCACTGCTTCTCACATCTAATTAAATTTCAAATGAAATTGTCGAGAAGAGAAACAAATTAGAGGATGTTGAGAAAAATACACAACGTTTAATGTCGTAGAGAAATAGAGACACAAGAAGTACTTAATGTCATTGTAAATCGTAAGTCGATAATAGTGCATTTCCCCTCATTAAAGTTAGTAGATTTATGGACTACTTTCCTCCTTTTGCATGAGAAACTCAAAAGTCATTTGACACGGATTTGTTTGACGTTAAAGGTGATGTTCTGTAAATTTAATACATTATGTGACTTGACTGAAATGAATTATGCTTTAGATATTCTAAGGTGAATTTACGGAAATCTGTTTATGTTTAATGAGGACTTGATTTATACTCTAAAGTGTCAAAGTCGTTAGAAAATTGCTTTTTGAAGCGTTTTACTTGAAAACTTTTGTTTATTCTTCTTTGAACAATTATTTTTGTGTGCCTTAGTCTGGTTTGTTTGAGCTAATCACAATCTCAGTTGAAATTAGCAATTAAATAACATAATTAATAGAAATTCATCAAAAGATGATATTTTACTGAATATAAAACAATGTAAACAAAAAACTGCTGAATAAGCTGAATTGTAGCTGAAAAGTTCTGAATACTATAAATTTCAAAACATTTCCGTTGCAAAATGACATTACATTTATCAATGTGAGCAAAAAATGCCAATAAAACATATGTTGGAACTGCAATTCATTTGCCAGATGGTTATCATTTCATTTTTATCGCCTACTCGGATTACAAATTAATTTATTACGAGTATCTGATGAAAGAATCACTCAAAATAATCAATTTAATTTGCTTTCATATGAAATCACGCCCCAAAAAAATGCACCTAACTAAAAATCAATAAACCTCTGATTCCTTATCACGAACTATAAAAAGAAGTCTGACAACTTACTCGAGTTCGTTTAAATATTTTCAACTCATTGTGTCTCGTAGAATAACAAATTTCATTTCGATCGAATGAAAAATGATCAAAAATCGACCCAAACTAGAGCGTCTATAAATTGTTTTCTTCCCTCGTACATAAAATCGACCATTCTAAGGAGCTTCCAATTAAACCCATGCCAAAATTGCAATTTATCAATGTAACGACATCGATTCATCATTTCATTTAAGTGTTGATTCAAAACTCAAATAGACTAATGAACAGTCAGTCTTCTATATCTTTCCAATTATAGATTAGAAGCAAAATGAGCTCAATTTTTTTTTTTTTTTTTTTTTTAATGAAAATGAATGTGCGAGTAAATAAATATTCGTTTTATGAATTGAGTTGTTAACGTAAAAATGTGTGTATATTTTTTATGACTTCAACATAATTAACTTAAAAATGTCTCGTATTACACATGAAAGTTCAAATTTTTTATTACATCGTATTTCTTATCATCGCCTCTCTATCTTGTTATAATAATAGCAATAATAATTAGCGTCATTTTTATCCCATTCCACCTTTCATAAAAAAAATGAATGCAAAATAAATTGAAATGATGAAAGTATGTAGAATGTCAAAATGAAAATCGATAGCACATTGTGTATATCAACGTGTGTACACACTAATAGCGATATGTGTACAAAAATGCATTCATTGCTGCTGTAAATTTTTAACGCAAATTGTGAAATAAAAACCGTTTTTCAATATTAACGGGGTTTACTCTGTGATGAATTGCTTTGGAAGTAATTGCAGGTGTTTTGCAGAATTATTGAATATTTTATGAAAACCGTTAAATTTTGAAATTTTCTAAATATTAAACTAATTTTTGAATTTTAAAAAACCGTTATAATTTCAACTTTTTGAAGAAAAAAATTGAAATTTAATTTTATTAAAGTATTTGATTAAATTTGAACTTAAAATTCATCAAAAACCGCACTATAGCTGTTCCATCAAAAAACCGATAACTCTTTTTTCACTACTCTATTTATTTTAATTGATTTGTCGTAGCCGATAAGTGACTTTTTCTGTAATTTACATCCATTTACGCAAAAATGAAAATGCTGTATTTTCAATTCAGAATCAATTACTGCTGAGGTTTAAATTGTAAATAAATTGAAAGATTGTCATAAAATGATTATTTCCACCTATACTTATACGTGTATATAGTGCTACCGTTTTTATATTATTCCCAATAATTGATTTGTATCATTACATTTGTTTAACTTGAACAATTCAGATGTTATTAACACAGGAAAAAAATATTTTTCTTTCTTTTTTTTCATTTGAAGTTTATTTTAAATTTTCAGTAAATTACTCACATGAATTGAGATAGGATAAAAGTATTTGCGATGTCTGTCATTCAAGAAGAAAAAATTCATCCAAAAGGAATAGGAACAAAAAATCACATGCACATGAGATCAATTGCACCGAAATAAAATAATATTCATGTAAAAATATCCCATTCAATAATGTCTATGTCATAAAAATGAATTTCCGTAGTCATATAGTCTATATTTGCACATTAATACACATATGATCTATTCACCACGTTTAGGATGTGATGGAAAATAAAATAAAATAATTTTTTTTGTATGTAAAAAAGGGGCGACAAAAAAAAAAACTCTCGCCGTGTTAGACTCAATAACTCAATAATATTTTCACGATATGTCGCGATTATGAGTTCTTCAACGTCTGGCAATGTACTAAAAAATCTCTCTCATCATCATCATCGTCGTCGTCGTCGTTTGCTATATGATATTGTGTGCCCGGATTTTGCGTTCTGCTTGTGTGACACACGATGAGAGTTAGGTTGTATTAAAGGGAATGAAAAGCCAACAGCAAGTAAGTGAGGAAGAAAAAAATTATTTTTTTTCTTTCAGTATTAAAAGAATATTTTTTTGTGTGTTTTGTGAGAGAAAATCGAGAAGGAGAAGTAGAAAATGTTCACATGTAGAATCTTTTTTTTTCAATTTTAAATGCAATGTGCGACGAGAAGAAGAAGGTAAGTGACAAGAAAAACTTTTTTTCTACTACTTTTACCTTCTTCTTTTTATAGCATTTAGGAGCATACAAAAAATAGAAGTCTTTGCTACATTTTTTTTTCGTTTAAAACTTAATTTTGGAAATAAAGAGATGCAATTTGACTGGATGAATGTCTGTCTTAAAAACTAAAGTTCTATTTGAATGAGCATGATGAGCTGATTGAAAATTATAATTTTCAAAAAAGTCGTT
The DNA here is from genome assembly GCA_026123125.1 of Chironomus striatipennis. Taxonomy (NCBI): domain Eukaryota; kingdom Metazoa; phylum Arthropoda; class Insecta; order Diptera; family Chironomidae; genus Chironomus; species Chironomus striatipennis. Next base: position 49,321,673 of record CM047392.1, on the reverse strand, counting down.
ACAAAAATTTAATAATAAATCGTTTGAAAATTTTTGAATTTTTTAAAAACCGTTAAATGTCTAATTCTGTCAAAACGCAAACTAAGCAACCTTAAATCATTTTATCGAATTTCATATTCACATAAAAATGCGTCTTAAACCCTCAATCATTAGCACTATGACTTTATTAATATTTTTTTTCTTATACACTACCGAAAAAAAATGAGACGAGAGAATTTATGGAAAGAAACATATGTAGTTTGCATATCCCCATAAGCAACATCTATCCAAATATACATAAAAGACATAAGTATCGTTTATGAGATAAAAAAATGTATGAAACTTTATTCACTTTCATGCAGAAAATCATGCAAATTTTTCATTCTTATTTTCTCACTTTCGAGTGAGATGTTTTGAGAAGCAATGTTCGTAAATGGATGTGTTGTCTCAATGGCTGTGCTTAAAGTTTTTCTACATTTCTCAATCCAGTGAGATTTATGCAAAATATGAAAATAAACATTGACATTTCCGAATTTATAAAATTTTAGCGAAGTTTAAGCTTACCAGAATTGGTTTAGGGCACTGATTGTTTGGAAAATATTTGTAAAAAATTGAAAACGTCTTAATAGTTCACTGTTTTAATCGAACTAATCACTGAATTAAATTTTTAGAGTAAAACAATACAAATGTTGTTGTTGTTGTTGTTAATTATATTTATTAAGGTCCGTCAGCTAAAAGCTATTTAAAGACCGTTTACATTTCCAAATATATCTACATTAATTATTTTTTCACTTTCATTTTAATTTTTTCCTTTTCGTTCAACTCTTTGATGGCACTTCTGCATTCTTGAGCAATTGATTCGACTCCAGACCACTGCGCTTCATTGATCTCTATCCCGTAATCATCTTCCATTTCTTCGTCTGATTGATTTGATTCTTCGTCACTTTCATTCTTGGCAATATTATATTTTAGCAATAAGCTAAAACGAGCTGAATTGTTATTTGGAACTTCTGACAATTCGTCAACGAATTTACAGAAATCATTAATTGTCTTTTCAATATCTGGAATTTTCTTCAACTTCTCTTGAGCTTCAGTCAATCTTTTGTAAAGATTATCCATTTTGACTGCTTCTTGAAGCTTCTCTGCGTAAGTAATGTGGTTATTGAGCTGTGCTGTAGTCAATTCATTACTGGCAATTCTTGAATTTGTTGATGCTGGTTTTTCCTGAACTTTTGGTAATGCTGGAAACTGTGATGTCTCAATTTTGTTGATCTTCTTGATTTTTGTTGTCTTTTTTGTGCGTGATGCTAATATATCCACATATTTTTTATATGACGGGCATCCTCGATGATTAGCTGAATGATTTCCTCCGCAATTGCAACACTTAGGATCACCAACTTGAGTTTTTCTTTGACATTTGCCTACTGGATGTTGTGTATCGCATTTGACACATCTTGATGTATATCCACATCCTTTTGAATTGTACAAACTGCTGACAATTAAAGCATTGAGTCACCTTGTTCTTCGGCCTCTTGAGATGTTCCCATTTGACGATAATAAAGTCAATACTGTGATGATCCTTATTGAGTTGAGCAAGATTCATTCTGTCAACAAAGTGAACTATGAAAATGACTTGATCATCCTTCCGGACTAAGTCACTGACTTTGACTGCTGGTACACCGCTTCCTTTTAAAATGCTTAGCATTTCATCGCACGAAGTCAAGTAGAAGCCTTTCAGCACAAAGCATTGATGCTTATCTGATGGTTCTGCAAATGTATGGAATCCAATTGATTCCTTTCTTAGATATTCGATGAGTTTATTCTTGTCCGATGAATTGGAACAAGTAACTTGAGTTGATGATGGTCCTCTTATTCTGCACAGAGGACGACTTGAAAAATTAAGAGTTTCCAGCATGACTCTGATCTCCTGTAACGACTTTGGTATGAAAATTGGCTTAGCTGTCTTACTTTTCGGTTGCATTGATTCCATATTTTGTTCCATATCCATTGGTTTGTCGTCATTGTCTGTTTTTGGTTTTTTAACCTCAACTGAATTTTCCGGATTTGGAGAATTTGACTTTTTTCTTCTTCTTCTGGCCGTTCTCATTGTTCCTACTCGAAGAAAAACTTCTTAACTGCTTCCTGATTACTATTCCAGCTTATTAAATTCGTAATAAAGCACTAAATTTAATTAATTTAAATTCTGTAAATTTTTTGATGTTTGCACACACGCGGGGCCGAGAACTTTTTTCCCACAATACAAATGTTTATTTACAAAGTCAACAATTATAAGGCTTCCAAATTTGAATATTAATTGACCGTTTAAATACAAATTGAACAAAAATTCACTTAAAATTAATCTTTTCTACAGTTTTAAGCTCCTAATTTGAATTTATTATTCACTGACTTGAAAATTGTGCTATTAAACTTCAATCGAAAATGATTACTTCGATTTTAATATTCAATCAGTTTTTCTTGCTCCTTTTTGTTATGAAATATATGCAAGGAACGTTCGTCTATGACGTTCTGAATTTAGTCAAAAAGTAAAGAATGGATGGGAAATAAATCTTTCTGAAACCTCATAACAACAGAAAAAAGAAGTAGTAGCGCTAATTGAACGTCATAAATAAACAGTCCCTTCATATACATCAGCTATGATGTGAAAATTTTCCCTTGATGGATAAAATAAAAAAAATTGAAATATAAATTTGGATGCACTCTGAGCTCGGTACATAACAAAAAAGTATCTCTTAAGATCGTGCTCATGCATAAATAATAGAGAAAATTGTATTTTTTGCTACTGCTGCATATAATTGTATGAAGATATAAAAAAATATACATAATACACACGGAGCATACAGCATGGAACAAATTTGTGACAAATATGGAAAAGCATTAAAAATTATTCGTTTTTTTATATGCAAACAATGAGAGATGCCATTTAAAGTAAATCTTCAACCGTTTGTGTCCCGTTTGAGTGGAAAATAAAATATGGAAAGATGTACACAGCAATATCCCGTAAATGTAGCTTCTCAATGCACAAATAAAGTCATGTTACTGTCAATTGTTGTAAGCCGCTATTACAACAGCACAGCATATATCCAGCTAACCAGTAATTCGTGTTTATTGTTAACTAAGCAACAAATAACTGCGGCTTATCATATATGAGAGGGAAAAATATGGTTATAGAGATAGAAATCACTTCTAAGTAAAGAAGACATGTCGTTTGTCAACAAGCAAGGCAGGCAAGTGAATGGAGAAAGGAAGAAAAAAAACGAGTCTATGATCTTCCATCATCATTATCATCATCGTCGATGTCGAATATAGAATGAAAAGATTCTCAAATGTATGTATGAACCTGTAATGCAGAAGAGCAAGTGTGTACAGCTTTACCGTTATGAGTGCTTATATTTCGCATATATAATATCGATTGTTTGTTTGCACACATAATTTTCCATTTTTCATCTCGCTTCTGGCTTTTTTAGCGGATTTTTTTGGCAAGATTACAGCTTTTTAATGCAGTTTGTGAGGTTAGGTTGATGAATTTTGTGAAAAAAGACAATTAGACATTATTAAAGAATAAATTGTTAAGAATTCGGTCGATGCTATGGAATCACTTACAATTCAATTGATTCCAAAGATTTCGAATGCTTAGAAACTTTAAAATTTACAATTTTGACTTTAAAGTTAATTTTGTTTTGAAAAAATTTGGTTAAAAAAATTTGAATTTCAAAAAGTCGTTAAAAAGTCAATGTTTAAAATTCAAAGTTTTTGAATAAAAACTTGCTTTTGAATTGACGTTTGAACTGCGCTTCAGTTCTAATATTAAGCACCAGGACTTTTTCTTGCATTCCTCTCGTTTGTGCTCAAAAGCTATTAACGCTGTGCGTTTTTATTCCACATCACCGTTCGCTTCTCTCTCTCCTCCCGATTGTTTTATTAAACCATGTTTTCTCATTAGATCTGCTTCTGCTGTTTTTTATTTATATTCTTTCTTTTTGTTCTTCTCACACTTGAAATTTCCATATAATTTCATAAATTACGCGATATGCGATAAAAAAAATTTATTATAAAAAGAGAAGAAGAAGAATGAAGAAAAAAATGTGCACGAACAGCAGTGAAGAATGCAAAAAAGTCATATTATACATACAATCGTCTGAAGTGTTCAGCCCTAACAGAAATGTGCGCACATGATGAATTAAAAATTTGTTTCTCAAGAATCATCTTCGAAATATTTTGTTGGCAAGCATGCGGAAATTTGAAAATTAAGTTTCATTATCATCTACTTGAAAATTTATTTTTTTGGTCTATGTCTATGTGATGTTTTTGCTTAAATTTCTGTCTTGTGAGTTTAGAATTTGATTGCGAATATTTTAAGTTGATTAAAATGAATTTTAATTAGCAGTTTTTGGCATATTGATTGACTTGACTTGACTATTCATTTTTAAAATTAATATATTTTTATAAATTATAGTGAAAATTCGCTGAATTAGTTTTTGAATTTAAAGTTGCTGAATTCAGCAATTTATTCAGCGTCAACAATTATGTTTAAAAGGAATCAAAAGCAAACAAATTTTAATGTATTCACTTATTTTTATTGAATCCAATCCAATGCTCCAAGCTTTACTTAAAAATTCTTGCTTCAAAGAAATTCCAAAAATTTACCATGGGAAAATCCAAACTAATTGAGTCTTCAAAAAGTACATCAAGCTTACAAATTGCTACTTCGAATCAAAAAATTCCCAGAAGGTCAACTAAAACATTTCTAAATTTAAAAAAACCAGCTTTAAAATTCAGCTTTAATCATCCCCCAACCATCCAAACAACCTCATAATAGACTGTTCAATTTGGGGTATGTTCTATCGAATTTGTGACTCGCCAAGAGAATTCAAAATGCAGCGGTATGATGTAAAACCATCATAAAGCAGCTTATTCAGATATGGAAATAAAATTTCATATAAGCGGTTACGGTAAAAAAATATAAATAAAATTATTGTTATTATTATTGTTGTTGTTATCATTTATACGTACAAATATGAGCATGTACAGAGAATAAACAGCACAAACAGAGAGAAAAAGATTGCAAAATCTGCATTTTACGTAGATGTACGGTTATCAAATAACTTCTTACAAATAATGCGCAAAACATTTTGTAATGTGATGATGCATCTTCAAAGCTACAGAGAATAAAAAAGAAGAAAAAAAAAACTTTTCCTCTTTTCGTATCATAACTCCTTATTTGTCAATTCTTGAAGCACATTTTGTGAGCAAGTCATGCATGATTATTCAATTTTGGTGACTGACTGCATGTTTTTAGGATATGATGAAAATTGAGTGAGTTGTTGCAGGCAAAATTGTTATTAAAATGTCTGGGTCAGTTGATAGGATGAGGATTGAAGAGAGTTTGTGGTTTGATGTATTTGGGGATGATAATTGAAATGTTTTTATGGAAGTTTGAAAACTTTAGGTTTGAGAATGAATAAGAATTTTCTTATTTCTGAATTTTAATTTTATGTTTGTTTACATTTTTAGCTGAATTGGCTGAATAAGTGCTGAATTATCTGAATACGCTGAATAGTTAATAAACTTTTTTATAAATTAGCTTAATTTGCATAAATTCTTATTTAAAATCTATTATTCTTAAAAACTACCTCAAAAATCTACGTCCCATCCCAAAACATCCCAACTTTACAGGAAAAACTAGTTATTTTCCTCCTCTCGCGTAATTCTTTTATTCTCACACACAAAAGGAACCTCGATATACCCGCATATATTAAAAGTTATGCGATATAAATGAACAATAAGTACAACAACGTCTTATGTACTTTAATTCTATAAAGAATAATAATAAGAATCACATATCGTCGCAAATGAGTATATGTGCAAGTCATACAAGAAAAGCAAGAAGAAGCAGTTGAAAAAAAAGAATATAAATAAATAAAAACACTTAAGAGCAATCAGCAAGTTCATATAACGGTGTTGTTGCGTTTCTTCATTCTTATGCATTAAATAAAAAAAAAAAATAATGCTGGCAATTGCATTTGCAATATCTGAATCGGTTCTCGTTCTCGTTCTCATTCTCATACGTGTGTTTGTTTGTTCTCACATGCATGCATTTATGCATTCCACAAAATCCCAACATTAATTCCCCACAAATTAAATCAATAATAAGTGCTTCATGCAGCAGCATCATCATCATCATCAACAATATATGAGAGGATTATGTCTCGAGAAATAACACAACATAATATTTTTTTTTTTCATCTCACTCCTAGTTTTCTCTCTTTTCCTTCCTTCTCATAAAAGTGGAGGTAAAATGCAGAATAATATTCTGCTAATTTATGCATGTGAACATCATAAAATGAAATGTAGGTGCTTTGACCCAAGCAACCAGTTGGGTGAAGCCAATAGAAGAGGAGTTTGATATACGGTATATGTGTGTCTCTCATGTCAAGAAGCAATTAGATGAAATGCTAGGCAAACACGAGATGCTGTGCAGAAAAAGTAAATAGATCTTTGCGATAATTCTCTGGGGAATCTGTTAATGTGCAAATACTTAGAGTGGAACAAGCTTGATTTTATCTTTTAGGTTTTTATTGAATTTTCAATTTTAACGGAATTTTTGATTTTAAATTTTAACGGAATTTTTGATTTTAAATTTTAAATCAGAAGAAATTTTGTTTGCAAAATTTTTCAATCAACTTTTCATTGAATTTTCATTTTAGTCGAAAAATAATATTTTGATTAGTTTGTTATAAAATTTATTACATTAATTAAGTCCCTTGCTTGCAGCTGCTGTATTAATCATCATGAAAATCTATGAAAAAATCACAACTTAAGGTAAAGTTTTAAATTCCATTTTTGCAAATAAATCAGCTAAAATAAATGCAAAGGAAAAAGACGCAGATAAATTTATTTGTGCTTAGAACAATAGGGAATATAAAATAAAATATAAATTCCTATGTGAGAAAAAGTGAACGAGATAGATAGATAGATAGAAATACTGACTAGTAATTAAAATTAGATTGTACAACATGAAATCAACAACTCGGAGGATTTTTTAGAGACTCACATCATCTAAGTAGTTCTTCGCACTTTATAATTAGCGTATCGTCTCAACATTTTACACGGCAATACATCGCATCGACAAGTGAATTAGTTGAATATTATATGTATGTAGAAATATACACATAGACTCGGAAATTTTTCATGTCTGGCAAGCTTTCCTTCTCATTTTCATACAACAATATCCAACACTTCTCGATAGAGATATTGTCCGTTATTTCGTATAAAAATTTGAATTTGAATGCTGTATGTGTACGAAAAATTTACACTAACACAAATGCAATGCAAATTTTGGATTTGTCCTTTTTAGAATAAATATATTATTTTTCATTTCCATAAAGGCTTATTTATAGAGTTTTAAAGGTATTCTATCAATTCAAGCGTAAAAATATTCTTTAAGCACTCAAATATTGAGTTAAAATCGCAAATCAATTCTGATTGGTTCATTTGCTAACATCACTAATACAAGTGTACACACACACCATAATAATAAAATAAATTTTAATTATGTTAATTTAATTAATATTCCTAATAGTTTGTACATTTAAAATAGGCTTATTTAATAGCGAAATAGATTTTCTATCGAAAAAATCAATTGTAACATTACTTTAATTAACAGAAATTAAGATTTCATCGAATTTCTCTTATAAAGATTTAACGGACAAGTTGTACTAAAATAAGGCGTACTAAAAATCCTTATTTCAAATTTTGTACTAAAATAAGGAAAACCGTTACGTATTGAGAAGTGTTGGAACAATATATATAGATATTTATACATGTCTATATAAATAGTTGGGCACCGAGAGAATTAAAATTAATTAGTGGATTTAATGTAAATAAATTATTCACGAAATTTTATTAGAGAGAAAAAAAATCTTGAAATAAGAAAAGAAAGTCAGCGAAAAAAAAGAAAGATAGAAGATGGGAAAAAAGATACATTAGTAATGAAGAACTATGAATTTCTTGCCGCTTTTTTTATAAATATTTTACTGTGGTATTTTCCTCATGTTACTTACTACGACCTGTCGTCTAAATATATTTATGTATGTAACTAGTAGAAAACAATACAAGTATGAAAATAATAACAATAAGAAGCGATTCTTACGTATTTATATATTTATGTATAAATATATTTATTTTTTTTCCTCTCATGCCATTTCTCGTCACAGCCACAAAAAATACTTTTGTTCTTGTCACTTGTACGGTATCATCAAAATAGATTTCTTTTAGCATAATTTCACATTTAAAATGGGAAGTTAGGTACGCAGTTTAGCCAGACAGTATGGGATTAGACACAACTGAATGATTTGATTTTTTCAAAACCTGTTAAAAACAGAATCACGATTTTTATTTTGCATGAATAAATCATAGCACATGGACATTAATTTTTCATGAATTAAAACTATTCAGGTCGGAGTTTTATTTGAACGATTTATGATACAGTAGCGAACAAAAGTATTTGGCCAAGCACATATTTTGCTCTAACTTTTCAACGGAACCATAAAAACTTATGAAATTTTCACCACTTATAGTTAAAGTTATTACATTTATGATAATCAACACATTAGTTATCATTTCGTGGAAATTTTTGTAGTTTGAGGTTAAAAACCATTTTCATATGTAACAAAAGTATTTGGCCAGAAAGTTAGTAAGAATTTTTTAGACCCTTACACAAGTTTTAATTTTTTTTCTGATGTTTTTCTTAATGAAGATATAATTTATGAATTTTAGGGATAAAAATATTTAATGTTTGATAGAGAATTTTATGAAAAACCGAAAATTAAAAATGTCTGTCCAAAACAAAGGTTTTAACCCTATTTCTCGATGTAACTAAGATAATTCTTAAAGTAATCTTCAGATTCATAATCTACTCATTAATACCTTTATTTTGATATATAACATGTCATATTTGAAGTCAATTTTCTTGTTTGAACTTACAATTTCATCTTCATCTTCACGGCCATTTTGTATCAATGGTGACATTTGAAGGTCTTTAAAACCTTACAACAGTTCTTAAAAAATCTAATATTATCGTTATTCAATAGATATTTTGCTACAGATTATTTTGATATATAATACATGTATATTACTGTGCTGACTATGCAACTATAGAAGATTAAATATATCATGAACGCAAATTTGAAAATTTGTATGAAAGCTTCAAACTAATTCAATAGCACTATATTTTATCTTCTATAGTTGCATAGTCAGCACAGTAATATACATGTATTATATATCAAAATAATCTGTAGCAAAATATCTATTGAATAACGATAATATTAGATTTTTTAAGAACTGTTGTAAGGTTTTAAAGACCTTCAAATGTCACCATTGATACAAAATGGCCATGAAGATGAAGATGAAATTGTAAGTTCAAACAAGAAAATTGACTTCAAATATGACATGTTATATATCAAAATAAAGGTATTAATGAGTAGATTATGAATCTGAAGATTACTTTAAGAATTATCTTAGTTACATCGAGAAATAGGGTTAAAACCTTTGTTTTGGACAGACATTTTTAATTTTCGGTTTTTCATAAAATTCTCTATCAAACATTAAATATTTTTATCCCTAAAATTCATAAATTATATCTTCATTAAGAAAAACATCAGAAAAAAATTAAAACTTATGTAAGGATCTAAAAAATTCTTACTAACTTTCTGGCCAAATACTTTTGTTACATATGAAAATGGTTTTTAACCTCAAACTACAAAAATTTTCACGAAATGATAATTAATGTGTTGATTATCATAAATGTAATAACTTTAACTATAAGTGGTGAAAATTTCATAAGTTTTTATGGTTCCGTTGAAAAGTTAGAGCAAAATATGTGCTTGGCCAAATACTTTTGTTCGCTACTGTATGTAGACAATAAGTCTGTCTTTTTTCAATTGTTTCATTATCAGGTAGATTTTATGACAGCAATTGCGTCTCTGCTGTAAAATTTTATTGCTTATATGGACGATTGAACATTTGGAGTACGGTAGTCGATTAGAAAATAGTAAAAATTGTCTACTTTACAAGTTTTATTGCTCATAGATTTTTTATCAATTTTAAAAAGGGGTTTGATAAGAAGTTTGTGTGGTTTCCCGTAAATCTCAATTTTCAGTTGCATTTTGAGCTGTGTGTGGAGACGATGAGACTCAGGGTTTCAACTTTTATTTTAAGTTTTGACATATTCTTCATAATTTCAAGGGGTTTTCTATCAAAACCATACAAATTATCGAAAATTTGTTCGGTTTTCACCTGCACAGGCCGCCTACGTTGCAACTCTGAGTTAGACATTTGAATTCTAATTAATATACTACAAACATCCATCACCAGTAACACAACCTTGAAAAAATTTAAATCTCTGTCATATGAGCCACATTATTATGATATGAATTTTTATTTAAAGTATTACTCAGGCTAAAATGCCATGATATCATATTACACTACATTAAAATTCAAACTCGCATGACTGTGTATTCATTTACTTATTAGATAAAAATTACTCCTCGAAAAATGCGCTTCCAACCGCTCATAATAATAAAAAAAATATTTCTGTGCTACATACATAGTTTTATGTAGCCTGTGTACACATAGAATCGAACACAATACTTTTCTTCTTTTTCCACACGATTGTCAACAATTTTATATCCAGTTATAATAGAAATTACTATATGCATTATTTAGTACTTATGCCTTTTTTTACAGAGTAAAAGGATGATATTATTTAGTTATCGGACTGTGTATGTGAGAGAGGGACTTTATTCATGATCCACACGACTGAATGATATGGCATATCAAGTGTAATTTATTTCTGTATTTTTATTTGTCACTGACTGTCCCGACTGATTGAGCGAATTTCTTTTGTAAATTTATTTTATGACTAATTTATTTGATGCTATTATTCATCCATCACAAAGCATATTAAAACATAAATTACACATTACACGTTTCATTGATAATAAAAATGTCTAATATAGAGCATGATGCAACATTAAATGACTTGAAAGCGACCACAGAGTCTCTCAATATTTTTATAACATAAGAACAAAAACATTATTATAAAAAAAAGTTATAACCTCAAAACATTTAGCAAATTTCTCGTCTTTGAGAGTTATTTCGTGACTATCTAATGAACTGTAGACGTCTTCACGGCATTTGTTAATTAGGCAAGAGTCATAGAAATTAGCAAAATTTATTTGTTCATGCGAGATGCTCGAGAAATTTTTTTCATCCTTCTCTCAATGTCTCGAAGCATTTTTTTTTGTGTGATATAAAAAAATGTATTTTTTGATGTTAATTTGTCACAATTTTAACTACACTTACTCACATTAATTAAATGATATAAATAGAATCACCGTTTAACACTTGACATCATCACCGACACTCGGTACTACTTATTATATCTGATTTAAATTAAATAAAAATAAAAATTATTGTGAAGGCAAAAAAACTTCGTCGATTATAAAAAACAACTAATTTTTTTGTGCTCTCTCTCTTATTTCCGATTTATGCACAACCCTGCCACTGACTGATGTTGTTTGGGATAGGAAAAGTACCAAATAAAAACAAATTACTTGTGACGTTATTGACATGGATCAATTGAAATAAAGAGCGATCTTTTCTTACTCTCACACATACAATTTTAAGTTATCACAGAGCGATAATAAGTAAAGCATGAAGAACTATTTTTATAGGAAAGTTCAGCACAAATTGATTCTAAAATGCTTTTCTTTGCTGAATGTGATTAACTTTAAATGAATAAATTAAATTTTTTAAAAAAAAAGTTAATTAAAAAAGTCATTCTTGAATCTTTTGTGATTTTTTCAACGGTAAAAGAATTTCTTAGTTACTGCTTCTTCGTGTCTCATTTCATGCTTCTTCACTTCTTTTTTACTGAAAGCTTTTCTCCTTCATTAATAGCATCTTGATGAAAATTGACTCTATGTCGTGTCGGCTGATTGGTTGATGCATTTTTTAGTTTGTTGAAGGAATTTTATATTTATGGAATTTCTTTTTCTTCAGAAAAATTCTTATTGAATAATTGAACATGCACGCGTATCATGTACGCAAAAAATTTTCATGTTCATTGTGATCTTATGAATCTGTTAAGAGTGAAAATTTCGTGAAATTTATTAGTGAAGAAGCTGTGAAGAAGCCAAAGTGCCTTGATAGCTCAGTTAGAAAGGTGCGGGTTACGAAAGTTGGTGTTGAATTTGGACTCCCGGGTTCAAATCTCACCACCAGCCTAGTAATTTTTCAGAAGTTTAGATACTTCAGCTTCTTAAGTACAGCAGTTTAAGACGTAAAACCAAGAATTAGGCAATGTGAGATGTTGGAACGGGTCATGAATGATGTAGTTTTAGACGAGAAAGATACGAGAGCCGTAAATTCACCATGAGGGCTTTTACTGGAACGGACCTTGAAACGTTGTAACTGACTGATAAATTGGAACGAGAGCCGGCATGAACACAAGTTCTAAGTTCTGAAGGGTTTTTAATTGGCTACTGTACATACTGCCGAAGATTATGCTCTGTATACCTGAGCTTATACATCATAATAATATTAAAATTGTAGCGCTTAATAGTTCTAGAAAACATTGTTGCACAATTTAAGTTTGTAAATAAATAAATAAATAAATAAATAAATAAATAAATAAATAAATAATTAAAAATTAAGGACGGAATTTTCAAATTTTTGATTCACTTGAAAAATAATTTAAAGTAAAATTTCATTAAATCCTCTTATTAAACAAATTGGCATACATAGGGTCATCGATTAGAACAATTGTTTTGTTCCAAAATTTTTCTATTCAAACCGAATTTATTCAAATCGAAACGTCTGGAAAATGACCTTAAAAAATAAAAATTTGAAATTTTGGCTATTCAAATCGAGTTTTTTCAAATGGAGGACCCCCAATACATTTTGTGAAATATCCAAAGGCTATGAAAAGCTTTAATTCAACTAGATCTAACCCTTTCCTTACAAAAGAGAAAAATCATTTGACAAAAAATAAAAAAAACTTCACACACAATGTCACTTCTTCAACCTTTAATGCTCCATTTGCGTCCTTATCATAACCATTTAAAAGGTTTTCAACTCGTTTTCAATTCATTTTCAATTCATTTTCCTTTATAATATCAAATTGAATATCATACAGACAGACACAAACACACATACACACACAAAAAGGAAACTTTTCATTTCCAGACTTTTAAAAAATCTTTCATTTCATTAGAAGTTAGTCGATAAAGGAATTGAATGGGAGATGGTAAAAATGAACAGTAAATGCTTTTTTCATTTTTATCTCCTTTTTAGCTGTACAATAAGCAAGCGATATAAAAGAGAGCAAAAAAATTGAATTAAACGAGGAAAAAAACTCTTATCATTTCGATTGTACCATTTTATCTTCTCTTATTAATTTTATTATATTCCATTTCCTTTTCCATTTTTTTTGGCTATTATTGAATGGATTTTTCCCCTTTTATTCTATGACTGAAACTTTTTCTCTGAAATATTTTTTTTTCTTGTTACTTTTTGTACTCTATTGGGAATGGTTTGAGGAAAGGTGGAGGGAAACTTAATAGAAATCATAACAATAATTCTGAAATTTTTCCTCATTTAACCTATTTCATCATCATCATCATTAACAAAGGAGCCAAAGAAAAAGGGGAATAATGGTCATAAAATGTTCAACATCAATTAGGAGAGTTTGTATGTGGGGGATGATTGGATGATAAAGAACGTTTAAAACTAAAATTTTTGAATTTGTTGATTAATTTTAATTGCAATGACTTATTTCTAATATTTACAACATCCATACGACGACCAATGCGTCTACCAAAAAGCAACAAAATCAATTTAACTTAAACATTCTTCTCCTTAATTTGGAATGGGATATGAATTTGATTTACAGAAAATGCCTCTTTGACTTGCAAATTAATGAGAGAGAAAATATTATAAAATTTTCAAAACATCCCTAAATCGGTTAAAAGCTACGACGCGACTTGAATAGATAAATAAAAATTTTTTTTAAGGGGACTCATCTGACAATGTTTATGGAAATTTTTGCTTGTTTTTAAGGAGATGATAAAATTTTGCTCAACTTGTTAAAGAAGAAAAAAGAGATGTAAAAAACTTCATAGAAGTTTTCATAAACAGAATTGGGAGTTGAAAGGGTAACAAGCGTTCACAACTATCTGAGATGAATACAGCAATTTTGATCAAATTCAGAACTTTTCCCTTATCTACCATGAAAATTGTCCCATTATCTGCTTAGTTTATAAAATATTCTATTTACTACTTTTGGAGTATAAAAGGAAATTTATGGTGTTTTGGGACATTCAGCCCTTATTGTATAAGTTAGTGGAAATTTTTATGCTGTAGTTTGAAGATGTTGTAGGTAAAAGAAAATGTTTGAAGAGATTCGAAAAGGTCAACTTTCTATTTTACTGACAAAACATGGTAGAATAATAGATTAAAGTTGGTTGAATGGAAAGTTTTTTTTTTTTCAAAAATTTTAATTCTTTAGGGGTCGCTCGTAATGCTTAGAAAGGGAGGAAGGGGCTCAAAAATTTTTTACGCTCCATACAAAATTTTATAAAAACTCTATAGCAGCAGGTGAAGGAGTTTCAAAGATGGTCAATTTTGGCGATACGAATTTTACGAACGATCCCTTAGGGGTTGTTCATAAATGACGTCCAAGGTTGAGGTCGAGAACACTAGAATTTCTTAGAATTCTGTTGTTTTTTTTTAAAAAAAAAATGACCGTTAATTTCGGACGTCATTTCTGAACGACCCCTTAGATTATTTTCATTAATAAGTTTATCAGTTCGCAAGTTACAAGAGACTTATGTTTTATCGGTTTAAATTCCCGTAAACTTTCTAAAATCATTTATTTTATTCGACTTCTTTCCTAATCGATTTATAAAATTTGACAAATGGTTTTTGGGCTATTGTTGTGAACAGTATAAAAAAAAAAAATAAATAAATAAATAAATAGTCAAAGATACAAAAATAATATTAATATAAATAAATGTTTTGGTTTGGAATTGATTCATGTAAAAATTCAGATAAAAATTAATTTTTTTGAACCTTCTTGAAAAATTGACCCTAACCCTTTGAAAAAATTGAACATCATTTGAAATATAGCATTTGTTTAAAAGTTAGTAAATAAAAGGAAATTTCCTTCCAAAATCACTCCAAAGCACAAAATCTTCTCTACTAAAAAGCAATAGCAATTAAACTGACACAAATGACCATCAAAAGCTCCTCGAACTTCTTTACAAAATGATTCTAATAAGAAAAGCTAGAAAAATGTAACAAAACACGAGAAAATACATTTTTATTATGAGAGGATAGAGCTGTACAATAGATTGTAGTCATAGAAGTAGTTCCATGACCATAGCTACAAATCATTGTTATTACAGTCAATGTTAAGTATCAAGTTATTACACAGTAATATACACATCCGTTCTTATAAAGGACTATAATTTTGTGGATTTTTATTTTTATTTTCCCTTTCTCTCTCCTTTTTGGCTGTTCCAACAGAGAGAAAGAAATTGAAAGCTCTTATTCTTCATTAAAATGCTTAATACAACTCATCAGAAGCAGACACAAATCTATATGTTATGTTCGTATTTTACCATGGATTTATATTTCGGTACAAAAAAGGAAATAAGTGAGTAAGAGGAAGGAGAGCATGTAAGGCAGATAAAATCTTCATTTTTTATACATGTCTGTTTGTAAATCTTGATAAGAGTAACGTATCCCTTTTTCCATCTCTAGAGTCTCTTTTTGAAATCTTTTTCTTTTATCATACCCACCCAACCAACCAAAACCCCATTCCTATCATAAAATATTTCGCATATACACACCGCAATATAATTGAGATATACTCAACAGAGAATTGTTGGATTGTAGTAGGAGGCAGCAGCAGATGAAAAAAAAATAATAAAAAGAAATACAAAGCAAACCGATGAGGCAATTGCATGACTCAAACATGTAAAGACAACTTATGTTCTCACTCATAAATGTTCCTTCATATGTGCACATTCAAAAAAAAAAAAAAATTTTTTCTTATTTTGTAATGAGCGAATAAAACGAAAGAAAATATTGTTATGGTTTGAAGCTTAAAAGTGCTTCAAAGGAGAAGGAGTTGATGGCAAGGGATGGATACTATGTCAAATTTTCTATATTTAATTATTTTTTGTGGGTTTACCGCATGTGTATCTACTTATTTACGTGATGTAATAATTTTTAAGGATCATGTAAATGATCTCTTAAAAAAAGCCCATAAAAATTGCACCTTATGAAAAATTAATCAGTAAGAACACCTGAAAGGGAAAAAAAGCAACAAAAATTTCCTCCAAAATGCAAAGGAAGCATAAAAAATAAAGAGACAAAAATTATTTTCTTCTTTCCATCGCGTAATAATTCACGTTGAAAATTTTCACTTTTTTTTCTTTATTTGCATCATTTTCCTCTTTTTGTAGCTTCATGTTTGCCTCAAAGGTACAAAAAATACGCATCGTGAGAAAGATAGAAAGGAAATATTTTAACTTGAAGCTAGGATAACGAGACAAAATGTGATGAAGATTGTCTCAAAAAGATATCTACATACTTGCCAAGTTTCCTTTTTACGACGCACGTTTTTCTTCCTTCTTATTTTCCTTTTGCCTTATAAATAGGCGGAAAAGAGAGAAAGTGAAGCATGCGATCGAAAAAAAAGAAAGAAAAGAGAGAGAAAAAAAATTAATTTTAATGAAGTTGTGAAAATTTCATGAATGCCGATTTTTTTTCTCCTCCTTGTTCCTTTCGTTTTTTTTTTCGTTATGAAATTTATGAAGCTCCAACAATAGAGAGAGAGAGAAAAGGAAAATGTATCCTAGAGATATAGACGAGATTCATTTTTTTTCCTATGTAGATATTATAAAATAAAATAAAATATTCTAATTTTTAAGGCGCTTTAAATCATCGCTATGAAAATTATTTTAAATGGTTTAGATATTTTTTTATGATTATTATTATCATTGCCCGCCTTCTCTTTAACAAAAAATAAATTTTTCAATGGAATTTTGTGATGCTTTAAAACGGTTTTTTATGCCTCACTCCCTTCGTCTGTAGATTTTCATTCAGTTTATGCAACAATGAACAATATCCTAAATGTCATAATCAACTACTGCATCCTTCAGAATAACAGCATGTACAATTATCGTATGTATGGCATGCACACACTCCTGCCATTCTCTCCTTTCATCCACTCTCAATTTCAAGTTTATTCTATGTAATAATTAATTTAAATGACTTCATCATGTTGAGCATAATAACGAGCAATTGCTTGTGTGTCTGTAGTATGCATATGTGTGTAATATCTAAAAGGGATTCTATATCCTTTCCATGCTTCCTTGATTCTTATTTGCTTTCATTATTAAGCATGAATATGCTTCATCGATGTTGTTTACAAATACACATGCCAGGAAAAATGAAAATCAAATAAAATTTAATTTTTATGAAGGCAGAAAATTTAATCTTTTTTATTCCTCGTTTTGAAAAAAATGATTATGAAGAGAGTTTAGCTAAAATGTTTTTGAATTGTGCTGCTTATGAATGGAATTTATGTATTCGTTTAGAATTTTTGCAACTAAAATAATGCAGTTTAAAATGAATGAAATTTATTGTTTAAAGAATTGAAAGGTATTTCTGTAGTTAGATTTTTATGAATTTTCCATAGCAAATCAGGATTTATTAAAGGTTTTAAAAAGCTTTAAAAGAAATTTAAATTATTTTTTTCAACTTTTAATTTGAAATTAAAATGAAAAATTTGCCACAAAAAATCTTACAATTCGTTAGTTTTATTGACAAAAGTTTGGTTTAACGTTAAAAAACGTGAGTTCGAATCTCAAATTAGACAAAAGTGAATATTGCTAACTGCGGCTTTCGAATGGAAGATTTTTTTTAGAGTCTTAATGCGTTTTTACCACCCTACCTACACTTAAATTTTACATTTAAAAATTCATCGAAAAAGTGCAAAAAATAAAAAAAAAAATATTTTTTCAAAAAAGAGTCTAAATGCAAATATTTCAAGTGAAATATTCACAGCATACCTCACTTCTTAAAAAATGAATGCTCATGACTTTGATGTAGGCATTCAAAGATGCGTGTTGATGTTAGCCTATCTTCTCTCACTCCTTATAAGAAGTAGATATTTTTTCTCCTTTCTCTTCTAACGATAATGACAGCATATGCTGTGTATGTAAATCTACACTTTACACACTTTTTCTTCATTTGTATCTCTCTCTTTTTTTGTCTATATTTACATCCAATGTTCTATATCTGACATCCAAAAAGATATTTCCGAAAAAAAAGAATCGCTCAAAAAAGGCAAAGAAAGAAAAAACGCGCGTTAATCAGGCATGAAAATTTTTCTTCCCTTTCTTCTTGATACTGTCGCATTTTTTTTCTTTTTCTACCTTTTAACTTTCTTTCACGCTCTTACAATTTTCATACTTCATTCCACTGTATTTTTTTTTGTGTTCACTTCCATCACGAGGCAAACACAAACATCAAAGTAGATTTAAAATTTATGAGTTTTTCCAATTTTTTTCCTTCCTTTTATTTCTAGTTTCTTTCATATTTTTTTTTCTAAGTGTGTTTGAATGTGTGTCGTATGGCTTCAACAAAAAACAATTGTGCTGTGATGTTATGAATGAAGAATGAATATGTCTGCTTTTTTTTACAATACTCATGATGATGATAAAGAGACAGGAGACAGGATGAAGACACTAAAGTATATCATATTGAACGATATAGTAAGCAAACAATATATATACATATACATACATTTATGTTGAAAGAATTAATAAATATGCTTGTGTGTAGGAGGATGTAAATGTTAAAGTCAAAAATTCAACATTTAGATATGATGACAGGTATGAATTATGGAGAATCGTAAAAAGTTTTGATGGCGCATTTTTAATTAGGATTCAAAAGTAATCATTTTGATGAAATATTCATGTGTTGATTAATGAGAAATAAGATGATGGAGTGTGTGTTGCTTGGTTGAATGCCTACTTGACGTATCAATAGTTTGAGCTGTAAAATTATGAAATTTATGACTGTTGTGTTGGAAACAATGTGTCGTTTCTTATGATTTCCTTAGGGAATTTTTTTGGAATGTATTTGTTTTTGCTGATGAAAATAAGATTATGGAATTTTGAAAGGGGTTATAATTAAATAATGTTATATGCTTCTAGGGGTATAAATCCAGATAATTAAAGATTTTTAACTAATTATGAATGTTATGAGAAGTCTTTAAAAGTTAGGAATCGAACCTATGACTTATAATTTAAAACAATTTCCAAGGAAAACCTTAATTAAGGACTTTTACAAAATTTCGCAACGCTAAAACAATAAAATAAACTATGTATGCAAAATTGCCCCAACAGACGTCATTTACGTACATCTTCACTTTTAAAAATTTCAAAAAGCAATAAACTAAAGAAAAAAATAAAAATTTTAACCCCAATAAAATTCAATACTAATAAATTCATTTCTCATTTTCAACGGTCAACGTCCACATCAACCAACCAAACTGACATTAAAAACTACAAAATTTCTGAAATGCTTCACTTGACAAAAAACTGTTTAGAAAAGAAAAACAACGACAGTAAAAAGGAAGAAAAGAAATATTTTACGTTAAATTTTTTAGTATGATATTTTTCATGTACTTGTTCATACATAAAGCAGCAAATGTCTTTTTACCATATTTTTTACCTAATAACTAGGGATTTCAAACCCGGGATCCCGAAAACCGGGATCCCGGGGTCCGGACCGAATTTTCCAATACCGTAATCCCGGGATTGAAAAATTGTCAATCCCGGGTTTACGGTATTCATTCATTTTGAAAATTTTTCCTTGATTTAAAAAAAAAATCTAAAATTTTGAAATCAAAAAATGGTTATTTTTCAATATTTTCGCCATATTTTCGTAAAAGTTTATCAAAAAACATCAGAAATTACCAAAATTTTCTTTTAAAATGTAAATCGCCGACTACCGTCACCTCATTTCGAAGTTTTTCGAAATTAAATGAGGTCAAAATATCAAAATATGATGAAAAATATGTTGAAATCAAAAAATTTATCCATTTTTTAATTCTGATTCATCAAATTAATTGCATTCTTTAGCGATTTTTCTATCATTTAATCAATAAAGCGTATGTAAACAATCTATTTAATTGACAAATCATTTTGAAAATTAAAAATGGCGAAAAAAAT
Organism: Chironomus striatipennis; assembly: GCA_026123125.1. Taxonomy (NCBI): domain Eukaryota; kingdom Metazoa; phylum Arthropoda; class Insecta; order Diptera; family Chironomidae; genus Chironomus; species Chironomus striatipennis. Next base: position 49,301,364 of record CM047392.1, on the reverse strand, counting down.
TACAAAAACACATTTACTATTTAACTGTATTTAACTGACAAATTTCGAAGTGTCGGTAGTCGAGTAAATCGTTGATTTTAATTTAGGGACGATGTAATTTACTTGAAACATTTCCATTTAATTATGAATCTTTTTTGTAGAACATTATTCAACTTTTTCAAATCACAATATCAGTGCACTGATATCACTGCAGTGATAAAGTATTAAAAACCATGCTTTTTATGAAAATTTAATATATATTTTTCTTTAATTTTCAATTCTTTAATAAAAAAGTGCTATGTAGCTTAAAAGAAATTACGAGATTTTAAATTCAAACAATTTCAAGAAATTAAATTATTAAATTTTAAGGAAATATTTGATTGAGAAATTAGTTAGAACAATTTATATACACAAATTTAATGAGAAAAACTTATTTTTTGCATTTTTGGACATCAAAAAAGTGGTTTTATATCTGATTTTTGTTTGATTTCAATCCCGGGTTTGAACCCGGGATCCCGGGTTCACGATTTTTCAATACCGTAATCCCGGGATTGAAAAAACCGGCCGGGATTGAAATCCCTACTAATAACGAATATAAAAGCAATATTATTACATTATCGGAAGTGAAGAACATACATACGTTTTGTTATTTGTAAGGAAAAGACACATCATTCACATCGTATGTTCACATGCAAGCTTTTTAGCTTTTTAGCTTTTACCGTTCCGTTTTATGTTGCATACATTAATCCTATTATAATAAATACTTCAGTTAAATGCAAAGAAAAAAAAATAAATATATTGAATGGATGAAAAGGAAAAATGGCAAGAAAAGTGTATGAATCTATAATGAAACTGAATATATTTGTTTTTAAATAAAGACAGCTCGAAAGTAGAAGGGATAAAGAGAAGTAATAAAACAAGTGAGCATATTAGCAGAACGGGTGGCATGAGGTGGAGTCATATGACACAATGATATAGACTGCACACACCAGGTAATATAGAACTGTTGAAACAATATTGTGTCTCGAGTATTGAAACTTTTTTCTGCTTTTATTCTCAGGGTTGGTGTTTTTAATGTCAAATTGTGGTGTAGATGGAAATATACTGTTCCTTTTTGGGTATCGGGTCTAGGGTCGGTTTCACTAAATTTTGTTAAAATTATTTTTTTTTTAAACAAAGATTTTTTTAACAATTTGAAGTTTTCGAGTAATTTTGAAAAGGGGTCGTTCACTTAGTACGTTGCACAAAAAACGACTTTTTAAACCCTCCTCCCCTTCTTGTTACGTTTTTGGTATGACAAATTTTTTCTTTTCATCCTAGACCCACACCCCCTTCCACCCTAAAATGCGAGCGTACTCTAGTTGTAAGATTTGAATTTTTGAACTGATAAACCTTACTGCCATATAGTCAAATATGACATTTTTTTCTTTTAATTCAAAAAAAAAGATTAATAAAAAAAAAAATTAATAAGCAACAACTCTGCATCCTCTTATCACCAGATGGAAAAGATAATAAAAGTACAGCAAACTTTTTCATAATAATTTGTATTCATCTTTAGAAATGAGAATAAAATAAAATAAAAAAAAATTGAGAACATTTCAACAAGTTGTGACTCATATATTTATGACACAATGAGTCTTATTGTGAGGATATGTTTAAACTTTGTGAATTTTGAATGCACAAAAACTCACATTTTTTTATAACTTTATCATCACCATTTTTTTTTTGTCTCATTCAACATAAACATCAACAGCAGTAGCTTTTAAAATATATATATATGTTTTATGTCTATTAAGTACATTATATGGTGGGAATTTTTTATTATACGCCTTTCACTGTTCCCTGGGAGCACATTTAAGACCAATGTTACCCCTTAAAAGTTTCCACTTTCTGCTACATTATTATTTTTATATATCTCCCTATCCGAACAACGACGTAATGAATGGCAATAAATTAAAATTTAAAATTGAGCTCAAGGAACATTAAGTGTAACATGAAAATTAACATCATTACATTGTTTTACTATTTATGAGATGAAAATGGAAAAATGTTAAAAAAGAAAATTTCATAACATTAGAAATCCTTTTATACGCCTTAAGTATGTACTCACTTGTGTACAACTCTTTAGATTATGGATGTATTTTAACTTACATAAAATGTATATGCTATATATGTTCTCTCATGTCGTGAGAATATAAATCTTATGATGACATAAAAGTGCATGATATGAAAAAACATATTTTAGTCGTAAAGAAGAATGAGACATCACATCAACTCGTTCTTCTTCCATAACCTTCCTTTTTTATTTTTATTCTCTCATATTTATTTTTTTTATGCATTGCAAATATATTTTTTTTTCTTTTCCTCATTTTTATGCTTTTTTATTTCCTTACCACAATGCATACTGCTTGCCTTACCATCGCATCATCTTCATCATCGTCAACTTGAGATATACACTACTCGATGCTCCTTTTTTTATTTTTATTCTTTTGAATTAGTGGAGAATGAGGGTAGCAAGAATAGCAGTAGAAAAAAAAATGCACATGGAATGTCTAACAACAAAAGTCAGACATATATCTTCTTACTTTTTTAAAATACTATATCTATACATGATGCAGTGATAATCCTGTTGGAAATAATTTGCTTTCATTCATTTTCATTCTGTTGTTATGCTGGATAATAATGAGCTAGATGTGGGATGGGCAGGTTGGAAATTATTAGATAAAGAAAGCATTTTTATATTTGATGCTATTTTTTGCTGAGTTTAGCTGTACTGGAAGCTGTGATTCATCTAAAATCCTATGAAATAAAAATCTCACATTTTTAATGACATTTTCCATCCTTTTGTGTTTCTGAATTTCTGAAAAATTAAATGAGATCTAAAAATTCCATTTAGAATTTAACAACATAGATTAAAACCCTCAAGTTGCCTTAAACTAGTTACACAAAATCACTTTGTAAGGACTTAATTTAAATTCCTATAATTTTCCGTACAATTAGCTATATAACAAGGGGAAAGTTCTTGAGAAAAATTGCAGAGTTTTCGCTTAAACATTAAACCTCCTGGGGGTTTTACAGCATGTCACAATAAAATTCCTCATTCGAATTTGTACATCCATCGACTAAGCAACACGACTTCATCGAATAGAAATTTATTCAGTTCACAAGAATTTTGTGAGCATTAATTCAATGGAATTTGACTCTACAATTTGTCAATTGAATCACAAGCCACAACAATGACAAAGTGAGATAAACAAACAAAGTGTGAAATGAAGCATCATTGTATTTAGAATAAATTCAGCTAAAAAGTATGAGTGGAATTTAGAAACGAGTAGCAACAACAATAACAACATCAAAAATATTGCAATGACAATAGCGTCACAAAAAATGTGCATGTGAATGGAAAGATAAGGAGCTGTAGCACACAAAAAAATAAAAATAAGAGAAAAAAAAATTCAATGGGATATCTAAGTGAGACACGTGAGTATGTTCCCACTGTGTTAAAGACAATAGAGCAATTGAGTTGCAAACAACTGAAAAAGAATTTCTTTTTTTTTCCTAACGGATGTGGAATGAGAAATATTTGACATGATGTTTCGTAATGTAAAAGTTGTATCCAATTTTTCCTCATTTTCTGTCATATTTCTGTGCTTGATATAGCTGAAAATTTTCTTTTTTGGTCCTAGTCTGTAATTCTTTTGTGCCTTTTTGCCGGTTTTAAGGGGAATGTAATTAGGGATGGAATAGAGTAAGCTAATCTTTGAATTTTAAATAAAAGTATCTAATGCAAATATCTTGAGTTCAAATCCTACCAAAGAAAGATTTTTAATGTTCAAAATATTAAATAGCCTAGTACTAGAAAAATTAAGGTTTGAAAATTTTAAAAAACTTTCATCTCCATCCCAAAGCATCCTCCCCAAGTTCCTCCCTGCCTACCATTCCATGCATGAGCAAGAAAGTGAAAAATAAAGAAGAAACATTACAGAAAACTTTTCCATTGTCGATGAATGACGAAGACATGCCTGTAGATGGGAAGAGGAGAGAGAGAGAGTGAAATAAAAATTATGTTGTCCATTTTCCAAATGATTTCACGTGGGAAACATAGATAAATTACGTCAGGAAAAGTTTTATTCCACTTTATCATCGTTTTCATTCACCAAAAAAAAAAGAGAGAGAAAAAGTACACACATGTATATATCAATATTCATTCAGTATTTCACGTCAAAAGTTAGACTTATAGGTAAGGAATTCAACAAAGACATTCACAATCTGAGCGGAAAAAAGAAAAGAATAAAACTTTTTTTTTTATTCAGATAAATTGAGATTTATGAGAGAAATTTTATCTATAGAAGGCTGTTAGCGTGATTAATGGGACGTAACATATTGTTTTTGGGAGATTTTTACGGTTTGTCTGAGTGTCTTATGTGTGAGTAGTTGGAGTGGATTAAGATATTATCAGATGAGTTCTGTTCAGTTAATTTCAAGTAGTCAATGCTTGGACAGATTAAATATTTATTTAGGCCATATTTGAATGTAAACTGCTTCAAAAACTTAAATAACTAAACTGATACCCACATCAAAGACAATATCAAATTCATATCAAATTTACCAAAAAACAGAAAATTTTCATAACAAATACAGAATATATTTTTAACTTATTTTCTAAAACCTTTTCAATTTTTCTTTATATATGGATAAATAAATTCTCATTTGTACATGCAAAAGAATTGAAAAGTTTTTTGAATGGCGAAGAAAAAAAATTTCATAATTCAATAAAAATTATCATTCGAATGTGAAATTTAGATCAATTTTTATTATTATTTATTTTATTCTTTGCGACTGAAAAAGATGAAGGGAAAAAGTTTTTTTTGAAGTTCCATTCAATTTTCTTAAGACATTCTCAATAATATATTGAAGAAGGGAGAAATGAATTTTTGATAAAGTTAAGGCACGAAAGGAAAGGAAAAAAATATCGTGACATAAAAATGGCATGTTCCTTTCATCATTTTTTTTATTATTATTTCTGATCATCATCAACTCGATTTAGAGTCAACTCAATTCAATTAGCGAGACAAAAAAGGAAAGACACTTAATTCTTAAGAGCGAAATATCACATAATCGTAAGTGATGGAAATAATGAAAGCAGTAGCTGAGCATGAAGAAAATGATGATGGAGTATGTATCATCAAAGGTTGTAAGCTTAATGGCAAAGTAGCTCCAATTATTTATATTACAAATGGAATTGTTACCTAATGGAATGAAGAATGCAAAGTCATAAAAAGGGATGCTTGAAAAATAATTTTTTTATGCTTCCTGTTCCTTGCTCTTTGGATGATTTTTTGATGCCCAGTAATAGCATCGAAACGGAATAACTTCACTTGGAGAGTAAATCGCTAGATCGGAATTAGATCGAAATTATTTTTATCATTAGACCGTAATAACTTCACTTATGTAAGTCAAGTGAAGTTATTCCGACACAGTGATGGAATAAATTCACTTATAAAATATAAGTGAAGTTATTCCTGAGATTTGTAAGAATTTCAAAAATTGTTCATACACGGTCCAGGAATAACTTCACTTACATTTTGTAAGTGAAGTTATTCCATCGCAGTGTCGGAATAAATTATCAACATTTTATCTTTCGACATTATTCCAATATTGTGCATAGATAAATTTACAAGTGAAATTAATTCGATTTCGTGTAAAACCCAGGATATAATAAATTTCATATTTTTTGACAAAAATATTTTTGAAATTATATTTCTTTAAAACTTTAGTTGGAAAGTCTTTATACGCTAAATTTCATTACTTTATTATTTATATCATTTGTATATATTTATATATTTTATTTAATGACTCAAAAAATCATAACTTAATTTTTTATATCAGATTTCAGTTAAGTTTAAAATTACCAAATAAAAAGTATAATTTACTATGACCATAGACTTTTTTAAATTAAATATTTGGGCTTATATGGAGATTTATTTATCCCATTTAATATATATCCAATATTCAGGTATGAGAACAACTAGTTCCAAAATTTTAAGATTCAGTTAGGAAAAATAATGAGGAACAGAAACATAAAAATAATTCCAGGTAAAAAAACAAACGGTTTGAAATTCTCAATTTTCAAAACTCTCTCAAAAATATCTTTAATATTTTATTAAAAATAAATGATAATAATAATCCTTTATTTAACAAATTTAAAATGGGTTATAATGATGGCGAAACTACACGAAATAAATTGATATTGACCTAGTCGGTTTTAAATCAACATTAAATGACGGAATAGATAGGTTTGAAGCATAAAGTGATTTTGAAGATTGAGATAACGGTTGAAAAAATTATACAAAAAAAAAAAGAATTTTTAAATTAAGTAAATTATAAAAAGAAAAAATAAAACTATTATTTGGTAATTTTAAACTTAACTGAAATCTGATATAAAAAATTAAGTTATGATTTTTTGAGTCATTAAATAAAATATATAAATATAGTCAAATTATATTAATAATAAAGTAATGAAATTTAACGTATGAAGACTTTCCAACTAAAGTTTTAAAGAAATATAATTTCAAAAATATTTTTGTCAAAAAATATGAAATTTATTATATCCTGGGTTTTACACGAAATCGGATTAATTTCACTTGTAAATTTATCTATGCACAATATTGGAATAATGTCGAAAGATAAAATGTTGATAATTTATTCCGACACTGCGATGGAATAACTTCACTTACAAAATGTAAGTGAAGTTATTCCTGGACCGTGTATGAACAATTTTTGAAATTCTTACAAATCTCAGGAATAACTTCACTTATATTTTATAAGTGAATTTATTCCATCACTGTGTCGGAATAACTTCACTTGACTTACATAAGTGAAGTTATTACGGTCTAATGATAAAAATAATTTCGATGTTATTCCGAATTTGCGATTCGATGTTATTCCGTTTCGATGCTATTACTGGGCATCGATTTTTTTTATTCTTATTTATTCTATTGTGATGATATTTTTTGTTGGAATCTTTAATCTGAAGATATTATTCTTGGGTTGTCCGATTTTCTGATGGTCTGGTTATGGATCTATCCAAAAAACTTTTTTGGCTCCTTTCTTCGTTATTAAAAATTCCTAAATTTAAAAAAATATGGCTTTAATTCTAATGGCTTTAATTAACCTAAACTAACAACAAATGCGCCTTAAAAAGTCACAAATGACCACAAATCTACCAATATTTTTTTGCCACACTCATTCTTGATGCCACTATACCCTTATTCGAAATACAATTACTAAAAACTCTTCTTCTCTATTTCTGTGTAATACACAAAGAGAAAATAGAAAGAAAAATTCTTTATTGCTTCTTCTCGAGACTCGTTTCCAATGGAACAGAAAATAACTGTTGTCTAAAAATGAAAGATCTGATTTATAAAATAAATTTGACAATAGAAGCAAGAAAGACTTTTTGCTAAACTAAAAAAAGAAGAAGAATTTTTGTGTTGTTCATTGTCACTTCAAGTGGAACGATAGATAGAAGTGAAATATTCAATTATGTCCAATATACAAACCAATTGAAATACAACATACATTTTTGTGTAATGTCACAATATTTTCAAGGAAGAATTACTTTGAAATTGCACTTGTCATTATATCGTGAAATTGTTTGTATGCAATTTGTTGATGGAAAATTTATGGACGAATGAATTTTTCAGGTATTTTTTCATTTTACTGTATATAGAATGGAATTTTTGTATTTTGTATTGTGGAGAATTTAATCAGCTTTGAAACTGAATTTTTCGATACATTTCTGGTAGTGATAGTTACATTTTAGATTTATTTGCTGTATATTTTGTATTTTAATAAGCTCAATCAAATTTTTGGGTGAATGATGAATATTATTTTTCAATAAATAAGTCATCAAATGGAATTTTTGGTGATAAGTGTAGTTGCATATGTGATGGAGCTTGTAGTCATGGAAAATTTTTTTTATGGAACTAGATTTTGTCATTGCTGATAAATATTTTAAAAATAACTTTTTATGATTTTCTTTTATTTGCTAGCATTTTACAAATGATAAATGCATCTAGGATGTAGTATGTCATAATAGAACTTTTATAAAAATTTTAACTTCAATATTACACACACCTTGCACATCCATCCAAAAACACAAGACAAAAAACTTTTTTTTTTATCCAATTTTCATTGAAACAAAAACTTAAAATGTTAACTGGAATGCATTTACTTAAGTATTCAATTGTGGTGATTTATATGTAAAACTCGACAATCTTTCGATGAGGAAAATATCTTCTTATGAGAATCTGCTGTATTCATGAACGATAGCATAGTATGTACAATAAGCTTTAATTTAATTCAATTTTCTCAATCTCAGCATCCTCATAACATTTAGTTATGAAGTGAATGGATGTTAGAATGAATAAGGGTTAGAAAAAATTTATGATATAATTGAAAATTTATTTTCTCATAATTCTATAGCTATATAGTGTATTAAACAACTTGAAAAAGTTAAGTAAAACAGATTTTTGGGTTATATTCATAAAATATTTTGCATTTACGAGATTCTACTGTTGAATGAAGCAAGACCAGCAAAAGTTTACATCTTCTCAATTTTTGAAAAGCTTTTTCATAATTTTCATAATATTTACTATGCTGTGGATGTATGTGAAGGAACAAAAATTAAATGGTCTTAAAAACTCGGGGATGAGGAAGAGAAAAATAGAAAATTTCGGTCTTTTTTGTCATGTAAAATTTTGTAATTAATTTTGTCGCCAGAAATGCCTTATTTCCTCCTTCTTACTATTATTCTTATGCATGTATACATATTTTAAGCACATTCCATTTATAGACCATCAGTACAATCTGTATATATACATACACTCTTAAGTCATTTATTCAGTTTTGTGAGTCAGTCAGCCAACCAGCCAGCATATTGTCGACAAAAAAAAAAGAAAATAAAAGAAAAGTTTATGAAATATGATTTTCCATTCAATAGAGAAGAAATTTGCTTGTTGTTTGTTCAAAACCAGCAAAAGCAATAGACGAGAACGAGAAGAGTGAGAGTGAGAGAAGTAAAAAGTTAATAAAAAAACTTTTTCTATTAAAGCGGTTTTTGGCTCTTTTCATCGCTTTTCTGCTCTTGTTTTACATTTCCATTCTCCATTTTCAAATAACTAACTATAATAATATATCTTTGATGGATTCTTACTCAAGAAGAGATTTTGGATTTTTTTTCGTCTTCTTCTTTCGCATAACTTTTTTGCTTTCTTTTACTGCCTTTTGAGCAGAGTTGGAGTTGGAAGTGTTTGAGATTTCAAGAAGTGGTCAGCTGTCTTTTTTTGTTGGCATTTTTTGATAACCTTGAATATGTTGCTCAATGTTGCTAATGAATGAAATGATCTGAATCATAAAAATGTACAAAAATTATGAGAATAGATGGAACATGTATTCGATGGCAATTATTTCCAAAATTTTAAATAATCAGATTGAATCTTCAAAAAAATTTTAGCGCCTTCTTATTTGTACAATCTATTGCCAGATTCAACTCCAATTGACAGAACAAAGTCAAAACTCTAATCACCAATCCACAAATTTTTAGAACAGAATTAAATTCTTGTTATGTTAGGAAGATCGGGTTGCTTGTTAGGAAGTGATGGGTAATTTTAACTTTTCTGGACCTGAATCCCAACCCTGAACATCAGAAAATTTTTTGAGTATTAAATTTCAATATAAATGCCAACAATAAAAGGAGGGAAAATCAATAGCTTTCTGCTCCTTCGGTACATATTTTTTTCAATAAAAAATATTTTTTTTTTCTCTTTTTTCGTAGAGAAGAAGGAAGTAAGAAAAAAAAGGAAAGCAGAGAAGAAAAATTTCATCGCTTTTTGCCTGAATGCGTACATTTCAATTGCTAAAACTTCATAAGCGAAGTGGAATAAAATGTAATAATAAGAAATATAAATACCTTCTCTGTCTTTATTGAAACTCATGCAGCTGAATATTATTTTAAGCAACATATATACACAAATTCATCCCCTCTCTATGTTTCTCCCCACTTCTAAATATATATCATCGCATTTCACTATATTTCAATTGCTGTGATGCTTAATCACAATGAGGAGACATGTATGGAGTGAGAGAAAGACGAAAATATCATAAAATGAACATTTCAGCATAATATTGTTTCAAAAATGTGACATTCTCTCATCACATAATATGTGAAACAGCAATATAAGGTAACGAGAAATTTTTTTACAGAAATAAATGAAGATGAAAACAAAGCCATGTGAAATAAAATTGAGAAAAACTTTTTCATTCATTCACATTTATGTATGACATCCCCATATATATACATGATAAAGTTTCCTTTTTTCCATTCGTTTTGTGTTATTTGATAAGCAAGTAGGATGTCATTGGAATATGAGTGTGCAGGCACTTGCTGTTGTGGAAATTTGAGAATTTTTGAATAAAAATATTTTTTTTTTTTGGAAATTCAAAATTTTTGGTATGACTTAAATGGTCGTTGGAATGTGATTTATTTTACAGGGGATCCTCTATTTGAATAGTCTCGATTTGAATAACCAAAAATTTCCCATACAAAAATTCAAATTTTGATTTTTAACGGTTATTTTTCATACGATTCGATTTGAATAAAAAAAATTAAAAATTTAAATCAAGGATCCACTATTTATGTAAATTGGACGCCTTTTGCAGAATTTCGAACAGCTCAATAAATCTTAAATTTAGGCATCTAAAAGAACAAAATCATTTTTCCTCAATTTCACAGCTTCAACATACAAACATCACTAAATTATCCAAAATGTTCTCTCATTAGACATTAAAAATTTATCAAACTACAAATCCTCATCACAGGAAAATCTGACAACCCAAAAAGTCATTTAATTCTCAAAAATTAATGCTAAACAAAGAATGTGTAGAACATGAAGGAGATACAGTGATACATGTTGCAATAAAAACCTATTGTATGTGCTCATCATACATCTATGTGAAATAACCTGAATGTATGCTACTTCACATATTTAAAAATCAATTCAACATTTTTTTATCCTATTTCATAGCCTCAAACGGAAAAAAATTGTTATGTCAGTGATATTTCGACTTTCTACGTATAAATTTTTTTCTAGTACTGTCTGAGTATTCTAATTAAATTAGAGCAGAGATAGCAACAAATCGATGAACAGGTTGTGTATTATGAGGGGTAAAAAATGTTTTTTTTTTTCGCAATAAATAGAATTTGAATAAAATTGCTTCTGTAATGTGTGACAGTCGGACTATAATTGCGGTTATTGAAACTTGTGTACCGACAAAACTAATTAGTGATGTTTGTAGGATTGTAACTGCAAAATCTCGAATTTTCTTCCCTCCCACATACCAATCCATGGATACCATTATTTTGCCATATATCCAATTTGGAACCAATAAAATTTCATTACACAACATAAATGCGCTTTCGACACTCACCACAAAATGGTTTTAAAAAATAACTGTTATTACTTTTATTGCCTCATGCAGCAAACAAGTACACACGGACATATTTAAGATTTTATTTTCAATAAAATGAAATTTGTGGTTAAAATTGGATTTTAATTAATTATTAAATTGAATTGTTTGGCCAATAACCAGCATCATCGTCATCATCGTCATTGCATTAAGTGATAGATGAGCTGTTGAATATCTATAAGTTTGTATTATTCCGAATAAGTTAATTGACATTTATATAATAGGATTTATCAATGAATGGTTATATTCGGTCATTTACAGACGTTGAGGTTGTTTGTTGGTGACGTCAAGAAGGAGATTGGATAGAGTGGTTGTAAGGAGGTTGGAGTATCTTTCTTTTAGTATTTTTAAATAAAATCAATTGAGGAATTTTATAATGAATTCCAAATTTTCTTTAAAATCTCAAAAATTGATCCAAAAATATTTAGAGCTAGTCATAATCATGTCCATATGAAAACACTCCATCTGCTCAATAATCGCCAAAAATATTTAAATGTAAAGAAATTTTCATGTCCAAAAGGCTTCTTCAGCTCTTCACACATTCAATTTGACATGAATCCTTCAAATACACCCAAATCCTTTTCATTTCATACAGCACATAGCTATAGACGTCCAACCAGTGTCCTATGAAAATCATCTCAAGTGGCATTTGTGTAAAGCTAATGGGAATAATGGCAAAAATAATGCGATTTGTAGGGAAAGCTTTCAATATTAATTTTTTTTTGTTCTTCTTCTAGCTTCCTTCAATAACAATTTGAGAAATGGAAAAAGATGAGAAGGAATTAAACTGTACCTTGAATACATAAATACATTACTTTCATTGTGCCTTTCAATTTCATTTTTTTTTTCTTACAAAATAAAAAAGTCTGGAGACAAGATGAAGATGAGAAAGAGAGTAGCAAAATAAGAGGAACAGAATGAGAAAGGAAAATTCGTCTATTAAAATGTATTTATGCTAATTTGATTCTTAAAAGTGGATTTTATGAGATTTCTTTCATTTCTCCATCAATTTTTTTTTTCTCACACGTTTTGTGTTTGCTTCTTCCATGAAAGTGCTTTTACGTCGTTTTTGGATTTCATTAGGGACGATTGAAGTAAAAAATTGGAAAATTTGGCGTGCAACTAGCGTCGTTTGATATTTTTTATTTATACCCAACAGACCTATAGACACTTATATCAAAAAACTGAATTTTCACATCTAATCAAAATTTCCATTAATTTTTGTTTCAACATTTCATGAAAAAAAATATTTATTGGAAACTCCCTTTCATAATTCATGACATCAATCAATTTGAAACATGTAATTTTTATGTTCGTAATATCGATTTTACTTTATTTGCTGCTAGTGTAACACTTTTAATTATGTCCATATTGTTCCATGAATTAACCCCATAGTCTGTATTACAATCGACATTTTCTTTGATTTTATATGGCTTTATTCGTATCGAATGATGTGCGGTTTGTCAACCTACAATTTGACTCAATTTTCATAAGCGAAAATATGTTTATGATTTGAGTTTTTGGAGTTATGTAAAGGATGATGTGTAGTGTGGGGAGAATTTTTGACTTTAGGCGATTGAAAATGTTATTGGAAATTGAATATTTGGTATGGAAATAATCAGGAATTGCTGACAAACAAGGTGATTGTGGAGTGAGTCAGACGATGTTTAAAATATGAGTATGTAGTGATTTTTGAGGTAAATTATTTAAAATGGTACTTGTTAAGTTAGGATTTGAACAAAGGAATTGACATTTTTGATGAAAATTTTGAAGAATGTCCAATAGTTTAATTCTTCATGATCATTAACCTCAAATTTAAAGCTCTTGTAGAAAGAGTAATAAAATTTAGATTTTCATTAAAATCAACTTAAATTCTAAAAAATAAAATCCTTTATAGTCACCTCAATGCCCTAATTTAAAATTCCAATTCCAAATTAATTTTTAAGTCACTCCTTTTTCACCCCCGCATGAGTTCCAAAAGACTTTCAATGTTGTAATGACTAAGTGGATGAGAAAAGTTTTTTTTTTTGATTGCAATCCCCTTTTTGTGTCTGCTTAAAAAGTTTCTGTATTTTTTTGTGCTGAGATTATGAATAAATATATGCATATTTGATGCAAAGAAATGGAAACTCCATGATCCTTTTCATTTGCACATTGCAAGGACGAACGCGATTTAATTGGCTTGTTGAAAAATAAAATTGGGAAATAAAACTTGTTCTCTCTCCCTCTCATCTTTTATACATTTTTTCATCAATTTAAATTTCAATTTATTTCTCGTCTTCTTTTAATTTCTTCTTATCTTTTCAATTTATTTTTCTACATAGAAATTTTTTTTTCTCTCATTCCATTGATGCTATTGAAGGAAATGGAAATTGATATTGTTTTATTTCATTTCTCTTGTTCTGTCTAAAATCTTGATATGGATATGTCATTTAACTCACATAAAAGAGAAAAAAAAAGAATCATGTCATCATTTTGTATATCACATCGTTTTAGGTCAGCAAAAGAATAATAACAACAATTGAGAGGAGGTTGAGGATATATACATGCAGATGATGATGATGATGAAGATGATAAAATATAATAAAAATAAAATTCAACAAAGTGAAAAAGGGAAATATAAACTTTTGCCTTTAAGCTCCATTTCTTTCTCCCCAACAAAGCAACATAAAAGCAAGATGAGCAAAAATAATAAGAGTGAGATGAGGAATCGAACGTAGGAAAAAAAATATGCAAAAGAATGATGGAAGAAAATAATTTTTGAGTGGAACAATGAATCCACCTATAAGTAGGAGTAAAAGTAAAAGGAATAAGTTATGAACTTGTTCATAATAAATTATGTTGACGCATTTTTGGATGGAAAGCCTTTAATCATGTTCAGGTAAGGGGTTTATCATGAATTATGTAAGAGATTTAAAGCAAAATGAAAGTCTGATATCTCAACAATATTTTTAAAAAAAATTTAAGCATTTTTAGCAGTTCTTAGTCGTTGAGATGAAAGAACAATGTATTACAAAATGATATAGAGGATACAACATTTTTGATGAGAATCTAGGGTAATTAACTAATCAAATAGATCTAAATTGCTCAAAAATCGATTTGAACACCCTGGATGAGAAATAATATTAAAAATTTATGGGTTTGAAGAAAAATAATTTATTTCTAGGACAAAAAAAAAAATAAATAATATCGTCAAAAACTAGAAATTTTTGCAATGTTTTTTGCAATACCTAACAATTAAATCCTTAAATATCCCTCCAGCTAATAATCCAATAATTCACATTAAACCACGAAATATTAAATGAAATGCCAAGTCTGCAAACAAGAACAGCATCAATTCAACCGCATAAAAGCCACATCAATGCTAATTCACAATGTGGGAGCATTTTTACATACAATAATACAAATTTAACCATCCTTCTGCCAGTAGTGCAAACATCACCCCCCGAGAAAAAGAAAAAGAAAAAAATATCCACATTAAAATATCCCAAAATATCTTCTAAGTGCTCCCCAAGTAAACTCATGAATTTTCACATTTAGGAGCACACACAATCAGCAAACATTACACAAGAAAAAAAATCTACATTAGAAAAATACTCATTATTATACTTATTTATATAATACATGAACAATTTCGTCTCATATTATATTTTTTTCCTTTCCTTTTTCGTTATGAAAGCGTGTTGTTATGGTGGGATAATAATGGAATCATCAGAAACGTGCAGAAGTATGAAAATTTAAACAGCCATTGTGATTTCAGGAGTGAATATCCATGCCTCAACAACTTTTTTTTTCACCCTCCTTACTTCTTCCTTTATCGCTCTACAAATAGTCTTTCTATCCCATTTCATCATACTACATGCTTCTTCCTTTTCGGTCTTGTTTGACTGGTTTGTTGTAGTATATTACAATGTTATGTTATAAGCCTAACGACTCTACGATGAACAAATATGCTGCTTCTATATATTCCGCTTTAGATAGAAGGAAAAACATTTATAGAAGCATAAGTAGAAGGTAGTAATCATACTGCATAGTTGAAATGAAGAAGAAAAAAAAATTGTAAGAACGAGCGACATTTTAATGAGAATGCAATGAGATGTTTCTCTTTTCCTTATTATTCATTTCACTTTTTTTATTGTTATTATTTTTTATATGCCACATTCACATTCTTGAAAAAAAAATTATGTGAAATAGACGACGGAAAAGAGAAAATGGATTTTAATGATATACGTAATAATTGGAAGTAAGGAAAATTCGCAATGTAAAGGGATGGAGACGTATTTTTTCTGTTTGTTTGTGGTTGAATTTTTGAAAGTTTTTATGAGTTTTAAAGAGGGTTGAGTGGCTGAATTTATGAAAAATCGCATTACTGTGAATTCTTATTGAGTTGGAAAATTTTAACAATTTTCAAAATTTTGAAATTCAAAGGCTTTCAAAAATATTAAATGAGTTTAACGGTTTTCACAAACTCTATATTTGACGGTTTTAAAAAAATTTAAATACCTATTTCAGAATTCTCTAAAAAATATAAATTTTAGCGAACTTGTACAAAATTCAAATGAATTGAGTCTAACTGAAATGCTAAATTACTGAATATCTTTAAATAATTAAAAACTAGCTTATGACACATATGCAGACAATCAGCAAAAATTATTCTCTTACTTTAGCACATCCTTTAAAAATATGCGCTAAAATGAATTATATCCCCTATACTTGTACACAAAGCAAAAAAAAAAAGAATAAATTTTTTCACATCATCAAATTTCTAAAAATAAATTTTCACATTTTTGTTGATGTTACATAAGCATGAGTGCGTCTATAAGCAACACAACAGATACGGCAATGTTCACAGTAAAAAAGGTTAAAACGAAGATAAAGGCACTAAATGAAATGAAAAGGTGGAAATTTATCAGATTGGTATTTCACAAGCTTAGATTATTTTCACATTGATTATCAAAGTAGAAATTTAATCGACCATTGAGGATGAAAATTGATAATAATCATTGAGCTTGAACATTCATCCACTCATTAAGCATACATTTATGTTTTTGATAAGCATATCCTCATCTACCCCCAATCTAAATACGGCTATATAAAGTATGTATGTACACAAGTGTACCTTTCTATTTACCTTAAAAACCAATTGATATGTATTTGTGCCATGTGCACGTATTAAAATTATTATCATTATTATTATTGGCATTTATATTAAGTATGTTATTTTGTGGTTCTGTAATGATTGCTCAATGATTCGAGAGCATTTTAGAATTGCGAGAAAATTTTTCCCCGTACCCAAAATCCATCCCACCCACTACAAACAGAAAAACCCTCATTGAATACCTATGTTATATCCTTTTTTTTCTCTCTAACTCTATCATGTGATTGAAAATATCATATCCTTTATTTTGTTCACTCCATTGAACTGCAGTCAAACACACTCATCGAATTATCGAATATGTCTTTACATATAAAATTTACATGAATGACGATGAGACCAATGAATTTCATATTGATTTTAAAAATAATTCTATTTTTTTTGCATGTTTACTTATTGAATTCAATTGTGTATGAGCATATTCTCTTGCCATATCTCTTTTCCATCCATTAGTCTATATATTTTCGATGAAGTGACAAATAAACAAAAAAATATCTTAATTACGACAAAATTTTGGTTAATTGATTAATCACATTACTTAATGAGAACCTAATCGTTCATAACAATCAAGATAGAAAGATAGATGGATACAGTAAAATATCAATTTCATTTATTTTTTTCCTCGACCTCTTCTTTTTGTTGCTAGCATTAGATACTTTTATTTGTGGATGAATTAGGGGTTTGGATTTGTCGTTAAGATGTAAATTGAATTTCGGAATTTCTGAGCTTTAATTAAAGAATCATTTGGTGTTGAAGGATTTGAACCTTTTATTTTTTGAATTTAAAAATTTTGAAAATTATCACGCCAAATTCCAAATCGATAATTCGACTTAATCCTAAATTTATTCATTCTTATTTAAAACTTAATTACTATATCTTAAATAATACTTTGATTCAATTAAATCCACATAGAAATAAAATTTAAATTGTTCTAAAAAAACGATAAAATTCAATCAGAAACCGAAAATCGAGGCTCATTTTCAAATGCTTCCAAGAAATTGAAATTTAAACCATCCAAAAAATCTCATTATCTTCTTATCTAACTTTCAATTCAAATCCACTTAACGATACAAATTCTTAGAATTCATTTTACAAGATATCAAGCATCATACCAAAAAAAAAAAAAAATCAAGTACACACTATA
This sequence comes from Chironomus striatipennis, assembly GCA_026123125.1. Taxonomy (NCBI): domain Eukaryota; kingdom Metazoa; phylum Arthropoda; class Insecta; order Diptera; family Chironomidae; genus Chironomus; species Chironomus striatipennis. Next base: position 49,283,557 of record CM047392.1, on the reverse strand, counting down.
TTGAGTCTCTATTCCTCACATGACAACTATATTAATTTCCTTTTTTTTGGTCTCATACATTTTCTTCAGAAACAAACTTGTCAAAGTAAAAGAAAGAAAAAATGTTTGTAACTGATAGAGACAAAACAAAACAGAAAACAAAGGAAAAGAAGTAAGTGTCAATTTCATTCAAATGGAAAGTCCATTCGAGGCCATTCATTTATTACCTACAACTCATCAATAATTCATATTGAAGGTATTCAAAAGGAGAGATAAATGATTAATCATAATTAAGGAAAGTCGAGGCTTATGAGGAGTGATTTGGATGCTAATGGGGGAAAATGACAAATTTGTTGGTTTGATTTTGATCTTAGTGATCTTTGGAAAGAAGAAAAATGTTTGTTTTTTGAAGAGATTTTTGTAAGAAAATTTGAATTTTTTATTGCTATAAAATTTTCTAATTTTTAGTGAAATTTTGTGGTCTGTAGATAAGGTGTTTATTAAAAAAATCAATTTTCTAAAATTCAATTTATAAATTTCAAAATTTGCCAAAAATCAGGAAAAATCTTCAATTTACATTTTTACAATTTGTAAATCTTCAATTTACGGAACATCCAAACCTACCTCTAAATGTACATCTTTCTTTCGAATGACAAACAGCAAAGAACTTTCTCGTCTAATAGATTAAAAGCTTTCAAATTAATTCACCAGAATGGAAGTAAATGGGTGAGTGACTCATATTTACACCCAAACTAACTTTCATACTTAGTATATGGTTAACAAACAACCGAACAGAATTTATAACTTATTAAATTTCATTAATTTTGTATACGCGTTTATACAGCTGACTACTGCTGAGTGCTGTGTAAAACTTTTTCATAATGGTTAATCATGAAAATTATTGCATAGTAAAAGTTTTCAATTTTTCCCAAAGAAATTGTTAAACTTTTCAAAAGTAATCAATGAAGATTATTAAATTTTTGCTCTGTATTGAACTCCTTTTGAGTAGAAAAAAAAAGTTGAAATTGCAAAACATTGTGTAAAACTTTTACTAAGATGCTCAATTAAATTGATTTAAAATCTCAATTTTTTAACAAGTTTCATGAACTTTTGAGAAAGTATCAGTATTGCAATATGAAAGATTTGTGAAGAATAAATTGCCTATTAATAACTCAGATTGATTTTAATTGTGAATTTATGGATGTAAATTGAAGTTTGAAATTTTGTATCAACTTTCTCTACGTAAAAGCATTCAGGTAACTTCTTATGAATTATTTTTGTATATCCTGTAATTCTAAACCAATTTATGATTTTTTTTTCTCATTTTTTAATAAGAAAATTGAGGATTCTTAAAATAAAATTTCTAATTTTGATGCAAGTAAAAATTATGAACTTATTGCTTAATTTAAAGCATTTTAAATAAAATGTCATCAATTTTAGTGCATCTAAAAAAATTCAATGGTAGCAAATATTAAAAATGAATCAAATTAAATTTAAAATTCATATTCCAACAAAATTTTTTATCAAAAACCTTCAATTTCCTCCTCATCAATTTCATGCCCACGTGGCACAAAAATCGTTCTCAAATTTCCAATTAAAAATTAAAGAATTTCCTTAAATTACAAGATTGAATTTCATTAGAAATCTCATTTAAATCAAAAAATGTTCTCAACCATCAAAAAAATTTTTTAATATCTTATAAATTTGTCATGAAAAGTCTGCCTTTAAATTATTTGTCACATTACTTTTTTCACATTAAAAATTCTTCCTTTCTCGTGAAGGAATTAAGTCATATTTATTAAAATGTCCGATAGTAGAAAAAGTTTCTTCTTTTCCAATGTAAAAGAGGAGAAAGTTCACATCATAATGGATATAAAGGAGATGCTTACGAAGCATGAGAATCAGTATTAAAAAGGGGAGAGAGAGAGGAAGTCAGTGGAAAGACTTTTCAAATATTTGCCAATTAAAATGAGGAAAATGAATATTTTAAAGCCTCAATTTGCATATCATTAATATAATGAAAAGAAAAAGTTTCAATTCTCCATACGGAATCTTTTTGTGCTTGCCTGCCTGCCTTACATACATTGAAACAATGGAAAGAAAGAAAAGTAACGGAAGGATGGGATGAAATTGAGAAAATATTTCTATTGTTATATTGAAATTTGCCTAATCTTCATATTACTCTTTAATTTCATAATTATGTCAACACAAATTACGGTTGAATATTATATCGATTTCAACCTACAATGCGCACATACATACACGTAATCTCATTCACCATAGGAAGAAACTCATTCGGTAAAAACGTTTTTTAATGATTCTATGTAAATTGACTTGATGACAAAATGATAAGGATCTTAAATCTTTCATTTCGTAATCATTTTTTTGGCATACGTTACTCTTATATGTTTCCAGGGATGTTGGCTTTGTGATTGAATTTTTGGAGCTTTATTGAATTTTCATGAATTCAGTTTTAATACTTTAAGGGTCGTTCATAAATGACATTCAAAATTAACGGCCATTTTCAAAAAAAGAACAATAAAATTCTAAGAAATTCTATAGTTTTCGACCTCAACTCCCCCTTGGACGTCATTTATGAACGACCCCTTAAGTAAAATTTGTATATTTTTGTAGATTCAATTCCCATCAAGCACTCTAATTTTCAACATCTTAAGCTAGCTAATAATCAAAATTCCAACTCTGAAAATTACATTTTATGAAATAAAAAATGAAATACCTTCAGATATCTTACATATTTGCCGTACGTGAGGCATTTACATTTGCACACACAAGACTGTATATTACATTTTTTATTCGCAAGAAGAAAACCTTTTTAAAGATAGAAAAAAAAAAAATTTTGATGTCATCTTCGTCGCATATATAAATTTTTTTTTAATTTAGTGTTTACGATATTGCATTATAATTTTGTGCATTTTTCTTTCTTATTTACTATGAAAACGTAAAAAAGTTAGTATAAAAGTCATCGAGCGAGTTGTTGACAGAAACATAGTCAAGTTTCTTTGATTTTGTTAATTAGTGAATATAAAAATATTTTATAATATTTACAAGAACTGTTTGTGATTTTAATTTGCTGTTAAGGAATTTTCACAAAAGTTTTTATTTTTACTGTGAGAAAATGAAAGTCAGCATCACAGTCAGTCAAAGCATGTCAGACATTTTTACTTTTACTCGAAAAAATTGCATCAAACATTTTGTTGCAGAACATGAGACATGCAATGCATATCGCCGAGATTTATATTGTCTAAACCCGATGTCCTATAAATACATCACACCGCCAGGTTTATTAAAATAGAATATTTTATGTAAAATTAAGTACGTCTCGACGTTATTTTCTCGCTCGTCATATGCAATAAACTGCAATTGCTGCAGTTTCAATTATCTACGTTAACTCAATTGCAATAAATCTCTTTCTTTCTTTCTTGTGCTTCTTTATAATAGAAAGGAATAAAAAAATAAATATAATAAAACACATGAAATTTCTCATCAGCAATTGTAAGACGCGACGAAATAAAAGAATAAGATGAAATTATTTATTTTTTTTTCATATTAGAAATGCACAAACAAGAGAAAAAAAGTTTTTCTTTCTTTATTTTCTCGAGAAAAAAAAAATACCAAATAATATAAAAAGATTCTCATTACTACGAAAATAAGGCTGATCAGACAACAAGAGCTGTCAGACATGGAAATTAAAATAAGCCATGTTAATTTATATATTTTTTCATGCAATGCGTGTTTAGAGGTTCGGAATGAGATGTTTTTATGTGATTTGTTCTGAAACTTTTATTGGATTTTGAGTTCGTTTTGTGAGAGTTTTTTTGGCAAAATTTTAAATTTTTGAAAGATTTACATTTGAATTTTTTACCAAATTATTTTTTTCTGAAACTAAATTAGCTAAATAACCTCTTAATTCGAACTCATTAGCCTTAAAGAAATATCTAAACACAAAAACTTCAAAATAATATAAAATATTTACAAACAGTCTTCACAATGTATACATAAAGTAATGTATCTACGCATTATTGAACCTCTCGGAAAAACCCAATTATATCCATTATGTACAATATAAACAGATAATTTTTTACCGAAAATATTGATTAATTTTTTCTCAAAATCAATCGACCTTAGGTGTGTAAATAAGACTCTTAATGATTAATAAGAACATTAAAACAAGAAAAATTTACATAAACTGAACAAACTTCGGTCATTTTGGAAGCAAGACACCCTACAACCCACATCGCCTGTTCAGAATTTCATTACCCTTAAATTATTGTTGATGAAAATGAAATTAACAAGCAAATAAAATAAAATTCCGATTTCGGTATGTTATTAAGGAGATGCTTTTGCCTCCAACACACAGTTCTTACCACATCGCGAAAAGCAAGTGGAAAAGTAGCAGCAAAAAAAAATAAAGATGAAGAATTTTTGTTGCTCTTGTTAGAAGCAGCATGAAAAATAAGAAAAAAAGAAGAAGCAAAGTCGAGACGATGGGTATGAGAATTGAGAGTTTTTCAAGTGTGAAAATGCAAATGACACTACTTCGTAATAAAATTAGACAGATAGGAAGAAAAATTTACCCTCTTAAGCATCTGATGCTGCATGTCAGCACGAAATTGTACTTAAAATCTTAATTATTTTAATTCAACAATTAACAAATAATGAGAAAGTAAGTAAGTTAAAGTTTGACTATGATGCATTTACAGAGAGTCAGAGTTTCAATTTCTGTGATAAATTTTATTGTTTTTTTTTGGTTTTAAAATGCCAAAATGTGGCAAATACTTTAGGATATCTATTAAGAGATCTATTAATCTATTGTCTACTAAGACAGAAGTTCAATTCCTAATAAACCTAAAAAATCTCAAATTATTACATAAAGTTCAAATCCTGTCCAATTACATCCTCATATGGCCCCCATATAGTCAATATACCAACTCTGAAGTAAAAACTAAAGCACATCACGAAAATGGAACGAGGAAAATTAATTTTTAAAATTTAATGCATTGCATTCCTCGATCGACAGCTGTAAGAATATGAAATTGACATTTTTTTCTCTCCATTTTCGTTCTTTAATTAAATCCATCAATTTGAGTTTTTTTTTTCTTCTTCATTCCATTTCTCATTTATTTTACTTTATTTTCGATGTTGGAATTACTTCGAAGCCTTTCGTGTCAAATGAAATATTGAAATAAAAAAAGGAAGAACAAAAAAATCGAAAATGAATGAGACTGGATGGAGAAGTCTTATAAATATATAATGCTTTTGTATCTATTTCTGTTGTTCTCTTCCATTCTACTTAGATCCTAATTACACGTAATCGCTAAATATACTTACATCAATACTTCCACTTCTCGAATAGCAAAAAAGGAACCCGTTTATTGGATATTTCTCTTTCTTGTACAAATAAAGTGTCCGTTTAAGCTCACAAAAGAAGAATTTTTCCTTCCTTCTTTTATATTTTATTTTATTTTAATTTATTTATTTTTTCTTATATATTTTTTGGGTTCACAAATGAAACTTTGACTGGCACTGAACAACAACACTAAAATATACAACAGTAGGTCGTCGTCGTTAGTCAAGAGATGGATGTGTATTTTCTGTAGAATATTGAAGTTCTCGTTCACACACAAAAAATGTAAGTACACACTGGCGTGTAAGGAGGGGAGGGTTCACAAATTTAGTTTATAAATATTTAATTCACTGAGAGCTGTTCGAATCCTTCACAAGTTTTTCCTCTTTTTTTCTTTTCAATATAAACTTTTTTTTTGTTGTGTATATATCGTATCAATTTGATGAAGATATTATTATTGTTATTGTTTATTGAATGTAGTCAAGAAGTTTCTTACAAATCGATTGAAATGGAAATTTCACTTTTTATCTCACTTCACGTTTAAAAACACCGGAGATGTGTATATGCTTCCAAAAAAACAGTTGCAAATATTTTTTATTATTTTTTTCCCAAGAACAACAGATCAAGTCTGACGTTTCAATTAGCCTCTTTAATAATATTTGCAGAGGATATAATTTCAACACGAATTATATCAACGCGATATAATAAATAAATATTATTTCTCAGTAGCAGTATATGTGTGTTTTTGGGGGGATATGCAACAAGAGATATTCAATAAGGATATGCGAATAAATAATTGAATTGATGATCCTCGTATAGTCGCTTGTCAAAATAAAATATATATCGACTGATGTGACTAACTTTTTTTTCTCTCTCTTTCTGTATTTCTCTTCCGTGTTTAATTCTCTCGTGTATGAGATGACTTTTTTATTATTATTTTATTATTGGTACCCTTAAATCTTCCGTTTTTATTAACTCGATTTAAATTAATTAAATACAATTTACTGATGTAATATGATTTTATTTATTTTTATGATTTTTGTAAAATGTACTGGTACTGCTGGGTAAATTTGATAATGAAAAAGCGGTTAAAAGGTTGATAAGAACACCCGATTTGATCAAAACTCTCCTAAAGACTGACGTTTACAAATGCCGAAACCGAATGTAGATGAAAAAAAAAGAAATATTTTTTTTTTCACCTTTACTGTTGCGGAGGATGCTTTTGCGGAGTGGCATTTCTTGCGCATGTGACGTCATTAATTGAAAAAGGATAGAATGAGTGTGCGAATAATGCGACTCTATTGTCAATGTAATTTTCTTCCACGTGATAGAAAGCATAAGGATGATGTAAATATAGCAAAACACAAACCGGAAATTAATGACAACCTTTCGACGTTTTGTTTCTTCACTTCTTTTCTCTGTTGTTTTCGTTTCAAGTGCCTCACCTCCTTCCACCTCATCTACACAATGCTGCGTGTATCACATATAATTCTTTTATGTCTTTTTATTGTCTTTATGTTATAGCATACATTTCTCCTTTATTTTACAGCATGTAAACTGACTGACTCACTCACTCTCACTCTCTCTCGCTCATTTTTATTTATTAATATTTTTTTTTTTATTTTCATTCTTGATGTTTTTTGAGAGTCATGTAAAAAAAAATTATGGGAGATGTAACCAAGACATATGGATTGTGGGGGGTGAGGGGTGATGAGACATAAGGCAAAATATACTATACATGGCATATACAGAGAGAAATAAGAGGAAAAAGGAACCGAAAATTTCTTAATGACTTTTTGTGGTTTTACAAATGCGAAATATGTCGTTTTCATTTTCAAATATGAATATGATTTGGGTTTTGAAACAAATACACACATATAAATAAAGTTTGTAGATAGATGTCGGTTAGTAGAGTAAGTTCTGGATTGTTATAATATATTTCCATAACATAGATTAAAATTTATAGAGAAGAATAAAAGAAGAAAAATCTTCAAAAGAAAAAAAATTTCAATTTCAATTTCTGAATTTTTTTTTTCATAATTTCTTCTTCATCGATTCTGCTACTTTTATTTTCCATTTCCTACTCATATCTTTTGGTTTTCCTTTTTGCGATTTTTGTCTGCTTTTTATTCTTACATTTTTGAGAATGAGGAGGAAATATTGTGATGAAAAATATTCTCCTTTTAAGCTTATAAGAGTTATTAAGCTAGAAATTCTTAGAAATTTATTTTATTTTTTTGTGACGCATTTTTTGGGCAACACATTAAGTTCTAGTTTTTGGTTAAAGAGTCATGTTGATGTGGGTTATCTGTTGATACTCCTACATATTGCAGCTTTAAGTAAATTTATTTTTTTTCTAGAGCAACTTCCAAGTATACACTTACTCCTACTTCTAAAAAAGTATTCTCTAGACACAGTTTAAAAATAGAATAAAATGGATTTTTAGATATATTCTTATTTGTTGTATACAGTTAAGGTTGCTTTTGTGGATTCGTTTTCAAATTAAAGGAATTCTAATCCAAACATTAACTGCAGACCAAAGTTAGAATGCAGTGATTTATTAGACTCTTTACTAAAATAAGGTAAAATAATAATGTGAGTTGAAGTTGTTCAGTAGCTTAGTGGTTCGATTCATTGATACTAAATTGTTGCAAAGCTATCACAAAGATCTCAAGAGTTCGAAACCTTGGCTAGTAAAATTTTTTAAATTTCTTTCTACTTACGACTTAATTGGAAAGTGCTTTCAAAAAACCCGATTATAAAAAAATTCATTCGCCAAATTCTTCAAAAATCAAGCATCATCATCATCTACAGATGCAAAATCGCAATTAATGAAGACAAACTGAATAAAAGTTTTCATCAAAAGGAAAAAGGTAAATAAACAGGTAAATCATTCATTGGAAATGAAAATTTTTATTCAGTCGAAAACTCACCGCAATCATGCGCGACATTTAGCATTCAATTTTTATAGACACAGATCCTCACTTGATATATTTTTTTTTGAAAATTACATCCACGTGAATGGAGAACAGAATCGTAATGTGTACACAAATTTGTTCTTCCTCTTTCCTTTTTTATTTACGGACTAAAAGCATAAAAGAAACAGAGAAAGAACCTTCATTTGGATGACGAAAAAGGCAGTAGAAAAATAAAGAGGAAAAAAAAGTTCACAGTTAAAAGTCAGTAGAACGACGTGAAGGAAAGTTCACCTGGAAAATAAATTACGTAATGCATTTTTTATGAACGGAATGGAGAAAGGAGACAGAAGCAGAGACAGAGTAAAATAACATAATGCATATAAATTCAGTAAATATTTTTATTTATTCATGTCTTGCACCTATGATTCTGCCATTTCTTATAATGCTCTTCATCCCTTTTAGTTTCTTTTTTTTCATTCTGCACTCTCTGTTTAAGTTTCAGCCAAAGACAAAATACTGGAAAAATCAGTGTGGCAACCAGAAACACAAGAGAATAAGTGAAAAATGAACACGAAACGGAGTTGTGAAGGAGACACTCAATATTTATACATTGATTCAAAGAACATAAATTATGTTTGTGAAAATGTAACGATGGAGGTGAAAATGGGTTGCTGTTGTGGAAATGATGTGGAACTAAGAAATTTTTAGTTGAAGCGGATGGGAGTAGTTTACTACTTCGATTTTGGTTTTCTATGAGGGACTTTAGGATTTGAACTTGTGTACTCAGAAGTTATAGATTCATCAATTAAAAGTAATGTTTCCTAACATCCAAACATCCCCCATACGTGCACATATTCGATGAGAAAAAAAAATAGATATGTGTTGTTTTCCTTCAACAGGCAACTAACAACAGTAAAACTTCATTTTCTTCTCCACCGTCTGTTGAAAATAATCATGGCAATTCCGAATGTTTTATAGTACTCGATATAAATTATTGGAATCAAATCAAACACGGTAGACTTTCACCCATGAAACATTTCTCATGCTCCGTTAGCTTTAAAGCATCTTTTTTTTTCTTCCTACCCAGCTTTGAATGTGAAACATAGGATCCTTAATGTACAAAATATACACAAGTTATATCTATATAGATAAATAATTTGATTTCGGTTGAGAGCACAAAGCAGAAATCAATAGAAAAAAAATATATATTGGAATTCACCATAAAATATTTCAAAGGCATCTCTTAAGTAAATTTTCATAAGCATTGAGGAGGAATGAAAAAAAAAGATAATTTTTATCGAGATGTTCTTCCTGGAAGTGAATTGTTTGTGAAAAGGATCACTTTGTCTGAATTTATGTCGTTGTCTTTTGTAGTAGTCTCTTTGGCTTTATCAAGTTTTGAAGCACTTAATTAAAAAAATTTCCTGCCTTTAATTTCACGGTTAAATAATTTTTGGGGTCATGTCAAAGGAAAATGACAGAAATTGATATTTAAATGGACATTGTATTAATAGGCTGTCACTTTAATATCATACACTTAAATTTAATTGAATCAGTCAAATTTGAAGTTTCAAAATTTTTAGTTACTCTAAGAAATTTTTATATCATGAATAACACATGCTCACCCCCAACATCCCAATTCAACATTCACAAAGGCTACCAAAAACCCAGAAAATCTATGATAAGCTCTAATTATCAGAGCCTGTGATGTGAAAATTAGCGAAAATAATTTATTATAAAGAAGTTATGAACAACATGATGAATGATGAAAATTAAGAACAACACAAGCAAAGTTTTGTCTTTCAAGCAACAAATATTGATCATGATGCGGAAAAAAATTTAGTTATAAACTTGAGAAAATTTTCTTATTCTTTGGTTTGAAGGGTTGATTTAAATTTGGAGCATTTTTATCGTACATTGGATTTTGAGATTAAGTTTTTTGGAGGATTATTAGAAAATGATGACTAAAACTTCAGTCGAAAGGAAGAAAAAAGAAAATGTAGGATTTTGACGACATTTATGTACAGTGACACAAGTACCTATGAATTTTTTTTTTTTTGAGTATATCAAAAATTTCCATAATATATGTTGAAAAGAAATCTTCAAAAAAAAAAAGAATCCTTAAGAGCCTTTTTATTCGAAATATGCTCTAGATATGTAATAATCCACATACATACACAACAGCCATTATACTTTGGTTTAAGATAAAACAAATTGAATATATCCAATAAACGTTCTCATATGACAAGCATTTTTTTTTCTCATATATTCAACAAAATTGACTCAAAATTAAATACCTAAAGGAAAAAAAATTGAAAAAATTTTGTTGAAAAATATGCAAACATGCTTATGCTTCCGTACTGAACACAAAAAAAGTTCTCTTCTCAATTTTATTCTATTCAAATTTGTGAAGTCAACATATCATCATGCATATAGTCTCATAATGAAAATGAACTGAACTGCTCAAATCATGTGCATACAGCAACATTCATTTCCAGCTAATGAATGAATGAAAAAAAAAATAAATTTTCAAAATTAAACGATGAGATTTTGACATGTTTTAGTTCAAACATATCATTAATTAAATGCACAAACTTTTTGAACATGCTGTGGAATTCAATACTGCAAACATTTCGATGTGCAAAATTAAATAATGATTCTATGATTGAGCTATGTGCTTTATTTACATAGAAGTTATAATGTGAGTGAACTTTTTGCTGAAAATTATTAATTTTTTAGTGACATTTTTAAATCCAAATATTTTCTTATTTCAACTGTCATTTAATATTCAAAATTTTCTACAACAGTTAGTTGATATTCCCCTTGTAATGTTGTTAGCCCCTATTTCATAATAATCCCGAATAGACAAAGAGTACGCTCAGAGTACGCTCAACTTTTGGCTGAGTATACTCACTTGAGCATGCTCATTCATACAAAATTTGATCGCACTACTTTACGCATTTGAGCACGTCATTTGAGCATACTCTGAGCATACTCATTGAGTGTACTCAGAGCATACTAATTGCATACAATTGAGCATGCTCATAAGTATACTCATGAGTGTACTCATTAAGCATGCTCATAAGTACACTCTGAGTATACTCAAATAATCGTTCAAAATTTTAAAAAATAAATATTTTTTTATACTTTTTCACATTTTTGGAATATTTTTTATTAATCTGTAGCATTTGTACTGTTTTAGGATAAATTTTATTTATTAGTAAATCTGAAATGAAACTTAGAAAATTTTTGATTTTACCTGGATTCGAACCCATGACCGCTCTGTTGCTGTTGAGACCTTCACCTTAACCGTTGCGCCACTGCTACTTTTTACCTATATAATAATTTTTGGCAAAAGGCACATATAAATTATTATATATGTAAAATACTCTAAAACGGGTCTCATATTGTCTTATTAGACTTTTAACATGCTTAAAAGTCATAATTCCCAAAAAAATATTTATAATAATTGAATCTTTCACTTGTGAAGTATATAAAAATATCACAAAATTTTTGAGCATACTCATGAGCATACTCAAAAACTTAGAGAAAATTTTAAAAATCAAAGATTTTTTAAGGATTCTAGTGAGCATGCTCAGAGTATACTCAAGAGTATACTCAAGAGTATACTCAAAATAAGCACGTAAAAGTCTAATGAGAGAATTTTTTTGAGTGTACTCAGCACGTACTCAAGAGTATACTCAAGATGAGCATACTCAATTTTCTAAAATTTAGCATGCTCATGAGCATACTCAAAAAATTAGAGAAAATTTTAAAAATCAAAGAATTTTTAAGAATTCTAGTGAGCATGCTCAGAGTATACTCAAGAGTATACTCAAAATGAGCACGTAATAGTCTAATGAGAGAATTTTTTTTGAGTGTACTCAGCACGTACTCAAGAGTATACTCAAGATTAGCATACTCGATTTTCTACAATTTAGCATGCTCATGAGTATACTCAATCGAACGTGCTCATTTAATTTTTGAAACAATTTATTGAGCACATTCAGAGTATACTCAAGTGAGTGTACTCAGCTGAGTACGTGAAGTCATATTTTTGAGTATGTTCATAAGTATACTCAGTTGAACATGCTCATCAATAAATTTTTATTTTTTTATGAGTATATTCAGAGTATACTTATGAGTATGCTCAAGTGAGTGTACTCAGCTGAGCACGTAAAACAGTGTTTTTGAGCATACTCAGTAACGTGCTCAAAAAACTGAGCATGCTCAATGTTTATTCGGGAATATTCATTATCCTCCTGATCTTTAAAGAATAAACATCGTTGTTATCAAATCAAATCTAAGAGGAATTTCTAATTAAAAACATATTTATAAATTTGCATTGTTATTATTAATTCAATGCTATTTAAAGGATAAAATTTGAAACAGTTCATTGACTGTTGGAAGTGCATCAAATAGACATTTTCCTATTTAATACAAAACACACATATTTATTTAAAATTTAAAACAATTTAAAATAAAATTGTTTAACTTCCAAATTAAGCTATTGATAAAACAGCTTAATACGATCATGTTTCTACTCATTATTTACAGCTTATACAAACACAAAATGTTTTAATAACAAACTCATAATGACGAATTATTGTCAAAATATCTACACAATGTTAAATTGACATTCATTTTGAATGTAAACAGTAACAAACAGTCATTTTAATTAGTATAATAATTTCAATCCTTATAAATTCATTAAGATTATTATCAAATAGAATATGTACTTACCCGAAAATGATTATGAATGACTTTCGCGTGAATATCAACTTAACACGAGTGAACTTTAATCAATTGAGGATGAATTTCCATTATTATGTTTTTCAATTTAATTGCTACCTGCATCATCATGTATGAGTTTCAATGTAAGCTTCATCATGTCGCTTATGACAGTGAATGATAAAACTATTGTATGGAAAAACATTTTGCTGCAAATATGAGGAGTTAAATGAATGTATGTGTATGCATTTTTGAGTTCATAAATGTTACAAAAGGCATCCTCATATATATTGTTTTATATGATACATTTACAGTCATGTAGCTTCCCGAGAAGCTTTGGTTTGGGGATTGATTTCAATTGGATGCTGCTTGGGGATCACCTTTTGAAAAAGAAGGTTCGAAGTGGGTAAGAATTAAGTGTATTTTGTACTTGAGAGGTCTTAAACCTTTCTTGCAATTTGATACATAAGGACAAAATTTAAAACTTTGAGTATTATTTTTTAAGAAAAAGCTTTCAAGAAAAGCACTGATGATAAAAACATGATCCATCAAAAAACACTCATAACTCAAACAAGTGCCGATTTATGGCATCCAACAGTCAAAACATTCACGATAATTTTCCTAATAGTACCATGCATGTGTATCATCATAACTCAATTTCAAGGTAGCACAGACAGAATCCCCTTATCAAATTATATCCATGATATCAAATAGCATCAGTTACCGTGTGAGACGTGCTGCAATCTGGAAATGGATAGCTCGGAATCATCATGTATGTAAGGAATGTAAGAAGGGATAGCAAAAATAATTTTTCATGTGAAAATTAATTCTCGTTGCTTTATGCAACAACTCAGAGCAATTTCTGTATTTTTTTTTTTGCAGTTTGTAAAGATTCACAGTGAAATGAGAAACTTTTCTTCGGCACTTTATAAATTAGATTGGATGTGAAAGTTTCTTGCAATCTTTTTCTTTTCAGTTTCGCCTTCGTACGTTTCATTTTGCCTCAAATCAATTAGAAAAGTTTTTAGATTACATTTTAACACTTGACTGTACATGACACAGTTTCTCATCCTCCAAGCATTAATTCTTATATTTCATTCATTCATTCATTTTCATTTCAAATGTACAATTTTTTTTGTTGCTGCTGTCTCAAACTTCATTTGACAGCAAATACAATTTCTGCTCGCGCAATGAAAATCAATTTTAATTAATTTCAAACAATGGGCTTCAATATTTTCAATACACAATGCAAAAAGCTTCGAATATGCTCTACATATATGTTTGTATATATTGCTTATTCTGATCTCTTTCCAAGCCTTTTGTATTTTTCAATTTCAATCTAAACACATCCACACATATACTCATAGTCATTTATTATAGGGTATGTGGTTGAAATTTGTCATTGATGATTGCGGAATGGAAGCGCAGATACTCTTTTGGGGATGTATACCTGAAAATTTAAGTGTTAAACTTTATATTAACGCTGATTCTGCTGTCTGCTTTCATTTTATTGACTGATCTTTGACAGTTGAATTTATTCATATAAAGGTATGGAAACTTGAAAATATTAAGAATGTTTTAATCGATTTTAAGGTTATAGTCAATATTTATATATGTCTTCATATAAGAAAAATGACCGTTATTTTTTTCAAATTTTTGAAAAATTTCACTAACAGTATCAAATTTTCAGTACAAAAAACTGAGCAACTCAACTGAGCTATGGTCGGCGTTTGGTCGATGCTCAGTTGTATGAAGACATATAGATATATTGGTTATAGTCTTGAAATTTTTTAAATTTAGGTCGTAATTGACAATAAAGGTAGCCTTTAAGTTTTACCAATTAAACTATTCTATGTCATGTCACCATTCAGATGGACGAATTGTAGTTAATAATACCTATCACATTCACAAATAACACTTCAAAAAAAGCAGCACATATATTCAGCATTGTGTCGAGAATGAGTAGAGCAAGTGAAAAATAAAAGTTTGACTTTTGTTAAAGCAATAGCTGAACTGTAATATTATTATTTATTGTCGCTCTCCTCTTATTCAATTCATCTCATAAGCTTATGTTGCTACTACTTCACATCATATCCATGCACATCCTCCTTTATGTATGCATGTGTATAATGAAAAATATGCTGATGTAAGGTATTTTATCTCTTGATACAACCGACATCCTAACAATGAATGAAGAGGCAATTTATGCAATTTTACAATGTAATGATTTTTTTTGTTCACTGCCTTCTCGTTTTTAATGAAAAAAGTGAGTGAGAGAAGAAAAAAATCGCTGTTGTTTGCTGATCTGAAAAATGAGAGGAGGAACAGAAAAAAAAGTTTTTCCTTTGTTGAACTTAATGAAGCAATAAAAATCCTTTAAAATTAGGAAATACTTGGCTATTTATAGGAAAGTTTATGATAAAGTTTCCAGAAGCGCAACGAGTCAAGCAAAATCTGAAGTCATTTAAAGCCATCAGTGCCGCAAAGAAGCACGAACAATAAAGGTGGAAGCTGGGGAAGTTTAAATGGGTGAATTATTGCTACTAAAGTTGTGCCACCTGTTTCATTCCATTTCATATGAAATAATGGAGATGATGATGACGCTTTAAAGATTATTCTTTATTCCTTTTCCTCTTCCTCTTTGCTTCCAGTATTATTTCTAACGTTCTGTCTGTTTTGATAGGCATCGCTTAGTTGATTATTTATAATTCCGTTATTAATATTAATACAACGTACACATGAGCTCAATTAAATGCCAAGCGTAGGAAAAACATTCAATTGGAACTGGAAGAAAGTAGGGGAGTAATTGTGGATGGCTTTTGTGGTGAATTTGTATGTTTTGTGTTTTTATGTACTTTTTGTGTTACTTACGGATTTAAAATTTACCTAATTCTGTTTAATTCTTACCAAAAAAATATAAATTAGATGTTTATTGTTTAAAAGTTCAAATCAGACTGAATGTTTTGTTTTTATTATAAAGGGAAAGAAAACTATGATGTTTTGATTATTATTCAAATTATAAAAAACCGTTAAGTCTTAATTTATATGAATTTATATAAAAATATTATTAAGGAACTAATGAACGCTCACATAAATATATTTTCGATTTTCTTGTCTAATCCTCATTATTGTTAATTCTAAGAATTCTAGTGAAGCATCAAAATCTTCCTGAAAATTAATGCTCATTTTGAGAAAAGATAATCTTTATCTCAGTACATAAATCCTCAATCGCTCTCGTCAAAAAAGAAACAATGAAATAAATTTACCTCAAAATTATTGCTACAACTACGCACCAGATAATTTCTAATTTCTGAAAAAATTTTTTATTTCCATTTATTTCTGTTGCTTTAATATTAATTGACTATGATCACGCAACAACACTTTTATTTTCACTTTTCCAACCCAACACCATCCTCCATGTACATATTAATATGTGTGTATGCCATACACTTTACAGTCTCTGTAACGCTTACGTTCCTATGATTTTATCATAATTTTTCTCTCAATTACGGATTACACGAAATGGAAAAAAACAAGCATTAAGTAAAACACATATAGACTTGCTGCACACATACATCAAGTTATGTCAACAAAAGCACCCAAGATTGATTACAATATGAACGTTAAGGTTGGGGTCTAAGTTATGTGTGAATGTATGTATGAAGCATACAATTTAGTTCTGCACATTTTCTCATGTCATAATAATGTTCATTCCTTGTTATCGACGTCGACACTAAAGTGTTGTGTAATTTTTAATGGTTTACAGTGTGAAAACATCTGTAAGAATAATGTCATGCTAACATCTAAGGACGTCTCTTCTATAGTCGCTTGTTATATTGTCTACGGTCAATTGTTGAATTTTTCAGCAATCGATAGCAATTTAAAGGAAAATTTATGAAACACTTTGGATCTCTACGGAAGTATACATAAGTAGCTCTTCTCCATCCCAGCAATTCTAATAAAAATAAAAATAATAATAACAATAATTGCAGATCGTAGGTCGTTTTTGTAAATTGCTGTAAATTCGGTATACAAAGAAAATTAGCGCGCTTCATTATAAAAAAGAAACCAACGTTTATGGATGGAGAGAAATGTAAAAGGATGATAGGCAAATGTGCGGTGGCAACAGAAGGATTACAGCTTTAAACATTAATAATTCTGTCGGTTTTTTTGGATGTAAAAGAGATGGAGTGAAAGAAAATATTTTTTTGTCTGTGTGTATGTGAGCTGTGTTGTGTCGGTGGGTAAGGATTAATGATTACATTTTTTAATTAACTTTCTTTCATAGTAGGAGTTTGAAGACAGAAAAACGAGACATTAATCCTCTAAGGCATGAATACGTACACATATACGCAGAGGGGGGCGAGAATTTTTTTTTTCGCTAAATTCTTGTCAAAATTTTAACAAGAAGGAACTTAATTGGCGCATTTTTCTGAGGGTTTGAGTTTTTTGAGGTTATGTGGCTTTTTCCTAGTTTCGTGTTCCTTTTGTTGTCTCTTAAATGGTTTAAGGTTTAATTCTGCTAATAAATTCTTTTGGTCATTTTTTTACATTTTATAGCACCCCCAAATACAAAACAATATCCTCAATGCCAACCAACCACCCAAACTGACAACAAGATCCTTCCAAAACAAGCTTTAAAAAAATTGAACGGTAGGCTGTGTGATGGAATGTAAAAAATAGAGGAAAGAAAATTTTTCATACAACATTTGTTAAAGATTTAATTAAGGTTTTCGTCGTACTACCTGCGCTTCTATAATTTGTAAAGGTAAAATAATACTAATAATAATGAGAGCAGTTAGAACAACATTATTTTTTCCAGTAACACAGATTTTCCTCCCATCTCATTCACTAATTGAGGAGAAATATTTCGTTTCATAAAGAAATTTAACATTGAAGCACTTTCGGAAAGGATAAGGATTATGTTGAAATTAATAACGATAAAATCTTTACATTCAACCTTTTGTTGTCTTCATCGTAGATTATTTTCTATCGTCTTCAATCGCATTCAATAATTAAGGTACGCTTAAGATCATTCATAAATATTCAACAAATCAATTAGACAGTAATAACTAATGCTGTCTCACTCTCAATTTTCTTATCGCTTCCAGCAGTCAATTAGAATCTCACTTAATACAATATGCTTAATCCTATTGTTTTAAATAAAATTCCAGGTAGCAACAATCAAATTTGTTGTAGTAGTCTTTGTCTTTTAGCCTTAAAACCACAAACACAGCATGTCGCAAGTTTATAGACAGATAACAATTGAGTTTGGGGAAATGGAAATTGAAAAGGATGATTTTCGTGAGGAAGTGCTTAAATTGTTTTAAATTATTTGGCGAGTTAGAGTTTCTGTTGTGGTTTTAAAAGCTTCTTAACATTTTTTAGACAGTAAATCTTTAAGAATTAAATTAAGGCTAAAAGTGAATACGAAATTTTAATTAACAGAAATTTCTTACTTTAATTTTTGCGAAATACTCAAGGCTCAGACACTCATTAGAAAATTGTAAAAATTATACAATTTTTTCCAATTTTTTCAGTCAAAAAATTGTAAAAATTGTACAATTTTTGCAATTTTGCAATTTTTTCCATACAAAAATTGTAAAATTGTACAATTTTTTGCAATTTTTACAATTTTTAAAAATTGGAAAATTGGAAAAAATTGTACAGTTTTCTGATGAGTGTCTGAGCCTTGGAAATACTTTCAGACCCTTCGTTACTAAAAGTTTTTTACCCCTTTAAACTGATTTTTAGTCTGTTTTGAACTTTTAAACAATAAACATCTTATTAATTTATTTAAACTATGTAGTGTTTATTTTATTAATGTAGTTCCTAAAATTATGACATTAATAAAGGCTACATCGAAGTTGGAACTAAAATTTTCATAAAACCAGCATCTGCAATATACATTTTCAATTCTAATACAACTAAACTCTACCTTTCTCAAAATTTGACGAATATTCTCCTACCATACCACATTTCACATGCACCATAAATCTGATTCATTAAATCAATTAGCTCCTGAGCATTGAGGTCAATTAGTTTGCTCAAAAAACTGAACATTTCATCAGAAAAATGCATACATAGAGCATAAAAATGTACGAAACTAAATTACAGCATATTTTTCATATCCAACAGTCAGCTTAGCATGAGAGATGCGACAAAAGTTAAAAAAATTGCTTACAGCCTCGCAACATTTACAATGCCTACTCAAAATTGATTTTCATCCTCTTACTCTCATTTCCCTTTGTTCCTTTTGACTCTTTTTCTCGCTATGCTTTATTTCTGCTCTCTCTGTGGATATACATTTCGCATACTTTGCGGTATATGAAAATGAAACGGTGATAGGGACTTGAAGTTGGTTTTTTTGGTAATAGGAGACGCATTTTTTCATGCATTTATGCGCATAACTAGCTGGATGGAACTATAATCCTTTTCAAAGACAGGTTCTTTTATATCGTATGCCTAACTTAGAATATGTACGAAAACTGAACGTAAAAAAATAAAATAATAAAAAAATTATGCATAACCATCCAAACTGTAGATAAAAGCCACTTCCTTACCACTTGCAAAATCCGCTAAAAGTGTGTTGTTGTTGTAAAATATACAAAGCGATTATGACGGCAACCATGAGGGTCCTCAAACATACACATGCCAGCTTGTTCACATTCATGTATATCTCCATATCTTTATCCTACCTTCGTGTGTAGATGTGAGTGTATATTGAGATAGACATGTAGAGTGCAGTATTATATGGATGAATAAAAAGTAAAAAAATAAAATAAAAAAGGAGGAAAAAAAATTGAGATTCATGTTCATTAAAAAATCATTATGTTGTTTCATGGTGCTAAGGTTTAATTCTAATTTATTGTGTTCTTGGGATCACTCTGTTCCATTTCATGTGCTCCGCATACGAAATCACAGTTCTGACTGAAAAGGATTATGGTTCTTCCCTTCTCTCATCTCTCCACATTTTTTTGTAATAAATCTGTTTTGTAATTTAATTACAGTCTTGTCATACATAATATTTACCAAGAAAGCTCTCGTTTTGATATGCATTACATTCTACTTTGTGGTTAAGGATTATAGGGGGTTCTATCTGATCGATCTTCTTCTGATATGTCTGCTTCGATTTGCATAAAATTGAATTTGTAACGGTTAGAATTTTGAAAAGTGATTTCAAGATTTTATTGAAGTTTAACGAATTTTTGAAATTCAAAACCATACAAATGTTTTAAAATTGTAAGAACATTTGTATGGTTTTTATATTAATTTGAATTTTTAATGACTGTTGATCAATTTTCATAGCATTTTTTGCACTGATTTATATTCGAGCATTTAGATCCTCTATTAATAATTCTTCACAGTACTTCGTCTCCATTTTCCCCTTTACCGCTCATATCACAAATAAAACACTTCCTGTGACCAATCTGTATAGTAAATAGTAAGGATAACAGTATCATGATATTATATGCATAAAAAAGAGGGATATAAAAGGATAAAAAAAGAGTTCTTAGTGGATAAAAATTTATTACACAAAACACTTCTACAGCATGAGCATTAAATTTCTTCATCGTCTGTGACTTTTTGCATTTGTGTGAAACATTTTTTTTAGTTTTTGTCGTTTTCCCATCAGTACAACCATCCATCCTAATAACTCTTTTAAAAATTCTTACTTACTCAAAAATTAACCTAAAAACTACATTCATACATTCAGCTCTCAAACAGACAAAAAGACATAGAAATGTAATTCCTTAAAATATTTGTAACATTTTTTTAATGGAAAAGATTTAATGTCATGTTTACAGAGGATATGTCTCCACACAGGGATTTCTAGATTTCCTATATTATTATTATTATTATATTTAGTGTGAGTTTCTCTCCATTCAACTATGTTTATCCAATAGATCATGTACGACAAATTCAAATTACATACAAATAAAATGGAAAAGCTTTTTTTAGGAAAATTGAAAATTCATGTTTTAGAATTTTGTATAGTTAAAAATGGAATTAGGTATTTGAGGTTATATCCGAGATGAAGCCTTACCTAATTAAGAAATTCCCAAAGCATTTCATGCAAATTATTCCAAATTGGAGTTTAATGTCATTTTTTTATTATTTCCATTCCTTCTTGATTTTCATTTACTTCCAAAAAAAGGCTTCAAATCAATTTGAATTTATATAAAGCTGTGGTAAATGGCAATTAAATCACAGTCAGTAGCAATGTTGAATTATTTTTTTGGGGGTCTTTGGTTTGAAAAATTCTAAATTTATTTTTTTGCATATTAAAATTAAAATTTTTAAACAATTTTTAATTTGTTTTAAAAAAATTAAATCAGTTTAAAATTTAAAGACAAAAAAGTCCAAAAATAAAATTATTCAAACCATAGACCCCCATTCATTCTCACACTTCATAACATTGTTAAATAAGTGTCATTACTTATAAGTGGAAATATGATGAATGTTTTGTTGGATATGCATAGTCCTGTGGAACATTTTAATTAAAGGAAACATGGAAATAATCCATTAAAACTTTCTCCTGCCCCTTTGCTGATTCTCAAACTATTTATGATTCAATTTGTTGCTTTGCATGTGGAAGTTATGATTTTAATTAACTTTCATGCCATGATTTTCATGCTTTTGTGTCAAAAAATATTAAATTAATTTTTTCTTCTTCTATGCAGCATAAACTTTTGACTAACTTGATCGTGTCCATCAATTTTTTTCTTGTTAGATTTTTTAGATTGAAGCAATTGTAGTTGTTATGAGATAATAGCCAATAGCTGCTGTGCGTAAAGATGAAAATAAAGCTCTAAAGTTAACATCATGTTGTTTATGAAATTTCTAGCTTTTTGCTAGATCAGCATGACGTCATATTCATATTTAACGAGAAAAAATTGAATGAACGGTTAAATTTTGAATTGAGATCCAAAACCATACAAATTCAAATTTCAGTTGTCTGTTGTAAGGTTTTTCAGAATTGACAGTTAAATTTTGAATTTTAGAACCTCTCAAATGTTTTGATATATTTTGGAACCCTACAAATGTTTATTGATCAGCTGTTGTAAGGTTTTCAAAAATTCTGCATTTAATTGATTAAATGCGACTTTTATTGGAACTATTGTACAATTCTATGTATCAAATAGATTAGAAAACAATCCATTACATAACTGTCATTATAAATTCAAAAACATGTATGCACAATTTTGGTTAAGTCTTCTAGGTTTTTCTATTGTTTTCGCGAAAATAAAAAAGTAATAACATCACAAAAATACTCAAAATCTAGCTAAATTACATTAAATTATTACATTTTAGTTATCATGGCATCTTGCTTTGGCTTGATTATAAGTGGACGATTAGTTCAAACGGACTTCCAGCAAATTGATAGCACTAAATTCTTAATTAACATTTCTGATGCTGACAATATTAATTATTTAGTAACTTTCCTCACTGGAAGTATTCCATTACCCGTAGGAACAGCAGCAGCAGTCTATTGGAGTTGGCCAGATCCAATAAATCCATCAAAATGGCAATATTTAGGCTATATAAGCAATTCAAAACCATCGGCTATTTTTAAGATTTCACAGTTAAAAAAGTTACATGAACTAGAAACACAAGAGACAGTCATGCAATTTGGCGATTCTGCTATATCCCATGATGCTCAAATTGGCATATCTATTGAACCAGAGATGTCTGTGGCACAACAATCGACAATTGTGACTACAAATGAAGCTTCAACATATTTCGAATTTGGCAAAAGAATGCTCGAAAATTTCTTCAATTATGCTAGTTCCTTTACAATTAATCAGGCACAAATGACACCAAATCCATCAGAAACTTATGTACCATTATCAACGCTGACGACTTGGTTCCAAAACTTCCAACGACGCCTTGAACAAAATCCAAATTTCTGGAAGTGATCCAGTTACCATAAAGTTATGTGCTTACATCCATTAAGCTGTATTTTTGCTATTTCATACATGTAATTAAAGATTATGCTGTACAGGCAACTGTATACAGGCGAGAACCATACAATTCCTTGATAATTTGTAAGATTTTTCTTACAAAACCTGATAAAACCATATAAATTATCAAGGAATTGTACGGTTCTCACTTATATACAGACGCCTGTATTGCAGCCCTGAAAAAAGTTAAGAAATTTAAATAAATGAAAAGAAAAAATTATTTCTTTAATAAACCAAAAAAGCTTTGGATTTTGTTTTGCTTTATTAGAAATTCAATATGATCATTGAAATATTCATAATTTATTACAGCTTATGATCGTGGTCGTTCCTTCTTTTCTTTGTAAAGGGCAAGGAGTGAGACGTTTGCGACCTTGACAACCTGTAAGAATAAAAATTAATTAATAAATTATCTAATTTTATGCTGGATGTTATTGAATGAGGAACTAAAAAGTTGTCAGAATCTCTAAGTGCTAATCATTGGATATTTTCATGGGATTGGCTCTGAGATAAATTTGCTCATCATTCTAGCAACTTAATTAACAATATTATGTTTAATTCATACCTTAAATCTAACACCGGGAATGTCACCGACGGCATGACCCTTACGACCGAAACCAGCAACCAAAACTTCATCGTTTTCTTCAATGTAGTTCAAGCAACCGTCATTTGGTACGAATGCAGTAATTTTCTTGCCATTCTTGATCAATTGGACACGAACGCACTTTCTAATAGCAGAGTTAGGCTGTTTAGCTTCGACACCGCTGTAAATAGTTCAATTCTATAAGCTTAATTTTTTTTGGATGATTTTGTTTTTTTTTTTTTGTTAACAGAGATGTTAAGGCGCGCAGCTACTCACAGTATAATCCTGTGATTGGATATTGTAAGCACCAAATTCACATGGATAATACCGCGAATAGACACACAGATAATTCACAATTTTATTCACTTTGACACTGTCACTGGATGTTATACTTACACTTTTTCAAGTACGATTCCTTTAGCATGAGAAGCACCAGCAAATGGATTTGCCTTCCAGCGAGTTCCCAAGTGAGCCTTTTTGTAATCCTTATCG
Source organism: Chironomus striatipennis (assembly GCA_026123125.1). Taxonomy (NCBI): domain Eukaryota; kingdom Metazoa; phylum Arthropoda; class Insecta; order Diptera; family Chironomidae; genus Chironomus; species Chironomus striatipennis. The sequence goes on along the minus strand of CM047392.1, from coordinate 49,259,527 downwards.
GCCCATCTTTGATCACGTCTGTGTGTCTTGAGCTTACGAGCTGTTCTGATTCCTCTCGGTTTACCTAAAAAAATAATTAAAGATATCATTAATAATTGAATACAAATTTTTTTGAAGTTTTTAAAATCATGTCGGGATCTATGAATTATGCAATATTAATGTTCTAGACATCAAATTATATACGAAATAATCGTCTAATTAAGGATAAACTGTCTATAAACACATAAAATAAGTAGAAATATAAAACACGTGCCAAACGAAATGAAAATTATTAAAAAAATTAATGAAATTCACTTTTTTAGGCACTGCATTTATGCTTAACACATAGATCACAACTTATTTAACATATTTTAATGTAATTTAGTCACTTAAAACACTTATTTATAGCAATATTTATTTAATTTAAAATTTTTACGCACCCATGATTACTGATGAGAGTTGAAAAAGAAAGATTTACAGTTTGCGTATTTTTGAGCCCCTTTTTCATGAATTTATTTTCTTTGATTTGAATTTTGAAAAACCGTTAAAATTGTTGATGTAATTTGAGGCTAACTTAGTTGTTTTTGAAATGATTTAATAAGTTCAAGGAGCTATAAACAACATTATTTAATGATAAGATTAATAACAACATTCATAGCTAGTCTATAACAGAAAATAGTATACCGGTTATAAAAAATTCAAAAAAATTTGTCATCTCAGTAAAATTTTTCAAATTTATTCAAATAAAAACAAGTTAAACGTATTTTTTCTAATTTTTTATTGCTTCAGTGTTTTATTAAATTCCGCGATAATTATGGATTATTATCCAAATACAAAGAAAGCTAGACAATTAGACTTTTCGCGTCCAACGTTTAATGAGCCAATTATAACAATTCCACAAAATTCAGAAGGTAAAAGTTAAAAATTTCATTTTTTTTTTTTAAATTTTAAAATCATTTTTGTAAAAGTTTTAGTAAATTCTCGTGGTTTGAGTTCATATACAGCAGATGATGAGGAATCAGTCAATGATTTTGACTTATCGGAAGTTCCAAAAACAAAAGAGACTGAAAACATTAATGTCTACTTAAGATTACGTCCAACAAAGGAACAATGCGGATTTTATAAATTCAATGATAATACAGTAATAATTCCACAAGCATCTCATCTTAATCAACAAACAAGCACTGAAAAGCATTATGAATTTACATCAATTTTCAATGAAAAAGTCAATCAGATTCAAATTTATGATGAAATTGTTCGTCCATTACTTACAAAACCATTTGATATTCGTGGATCAACATTTGCAAGCTATGGAGTATCAAATTCGGGAAAGACATTCACAATTTTAGGTGATACATCAGCTGGATTGGTACCACGAGCCATTACACAAATTTTCACCGAATATGATTCAGTTATTGCTCCATATCCATACATTAAGGTCTTTAATGATGAAATTTCAGTGTTGAGTGATGAGAAGGTCGAGTACGAGATTGAAACATTGAATGAATTCATCATTGAGTCCAACAAGATTAATAAAGGAAAGGTTTTAAAGAATTGGCTTCACAATGACATTAATGCTGATCATGGATTTAAAGAAAAGACAGATTTGGTAGAAAAAGTTGATAAGATCTTCGTCTGGATGTCGTTTGTTGAGATTTATAATGAAAAGATCACAGATTTGTTGTCTTATAGTAAAAATACTGCTAGGCCATTAAAGATATTCTCAAATAGTGGTAATTCATACATTCGTGGAGCAACATGGCTGTATGCAAATAACAAAGAAATCGCACTAAAAATCCTAAGTTATGGACTTAATCGTATAAAATATTCAGCAACTGGAATTAATGATCATTCAAGTCGATCACATACAATACTTTTTATTAATTTAATTGCTGAATCTGGAATGGAATATCAGTTATCAAGCTTTAAGTTTTGTGATTTGGCCGGAGCTGAACGAACAAAAAAGACTGGAAATTTTGGCGATCGACTTAAGGAAGCGGGTGGAATTAATAATTCATTACTTGTACTTGGAAGATGTCTTGAGACTGTTAATGGAAATCAGAATAAGGAAAATAAGAAGCATCCAGATCGTGTTGTGCCTGTACGTGACTCAAAACTGACATTTTTGCTTCAAAGTTCATTGTTGGGACATGAAAAATTCGTTATGATTGTCAATTTGTATCCAATTGCTGAATTTTTGGAAGAAAATATTAATGTCCTCAAGTTTGGTTCCATTGCCAGTCAAATTGTGGTGAAGAAGCCAGAAGTTCGTACTTTTAAGCGACAATCATCAAGATATTCTTATCTCATGCAACAGTCATCAATGATGAATAATTCGATGAGAAATGAGAGCATGTAAGTTGCAAATTTTAGTCAGAAATTTTGAATTTGTAAGGTTTTGAGTTTGTAAAACATTTGTATGGTTTCATTTTTTAAAACATTTATATGGTTTTGTATGAATTGAAACATTTGTTATGTTTTGAAAATTCTTAAATTTGAATTTCAAAAAAACTGCCGAAATTTGAAATTCAAAAAAACCGTTGAAATTTGAATTTCAAAATAACCGTTGAAATTTGAATTTTAGAAAACCGCTGAAATTGAATTTTAGAAAACCGTTGAAATTTGAATTTTAGAAAACCGTTGAAATTTGAATTTCAAAATAACCGTTGAAATTTGAATTTCAAAATAACCGTTGAAATTTGAATTTTAGAAAACCGCTGAAATTGAATTTTAGAAAACCGTTGAAATTTGAATTTTAGAAAATCGTTAAAATTTGAATTTTAGAAAACCGTTAAATTTCAAATTTAAAAGATTCATTAATAATGCTATAATTTTTCCATTTCTAATCCATCTAGAATTGAAGAACACGACACGAATGATGAGTCAGAACTCGACGATTCCTTCAAATGGAGTTCAATGAGCCACGACGAACTTATAATGGAATTGCGTTCTCAAAAGTTGTTCATTGATGGACTAACAAAGAAATATGTTGAACGTGAAAAGGAAATTTCAGGAATGAGAATTCAACTATTGGCAAAACAGCAAGAAATTCGTGAACAGCTTGTTAAAAGAAATGAAGTTGACATTAATCTGGTGAAGGAATATTATGAGAAAAAAGTTTGTTGATAGATAATTTAATGCTGAATTAATTCTAATTAAATCCTTCATATTATTTTTAGATGGAAAATCAAAGAATCAGGCACGATCGTTTGATCAATGAAGCTAACTCTGAAATTGAATATTTAGAGAAGAAATTAAAGAAATATCGCGGTGACAATGAAACCGAGGAAAGTGAAGAAGATTCTGATGAAAATGAGGATGAAGATGATACAGAGGAAGTGGATATAATTGAAATTGATGAATAAGGATGTACAAATTGTCTTAATATTTATATTTTAATAAAATTTTTATAACGTATTTTTAAAATTCAAATTTTTGTTTTTAAGCTAATAAAGTTGATAAATAGACACAAAAAAATTTGTTTTCGCAAGAAATTGATTAAAAATAATGCCAGAAGAGATGGCAAAAACTGAAAAGTCATCAAATAAGGATGAAAAGAAGTCAAAGGAACCGAAGAAGGTCAAAACATTCTTAAATAAAATTGTTATAAGGAAATTACCTCCAAATTTGAGTAGCGAGCAATTTATTGAGATTATTTCGCCGATTCCTGAATATACAGACTTTTATTTCGTAAAAGCTGATTGGTCATTAGGTACAGAATCTACATCGCGTGCATATATTGAATTTAAGAACCAGGAAGATGTAAGAAATTAATTAAATTTAATGACATCAAATAATTGACATTTTAATCCACAGATCTTCATTTTTAAAGAGAAATTTGATGAATACGTGTTTATTGACAATGTACGAGGTACTGAATATCCAGCTATTGTAGAATATGCACCGTTTCAAGGACTTCCAAAGTCACGAGCACGCAAAAAGGACAAACATGTTGGCACAATTGAATCTGAACAGCATTTTCTTAACTTTTTGGACATGTTAAAGGCAGAAGAATCAGAAACGCAAAAGACAGAACCAAAACTAGAATACAGCTATCAAATTAAAGACGATAAGAAAATTACATCGACTCCACTTTTGGAATTTATTGCTGCTGCAAAGGAAGAGAAGCGTGAAGCTAAGGTGAGCTATTTTTCATGGATTTTGTAAATTTAAGTGGTGTTTAGTTGAATTTTGAAGATTTAAGAGTTTTTAAATTTTAACGGTTTCTTAAAATTCAAAATCGAAAACCATTCAAAAGTTTTTAGATTGATTAAAACAGTATTAATGTCGAAATATTTCCTAAAACCTTACAAATGTCAAATTTTTCAACATTTGTATTGATTTGAATTATTTTTGACTGTTGTAAGGTTTCGAAATTTAAATCTTAAAAATTCGTTAAACTTTCAATTTATTCATTCTTCATATCTAAATTAATTCCAAAATTTTAATTTCTAGAAAAAGAAAATCGAGGACAAAAAGAAGCAACGTGAAGATGAGAAACAAAAGAAAAAGATACAAATCGTTAAAAATATTCCAGAGCCAATAAAAGAGTCAAAAGAAGAAATCGTCTATGATGATGGCATAATGGTTCGTACAGTTCCATCACGTCTCGGTCGTAATGATAAAAATTCAAAGAGAGATTCAAAAGGCGACAATAAGTCTGTCGAGAAGGAAAATGCTGAAAAAGAAAAACGTGAAAAGCGAGAAAAAGAACGCGAAGAAAGGAAGAAAATTCAGCGTGAAAAAGATGAAAAACGTAAGCAGGAACGAGACCAGCAGAGAGCTAAAGAGCGTGAAGAAAAACGAGAAAAGGCCAAAATTGCTGAAAAGAAAGTCGAACAGACACAAAATGCTGTCGAGGAACCAGCAAAATCATCACAGCCACCAAAACGTGAGGTCAAACGTTACAGTGAATTACGTAAAGCTAGACTTGAGAAAAATGACTCAAAAGAGCCTGAAAATGTCGATGAAAATTCTAAATCTATAGACAAAGAGGAAGTTAAGCCTGAACCAGTTGAAAAAAGTGAACCAAGCAAGTCAGAAGATGCAAAATTCAAAAGAATTCAAGAATTACGTGAAAAACGTGCCAAACAAAAGGAAGAACGAAAAAATGCTGCAAAATCTAATGAAAATAAACAAGATAAAAGCAAATCCAACAAAGACTCAAAACCAGAATCTGAGAAATTGGAACCAACAGACACGAAAGATGAAATTGACAGTCAAGATAAAAAGGATGATCCACGATGGAAAAGAATTCAAGAAATGCGTGAACGACGTCAACGTGAAAAGGATGAACGAGCACAACGTCAAATTCGCAATAAAGATCGTCCAACAATTCAAATTTATCGTCCAAAAAGAGGATCAGACACAAAATCAGATGGAAATGGACGTTCGTCTGATGAAAATTCAGAATCAACTCGTAAATCAAAAAATGATGATCGAAAGCCATCCAGACGTGATTCACGAGACGAACGTAATCGAAAGAAAAATTCACGTCGAAGTAGCAGCGATAAAGGCGATGATGAAGTTTTTGATGAGCGTCAACTTGACGATCAAGTTGAATGTTCAACTAAGTCAAGTGACATTGTGACTGAAAAGATGGAAAAATTAACATTGGAACCTGTAAAAGATAGCAAGTCTGAAACAGAAAATTTAGAATAAAAAATGGATTTTTTTTTGTTGTTAATTAAAGATTTTTTTTTTTTAATAGAATATAAAAATTTTGGATTGTCCACGAGATTTCTTTGGCTTATGGATTAAAACTTTAAAGTTAATAAAAATTATGTCCTACACATCGGATCGTTTAATAAGTAATTTTTCAGGACTTGCAGTTCCAGTTGACTCATCAGAGACTGGATCGCTGCTTGCTGCTGTTGTCATTTTTGGCTTTACTGTTGGATTATTAATCTTTGCTTTTTTTCTCATCTGATTGACATTTCTACGATGAATGCAGTACAGACATCCAATGAATATTATTAAAAATCCTAATACTGAAAGTCCAATGATACTCCATGTTATTTGTGCTGTTTCGTGCTCGATTACTTGTCGTCTGATGCTCATACATTTTTCATAGTCGTCTGTTTCTGTGAATGATGTGTTATCGAATCTGCATTCTGGAATTTTAGGAAATTGAGAATTTGAATATTTAACGTTTATCAAAGTTTTGAAAATTTGAGGATTGAAAAAAAATTTAGCGGTTATTAAAATTTTGAAAATTTACCGGTTCAAAAAAAAAAAAATTAACGGTCATGAAAATTTTAAAAATTTGTCAGTACTTACTTAATCATTTTGAAATTTAACGGTTAAAAATATTTTGAAGTTTAACGGTCATATTCAAGTCATATTCAAAAAATTATTTTAAAAATTGACTCAAAATGATTTTTTTTTAAAATGATAATTCAAAAATTCAAAAAAGTTTTGATCGCTATTTTATAAAATTTTAAATTTTTAAATTTCTAAAATCGTTAAATTTCAAAATTTTAAAACCGTTAAAATTTCAAAATTTTCAAAATCGTTAAATTTCAAAATTTTTAAAATCGTTGAAATTCAAAATTTTTAAAATCGTTGAAATTCAAAATTTTTAAAATCGTTAAATTTCAAAATTTGAAAAATCGTTAAAAATTTTAAAATTTTTAAAAATTTGAGTTTTTATGAAGTTTAAAGTTTTTACCAGCAGAATTGCCATCACAGTAAAATGAAAAGATGTAAATGTCCCTCTTCCTTTCCAAAAATCTCGTAACTTTCTCACAATCACATTTCATATTCTTCAATCTTGAATCACTAATATTTACTTCCTTTAAATGACAAAATGGTGAGAACTGTTGTGGACTTAAATCCCTCAATGGATTAGATGAAAGGTTGAAATGATAAAGATCAGGTAAGATGCCAAGTTCCTTTGGAATTCTCTCAATATTATTTCGTGACAAGTCTAACTTCTGCAAAGGAGCAATTATTGGACTTGGAATGTTATCAAATGATCTGAATGAATTGTCAGCAAGATATAAGTTCCTTAATCGTGGAAGTTTGAATATTTCTGGTGGAACATGAATTAATCCATTTCCAGATAAATCCAGTGCCTCCAAATCTTCCAATTTTGCAAATGTTTCATCCTCAATGTCCCTAATTCGATTTTCTTGAAGATAAAGGAATTTAAGGTCTAAATATGGCTCAAATGACGTCCGATAGAGATTTTTGATATGATTGTGTGAAATGTCAAGAACCTAAAATGAAAATATTAAAGCACATGAGCATACACATCGTCAAAAATGACTTTCCATTTCCAAATACACAACAACCAATTTATTCTTAATTAATTTCAATTTAGAACTTATACCGCGGAGATGTTGCGGTTTGTGTGTATATGGAACTGCTTTAAATTGAATAAATGCTTACTTCTGTTGATGACTTTAAATTCTTTGGAATTTTGTCTAGATTTAAGTTTGTGCAGACATAGCCGACCATTTTCTTGACTCTTTCCAATTCACATCCGACGGGTTTGCTTGGATCTCGTGCAAATGCATCTGTATTGCTTATGTTGATGATTAGGAGGGAAAATGTTATCCAAATTATAAAGCTATTCATGATTTTTTTTTCTTATTCGTTATTTATCTGTGAATATGAGAATTAGAGAAATTGGATCAGTTATGGTAAGTAAGTTGAACGTGTATTGTGTCAATTGTTATTGATGGATTTACAAATATTTTTAATGCATATATACTTGCTTTGTGGTTAGTTCGATTATGTAGAAATGAAGATTGCAGTCACGATTTTTACCAAATACACTAATTTTTATGAATGTTATTTGAGTTAAATTTAAGTTGTAAAAAAAATTTGGAACGTTTTTTCAATTTAATTTTAAATTTAAATTCAAAATATTTGTAACGAATTTTTGTTTTTTGAATTTGTAACGGATTTTTGTATTTTGTTTTTTTTTTAATTGATTTGATTTGATTTGATTTTATTGTGTCGACCATCACGGTCCGTAATATATATACAATAGTTACAAAATTAATTTTATTTTTTTTTTTCAATTTAAAATTTGAATTTTACAAAAAATTTTCAATTTTGAATTTTAAAAAATCGTTAAAAATAAATAATTAAATTTGAAATAATTATATTTCAAAAAAAAAAAGTCAAAAATTTCAATAATCTTAAATTTTTTTTAAAATAATCAAAACCATTTAAATACATGAATATTGACTCAACCAAGTCAGATTATCGATGGACTCTTGCCCTTTTCACGATCACAAAGTTGCAGCATAAATTCTCATTCATGACATTTTATGCTACACACATAAAAATTCCAATGAATTAAAATCCAAAACGGATCAAATTAATCTTCATGTTGTGACTTTTTTTGCAAATTTCTTTTTGCCACCCTCCATCACAGCAGCTTCCCATTACAAGTGCAAAATTGCATCGCATCAAATTGATATGAATGAAAATGAAATTTAATAATTCTCCCATTTCGGTAACTTCAGAATGCATCTGTAAAGTCGTAACGAAAGAAAAAGTGTAGGTTCTAAGTCAATTGTGATCATTTAGCTTCAATTAGCTTCCGACTTTAGTGTAAAGAATTAATTAAATTAAAATTTCTAAAAGAAATATGAATATGAGTGTCCAGTGACTTGGAACAGTTCAGTTTGTGCTACTGTGCAGTATGTGCATTCAATTTTTATGCAAACGAGATTCATGAATGTGAATGAGATTAGAATAGAGGAAGATCAATAATTGATTATGGGATTGGCTTAGTCTCACAGTTAATTTGATTAAATTTGTCAAGCTTTGTGCTATGTATGTGAATTTACTGACTTTTTGTTCTCAGAATGTGTGACACATGATTTGCGATTGAATTGATTTTAATGCTTTTATTTTTTTTTGTGTTATTTGTGATTTTATTTATGACTCATTTAGTTTATTAAAATATTTAGAGTTTGAGAATTTAGGGATATGGCAGTTGTTTGAATTGAAATGTGAGCAATTTTAATTTTTTTTTTAAAAATAATTATTTTTCAAAATTTTAAGAATTTTTCAGATTGATTTCAGTTCTGAAAATTTAAAAAATTTGAAAAAAGAATTCATTTTAAATTTCTTTTTTTCTCAAAATTATTCAATTTTAAATTTGAATTTTTTGAGAATTTTGGGTCTACAGAGAATTATTTGTTTGAGATTAAGTTTAAACAAATCAAAGATTTGCGAATTTTTATAAAATTTTAATTTTTGATAATAAAAAAATTAAAATAACTTCAATTCACAAAAAACCTTATTTAAGAAATTTCTTTTAAAAATTTGTTTTTATATAAAAATTTTTATAACATTTAAAGTGAATTTAAATTATGAAATTCTTAAAATAATTTCTGTTTTAAGTTTTAAGTTCAAGGCAGAAAGTTCAATATTTTTTTCCTTATCATCATTATTTTTTAAAATTAATTAAAGATTATTTTATTCAATATGTATTAAAATTGACTGAATTTTTGAATTAAACTTCACAATTTATATTCAGATTATTTTAATCTCATTAACAATATTCTTTTATTAGGTATTTTCAAACAAATAAAGAATATTTTTAATAAGATTGAAATATTCTGAATGTTATAAATTGTGATTTTATTCATACTAAAAAGATTCCCAAAGAATTTTCATTCCCTTATCAAATTGCAACAATTTAACAAATGTTTTGATTTCTATTTATAATTGACATGAGATAATCAGAAATTCAAGAATAAAAAAGTAAAACTGATAAAATGAAAATAAACGCAATGAAAATGAATTTTTCATCGATGTCTATGTCACTAGCGCGTTCAATGATCCAAATAAATTGATCTCAATTCTCAATCTATATAAATCATTGATAACTATCAATCATAATATTTTGTTTGTTTATCGATTAACCACGAAAATTTATGAGTTTAAAGAATTTTGAGGGAATTTTATTGCATTCTTTTCTTTTTTTGTGATTTCTTTTTTGTGATTTCTTTTATTCAATTAAAATGTAGAATTTTTTAAAAATCAAATTGAAGAAAAATTTAAAATTGATTTGAACATTTTTGTTTGAATTGAAATATTTACAAAATTTTTTAAAAAAGTTTTTGAATATATTTTTTAAAAATTTATTTTTTTTTCTGAATTTAAAATCAAGTTTCAAAAATTATAATTACAGTTTTGAACAATTTTTGATAAAATTTTAAAATTAAATTTATGAATATTTTAAAATTTTTCAATTTTTTTAAAATTTAAAGCTTTTAAATTTAATTTGTGAATATTTTAAACTTTTTAAAAGTTTTTTTATTATGATTAAAATTTCATGAAATTTTACCAAAAATTAAAACAAATCTTGATTTCATAATTTTTTTAAAATCGAAAGTAAATTATCCAAAAAATTAAAATATAGAAATTTAAAATTTTTTTTTCAAAATCAGAATAACAACAAAAACTTATTCAATTTATTTCCAAATAAAAGGAAATCAAGTAGATCGCACAGCACCAAAAATGAAAACTTTTTCACGACATTGACGCAATTCCAAGCAAGTTTTTATTTTTTTTTTCAACTGATCTCGCAAATTAATTTATAGATACATCAATTTGAACATTCATTTATTGAAGGATTTATTGGCATTTTAAAGTTGTAAATAAAAAATTAATTTAAGTTTCCATTGTTTGAATCATGTATGCTTCTACTGCTCATTTTCATCACATGCATCACAATGCCTCTGAACTGTCTTTAATTGAAACAAATTTATGTGATGCAATTGTGATAATGTGTGATGTTGGAGACGAGAGGAACTAAATAAAAATAAAAATGCATTCAATTTGGAAATAAATGGAAGAGAATTTTTCTGCTTATGTTGAGATAAGAGACTATCGTTAAAATATGACAAATTTATTGCACTTGTAAAGTTTTTTTTTATTTTTCTTTCTTATCTGTGTGAGGATTTATACACTGATTCATGTCCGTGCTGTAAAAAAATCTAATCCCTAAAATTAACATAAAATTTCTTATGCAGATTATTTAGTTTTTTGGGTAAGAATAAACAGATTTTAATGCACAAATTTTTTGTTTTTATGACCTTGTAAAATTATGAATAGTTAAGTATGTACATGAATAGATTACCTAGTTTAAATTTGTATGAGTAAAAGGAGGCTCGGTTTAGACAATTAAGGAGAATTAACTTTAAAAACTTGAGAGAGAAAATTTTTGTATTTTTGTTGTGACTTAATTTGCATATTTAAGTTGCACGTAATCCTTACAAAAATTTGATTTTTAAAGATATTTAGAATTTGAGAAATTTTTAGTTATTCTTTTAAAATTTAAAATTGAAAAGGTAAAAATAGTTCAATTTAAGATTTTTAATTTGTTTTTTCTTTTGACTTCAATCATTTTAAATTTAAACAATTTTAGAATTTTTTTAAGTCAAAATTTTGAATACAAATTTAATATTTTTTCAATTTCATAATTTTTTAAAATTTGAATAAATAATTTAATTTTAATTTTAAAAAATATTGTAGTTTTTTTTTTTAATTTAATAGAATTTCAATTTGAAGATTAATAAAGTTCATAGAGATTTAAAAATTTTGTAAAATTTAATACAAACTACAGATTGATGAATTTGAATTTTGAATATTCAAATTTTTAAATTTTTAAATTTTTAAATTTTTATTTAAATCAATTTTTATTTTTATTTTATCAATTTTTTTTAAAAAAAGATTAAATTAAAACTTTTCAGCAATTAAATTTTTAATTAAAAAATTCAACAATTTTATTTCTCTATAAATTTTAATTCAACTTCATTCAACTTCATCAAATAATATTCAAATATTCACACTTCTTAATCCTCTCATTTTGTGTAATTTAAAAAGATTTTAAATTGTAAAAATTGCTCTAAACCCACAAAAAACCAAATCAAGCCATAAATCGTAACATTGGCATGATTATATTTACTTTTGTTTTTTAAAAAACCTTTAAATGCTGAATTAATAGTCTAACTAATTACCCAAAAAAAGCGATAATGCACAGATTTCCCTCCAAAAAAACTCAAGTCTTAATCGCTGTCTTAGTCTAATTTCAAAAAGAAAACGAAGAAAATTATGACTCGGTTAAGTGAGCAATTAACGTTCATAATAATTGTGTATTAATTGTTTGTGACTTACTATGAATTTAAATATTCGAAATCTGACCATAATCCACAAAAATATGAAGGCAACTCACCTGAACAATAATACTAAGATCTCTTTTTAAAAGAATTTTTTATTGAATTGATCTATCACGTCTCAATCCGTGGTTTACAGCCACTTGTTAATTAATTGGATCAATTTAAGTGCCTTTTATGTTATTCACATGTATGAGCGTCAAAATGAGTTCATCACAACGAACAGAACTGACATAAAGATGATGAGAAATTTTGTATTTTTTTTTAATATTTACTTTCGACTTATACCGACTGTGTCTATTTTTTCGAGAATAAATACTTTTTTTTCTTATCAAATGATGACAAAAAAAAGTTCGAGGCTTATCACAAAAGAATTTAAGAAAATTTATTTACAGTCACACGACAGGTTCACATTTGACACTTGTTGCTCTATTTCGATTTTGTTTTGTAGAATAAAAATTTTATAGACTCGCCCAAAGTCACATTTTCAATTAAAACTTTTCTTTTTTGATTAATTTTTCCTTGACTTATTCCAAAAACTAACCGAAAAACTAGTAACGATCTGATCAGCACGACAGTTGAACGTCAATTGATTAAGAAATTGTAACAAAAAAAAAATATATTTTTTCTCCGTAAGCTCTTAATTGATTGAGTTTGTAGTTGTGTACTCTCAATTTGTTAATTTGTTATGTGTAGCAGTGATAACAATATTTTTTTTGTGAGATATGCTTCATATTTCCTACCTGCTACTGTTTGTGTTCGTACGTAAATTTGTGCTTGGATGTGTGGGGATGAATGTGATCTGTTGTAAAATAATAAAGAGAATAATTTTTGTTTTGTTTTATGCGATCCTTTACTAACAATAGTGTATGACATTTTTACTCTTATTTGAGTTTGAAGCTTTAAAAAAATGTTTCGCATTTTAAAGCTTTTACTTTATACAGCATGCTATGATGCATCAATCGAAGTGTTCGTGAACAGGGTTGTAGCCAGGGGGGTTTGGGGTTTTGACATGCCCTACTTTGGAAAAATGCTTCAATCTGTTAGGGATTTTTTGAGAAAAAATTCCAAACTCCCCCTCCCCCCAAATTTTTCGGTAAAAAAAATTTAACTCCCCTCCTCGAAAAATTTCTAGCTACGCTCCTATTCGTGAAACATACTTTGAATGCAATTTGGATAGTTTTTATTCAAGTTTTTTTTATAATCAATTTTTAAAAACCCAATTTAAAATTCATCAAAGTAGACTGTTTTACTTCATGAGACCCCCTTGAATTTAATATTGGAGTCAATTTTATTTTTTAAAATATTTTTTTTTTTTTTAAATTTTAATAACAATGTATTGTAAAATAATGCAGAATACACAGTAAAACTTTCAACAAATGAAAAAAATAAATTGTTTAAAAAAACTTGTGAAGCTTGTAAAATCACAAGTTTTTGGTAGTATCCACCCCTTGCACAAAATAAAACTTTTAATAAATCGACATAGAATTTTCAAAAATCTTCGCCAGATCTTCCTTAGACTGTGCTTTTGGTGCCATTTTATTAACTCTTTCTTGCGGCAAAGTTCCTTCAACCAATTTTCCAACATCCTCACTCGAAAATCCCAAAGAATTTAATCCATTTTCAATTCCAATATCATTCATATATTTCCTTACAACATCAGCAAGAATAAGACCTGCATCAGATCTCTTAGCATTTGTAATATCAGCTCCAAGTAATTCTGCTGCTTCCAAATGTCTTTCAGGACAAGAAGATCCAAGAAATTCAAATACAGCTGGTGCTGTCATGACAACAGATAATCCATGTGGGATTATTGGATGATCGTCAGAATAACCAGATGGTACGAACTTCCTGACAAGTCCCGATATTGCATAACTTAATCCATGACATAAATGCACACCACTTGATCCAAATCCAATTCCAGCAATGACAGATGCTAAATGCATTTTTGAACGTGCTTCATAGTCATCTGGATTGAAGACAGCACGTTTAAAATTTTCACGAAGTGTTGACAGCGCAAATCGAGCCCAACAATCAGAAATTGGATTACATCCTTGGTACGGTGGACGTAATTTTGGATTTGTTGGTGCTGGTCGTTCTGTGTAATGAATGGCTGTAAAGCTTTCCAATGCATGACAAAAAACATCAAAGCCTGAATAAGCTGCAACTTTTTCTGGAAGTGACAGGATATGAAGTGGATCAATCAATGCCAATGTTGGCTTTAATGCCTTATATGAAATTCCAGTTTTAACTTTCAAAGGTTTATAATCGAAAATTGCAATTCCTGTTGCTTCACTTCCAGTTCCAGATGTTGTTGGAAGTGCAATCATTGGCTTTAATTTTACAGTCAGTTCTTTAGCTTTTCCAATTGGAGCATTGACATAGTCAAGAAAGTCAGCATTTGGATCTGAGGAATAAAGATTTGCGACCTTACAAGTGTCGATTGTTGAGCCACCGCCAACAGCTACAAATCCATCAAAGCTGTTGCTTCTTGCAAAATTTATAACTTTCATGAAGCTTCCATCTGTTGGCTCAACACGAATATCATCAAAAATATCAAAATGGACTCTTTCTTTGGCTAATGAGTCGAATAGCGTCTTGACTGAAGAAAGTCCAGAGACATTTTTATCAATGATTAAGCAAATATTCTTCAGATTCATGTTCACTAAATCCATTCCGATTTCCCGTGATACACCAGGACCAAATCTAACTGTATTTGTTGCCATTTCAAATGCAGTCTCTTTTGATGGTGGTGAATCGTGAATATGAGAATGTGCTGGACAACGGCATCTATGTATTTATTGTGAGAATTTTAATTTAAGTCGCAATTAATATAATTCTTTGATTTTTTAGACCTGAATTAATCAAAATATTGGATTGTACTCACGATACACTAGTAATTGCTGTCATCAATTCCAAAACTCTTTTTCTGGGAATCATTTTGCTTTAAAAATATTTTAAATGACACTAAAAATTGATAAGAGCAACGAATGCGCAGCTCTGTTTGTAAACAACTGATTTGTTGTGTTTTCGTATCACGCAGGCTGACGGAAAAAAATTACCTGATATGTGATGAAAAGTGAACGTTATACATTCAAAGTAAATTTTCAGTTACACATGTAACAATCTACATCGTTAAGAAAATGAGGCAATTTTTAGCAAGAAAAGGTCTGCTGCCGTGAAAAATTTACATTTAAGGTAATTTTTTCTTTAAGGATTTATTTTAATGGATAGTATTAAGATATCTTATTCTTAAAATTTAGTTGATATATATTTAATGCTTATTATTTGAATCAGAAGGATCCAAGTTTAATTTGTTTGCTGAAAATTCTACTACAATTTCTTCAGTGTGATTGCTTCATTTATATTTTTTCAATAAAACTGCTAAAACAACAAGAAGACTGGTCATAACGATAATTAATATCCAGAAGAATTTTTGCGATTTTTCAATTACAACTTCTTCTACTTTTTCATCATGGATTTTCACATTACCAAAATCAATTTTTAATCCTATATCATTAGTTGGAGTGCTAGTTTGTGACTCACAGATTTTGTAGGTTAGTTCATTGTATTGATTATTATTCATTGTAGAAGAATCATCAGTGTTTTTAAATTCACTAAAACTTATCTAAGAATGAAAATTAAATAAAAAATAAAAATGAATAAAACGCAAACATTTCGGTTTAAGGCAAAGATAAATCGATGTACCTTTAGTTGTCTCAAGAATTTCATAAGGTTTTTGAATTCATCATTACATTCCAATGGATTGTTCTTCAAATCAAAGATCTTAAGGTTTTTCATGGTCTGTAAATATTCAAAAATTCCTTTATAAGTCTTAATCCAAAATATGAAAATTTCATGCAGTAACTTACACTTAAATCGCTAGCATAAATGTTCTTAATGTCATTATTGGATGCATTGAACACCTTCAAGTTCTTCAAAAGTTCGCCTACACGAATGCTCATTGAAGAGTCATGCCATAATGTAATTAAATCACAATCACTGACGTCCAATTCCTGTAAGTATGGCGTTGCCTGGAAGATCTTTGGTGAAAGTGATTCCAATGGATTTGCTGCGAGATTAAGCTACAAGTGAGAAAGAATAAGTTAGATTTTTGGTAGACAAAGGGATCATGGATAACTTACCATTTGTAGATCCTGGTTGTTCCAGAAGATTTGTTGGTTCAAATTGGCTATCAAGTTGTTGCTCAAGTCAAGGTCCATCAATCGAAGCAATGGACTAAACACAATAAATCAAAAAGTAAACATCAAATTTTGAGTCTGACTAATTATAAATCTTACCTGAACAAGTTCTTTGGAATATTTTCAATGTTATTTCCGCTCAATGATAATCGTGTGATGAATGGCATTGTCTTGAATGTATTTTCGCAAAGATTTGATAAATCACAGTTAGATGCGTCAAATAAGAAGACATGGAAGGATTTGGCATTTGTCTCAAATCCATCAGTTGGAAGTGTCTTAAGTCTAATATTTCCATTGATCTGAATGACTTCTAAGTCAAAATTCTTCAAGAATGTTAAGCTACTGAGTGAGTCGAGGTCATTGAATGACAAGTCAATATCACGAAGATTCTTGAGTGGTACAAATGCAGCTGGATTGATTCTCTTGATTTTGTTTCCTTTCAATGAGAGGAAGCTAAGGTTTTCCATATTCTTGAACATTTGATTATTGATTGTTGTGATTCTGTTGTAGCTGATATCAAGCTTCTGAACATCCTTGGTAATGAATTCCAAGTTTGAGACAATTTCATTGTATTTTAAGTGTAAGATTCCGAGAGATGTCTTGTTGAAGATATTCTTTGGTAAAGTAACAATCTTATTGTATGACAAGTCCAATTCTTCGATTGTTTCTGTCTTGTCGAAAAGTCCTTCTGGCAAAGTTTCCAATTTGTTTCCTGCCAAATTAATATAAATGATATTTTTCATTTGACTGAATGCTGTTGGCAAGAAAGCTTGCATGTTGCAATTTGAAATGTCAAGTTCCTCAATTGATGGTGATTTGAGCATATAATCAGTGTATGGAGATGAAAGACTTTGCATTACATTCAAATTATTTCCCGAAAGTGTCAATATCTTCAATTTTGTATTGTTAGCAAAAGTGTCTGGATGAATTAAATCAATTCCAATGCTCGTCAAGTTGATTGAATATAATTCATTGAGTCCATTGAAGGCACTTGGACTGATGTATTCAATTGAGCTATTTGCAATTTTGATGGAAGTGACATTTTCCAAGCCAATTTTCTTAAAGAATTCAACGCCAAGAACGATTGGAAATTGTGGTCCAATATCAATGACTTGAACATCAGTAATTGGAAGATTAGCAAATGACTGAGTCTTCAAGTCGAGACGATTGCAAGTGGCAACAAAATAAGCATGCATGTTTCTTTCACAAACACAGTCGCTTGGACACTGTTTCAAATCAAAGTTATCAGAAAAAGCATTCAAATTATTTTTATCAATTTCATCATTTTTATTTTCATGAATCTCATCGTAAAATTCACTACTATCTGAAAAATCTTCGTAGTATTCATGCTAAAAAAATATTTTTTTAAAAAGTTAATTTTAAAACACTGATATGTGATTTTAGTATTAAACTTACTGTATAGTATTCACTATCTTTAACGTCTTTTGAAAAAATTAAATTTAATAATAAAATTAAACTCATTAAAACTATTAACCATCGCTTTCTAAATTAAAATTTTAATCTAGCACCATGTGCCTTGAAAATTCTTAAACAAATATGAGAGGTTGAATCAATTTTCACAATTATGAAATTATACTCTCAATTACATTGTAACAGAGGTGAAACAAGGATCGTAGAATTAAGGGAGGTTGGAAGAAAAGGTTTACTTTAGATGGGAAAAATAAATTACAAAAAAATTAAATTTTGTTTGAAAAAGTAAAGTTTAAACCATTTTTTCCAAGAAGTTAGTAGTTAATACTTATTTACTCCCCCTTAATACGTTTCTATTTTCTGGTATTTTCTAATTATCTAATAAAAATTGTATTCAAATAATTCAAATCAAATCTTATTTACTCTCTTCGTATATATGAAAATTGATAATAATACAAATCAATAGCGTAGATTCTTAGGGGCTGAAAAGTTTGAATATATGTTTCGCTGAAATATTTAGTAATAAAAATAGATTTTTTTGAGCTTTTTCCATTTTTGTTTATTTAAAAATTCTTCACATAAATCTGTTACAAAAACGATCTTGAATAATTATTTTTTTATTTCATATTTTTATTTTCATTTCATTTCTCTCGTAAATTATGTGTCTATATGCACCTACCTAACAGAGCAACATATTATTATCAATTATTGTTAAAATGTATCTCTATCAATTTCATTTTATTAGTTCAATTTTATTTTATTTATTTTTTTCATATATTTAATACAGATAGTTTAATTAATTTTTATTCTCTTGTCGAAAGAAAATTAAAGTTAATTTTTACTTTTTTAATATTTCTTTTCATGTTTTACTCAATTCTTCTCAGGACTAGGTGAGACTGGATATTCCAAATATAATTCTTGTTGCCTAACTGATTTTTTTTCTTCTTCTAAATGCTTGCGAAAATAATCCTCGACAAATGGCACGTTTCATGATACATTCTTTAAGTCCTGATTGTCTTAACCACATTTTATAAAAAATATTAAATAGATTTTTTTTTTGTTTTGTTTAGAAGGAATGTTAAATTTATAGAAAGTTTTAATGTCTAATAAGAAAAAAAAAATCTTAAAATTTATAAATTGAATTTTTTTTTTATGTTGAACTTTACAAACTTTTTCGTCTAAAATTTCTTTTCAATTTCCACTTCCATTTTTTTTTTGTATTTCAAGCACATTCTCTAAAAACTAAGTAGAATAAATTTTTATGTATAAAATAATAATAATAATAATAATTTGTCTATGAAGGTCAATCACTTATGCACTTTGGGGATGATTAATGATTGTAAAATTGGGTGAGGTGGTTAGGTGTCTGAGGCTAATTGGCACTCGATGACAAAGAGAATCAATTTTAGTGATAATAAAGGAAATAGAATTTAAGAATTGTGCATTTTTAACAGAAGTGATAAATGACTGACCACATAGAGTAATTGAATTTTCTACTAAGCAGGTGGTTGAAGTCAGTAATTAGCTGACCAATTATTAACTCCAACAACCTCCTTAACACAAAAAAATATTATTGTTGCTGTTTAATTATTAATTAATTATTCATTAGTTTGTTTCAACGTGAAAAATATTTTCATTATTTTTTTAAATCGGCAATTTATCAGTGTTATATGTATATATGTACCATATTGTGTTTAAGTACTCATCTACAAGATAAAAGGGTTTTTAGTATATGTTGTAGTATAATTATGAAGTTTTTTTTTCTCATTCTATAAAAGCTGATTATTATTCTTTTTTTGTATAAAATAATAGACTGACTGATCACAAAAGCCTTTTTTTTTTCATTTACAAATTTCTTCATTTATTGATTTTGTGGTGTGTTGTGGATGACTGGATAAACGAATTTTTGAATTTACTTTCAATATTGCAAATTCAGGATAAAAATTAAAATTTTAGTGCGAAATATTCACTCTTATTATTTGGATATGTTTGACTGGAAGTTCTTGCGATTGAATTTGATCCATCAATTTTGATGAAATCATAAATTTTTAATTCAATTTAAAGCTTTAAGACCATTCGAAATTAAAATGATTCTTGCATTATCAAAAAAGTTAAGATTTGAAAGTCAAAACTTGAAATTTAAAGCAGCGATAAATTTTTAACGCATTTTGAAGCCAATAATTCATACCTAATTTGATCAACCATTATTTAAACTCAAAGTCTCTCCTAGCCATCCACCATAAGCACCACAGAAAAAAAATTCCCTAAAGGCTCATTTCGAAATAATATTATATTTATGATTAATAAAAGAAAAACTCAAAAAATGAAAGAAAGTTGAAGGCACAACTCCATTCAATTTAGAAGAACGGACGGGATTAAGAATTGTATCTTTTATACTTGTGCGATTGGAGTGTATCGATGTACTCTTGGGGTTTGTGGGATTATCTCTTCTGATAATTTCTGATAGATTATTGAATTCTTCTTTGACTGTAACAAGGCTTGACGGTAACGTTCACCGCGTCGACGCATGCATGATGAAATCACGAACATTATAATTAGTAATACGATAAGAATACTGAGCATAGCAATCATCATTGGCCAGATGAATCTGTATGGTACGACTGCTTCTTCGATTATGACCTCTTCCTCCTCATCATTATCGAATTTATGGCCACCTTAAAAGGAGTTTCAAAATTAGTTCCAATACTATAAAAACAAGTTTTAAAGGACTTACCAAAGATACGATCTTCAACTTTCTTAATGACATCAATGACTTCTGGCAAAAGATTCTTGTCTGGCTTCTCAGAAATGCTCTCATCTTCACGATCCTCTTCATCATCATCATCTTCCTCATTATATTCATATTCATCTTCTCCTTCTGATGTGTCATTCTCATTATTTGAGTCGACAACTGCTGGTGCAGCTGTGCTTGTTGTTGTTGTCTTGGGCTTGGCTGTTGATTTTTCTTTAGGTGCTTTTGATGGAGCAATTGGCTTCTTGGTTGAAACTTTTTCTTTTGTTGGTGTTTCGACTGCCTTGTCATCTGGATCATCATTATCGTCATCGTCATCATCATCATCATCGTCATCAGTAACATCATCATAGTCATCTTCATCATCAATTTCTTCCAAAACTTGCTCATTATTGAGTTTGTTCTCTTCATTGCGTTTGCAGATCTTGCGAGCTAATTCATTCCATTCAACAGCTGGACTCATTTCTTCTGAGAATGATAATTTCATTTCCTCTAATTCACCGAAATTGTTGCGGTTTCCAAGACTTATCTAAAGATTTAAAATTGAAATTTAGGTTTATTGATCCAGAGTAAAAAAGGTCAACTTACCTTTCGTTGTCCCAAGAATTTCATAAGGTTTTTGAATTCATCATTACATTCCAATGGATTGTTCTTCAAATCAAAGATCTTAAGGTTCTTCATGGTCTGTAAATATTCAGAAATTCCTTTATAAGTCTTAATCCAAAATATGAAAATTTCATGCAGTAACTTACACTTAAATCGCTAGCATAAATGTTCTTAATGTCATTATTGGATGCATTGAACACCTTCAAGTTCTTCAAAAGTTCGCCTACACGAATGCTCATTGAAGAGTCATGCCATAATGTAATTAAATCACAATCACTGACGTCCAATTTCTGTAAGTATGGTGTTGCCTGGAAGATCTTTGGTGAAAGTGATTCCAATGGATTTGCTGCGAGATTAAGCTACAAAATTGGAAAGAATGGGTTAGATTTTTGATCAAAGATAATAGATTTTTGAAGAATATAATTTACCATTTGTAGATCCTGGTTGTTCCAGAAGATTTGTTGGTTCAAATTGGCAATCAAGTTGTTGCTCAAGTCAAGGTCCATCAATCGAAGCAATGGACTAAACACAATAAATTAAAAAGTTAACATCAAATTTTGAGTCTGATTAATTATAAACCTTACCTGAATAGGTTCTTTGGAATATTTTCAATGTTATTTCCGCTCAATGACAATCGTGTGATGAATGGCATTGTCTTGAATGTATTTTCACCAAGATTTGATAAATCACAGTTAGATGCGTCAAATAAGAAGACATGGAAGGATTTGGCATTTGTCTCAAATCCATCAGTTGGAAGTGTCTTAAGTCTAATATTGTCATTGATACGGATGACTTCTAAGTCAGAGTTCTTCAAGAATGTTAAGCTACTGAGTGAGTCGAGGTCATTGAACGACAAGTCAATATGACGAAGATTCTTGAGTGGCACAAATGCAGCTGGATTGATTCTCTTGATCTTGTTTCCTTTCAATGAGAGGAAGCTTAGATTTTCCATATTCTTGAACATTTGATTATTGATTGTTGTGATTCTGTTGTAGCTGATATCAAGCTTCTGAACATCCTTGGTAATGAATTCCAAGTTTGAGACAATTTCATTGTATTTTAAGTGTAAGATTCCGAGAGATGTCTTGTTGAAGATATTCTTTGGTAAAGTGACAATCTTATTGTATGACAAGTCCAATTCCTCGATAGTTTCTGTCTTGTCGAAAAGTCCTTCTGGCAAAGTTTCCAATTTGTTTCCTGCCAAATTAATATAAATAATATTTTTCATTTGACTGAATGCTGTTGGCAAGAAAGCTTGCATGTTGCAATTTGAAATGTCAAGTTCCTCAATTGATGGTGATTTGAGCATATAATCAGTGTATGGAGATGAAAGACTTTGCATTACATTCAAATTATTTCCCGAAAGTGTCAATATCTTCAATTTTGTATTGTTAGCAAAAGTGTCTGGATGAATTAAATCAATTCCAATGCTCGTCAAGTTGATTGAATATAATTCATTGAGTCCATTGAAGGCACTTGGACTGATGTATTCAATTGAGCTATTTGCAATTTTGATGGAAGTGACATTTTCCAAGCCGATTCTCTTAAAGAATTCAACGCCAAGAACGATTGGAAATTGTGGTCCAATATCAATAACTTGAAGATCAGTAATTGGAAGATTGGCAAATGATTGAGTCTCCAAGTCGAGACGACTGCATGTGGCAACAAAATAAGCATGCATGTTTCTCTCACAAATACAGTCGCGTGGACACTGTTTCATTTCAATTTTATTGGCATCAATGTTCAAATCATCTTCCTCAAGTTCATCATCAGAGTCTTCCTCTCCCTCATTGTCATTGTACTCATCATCAATCAATTCTTCGTCATCTGTCTTCTTGTCAGTCTTGTTAGTTGCTGTTTTTGTCTCATTGTTATTCGTGCTATTAGTGTTGTTGTTACTGATCGTATTTGTATCATTTCCAGTATTTGGATCGTCATCGTCATCATCCTCATCTGAAAATTCTCCCTCATCCTACAAATTAAAATTGAATTTGATTAATAAGCTTGAGTAAATTTGACCGCTCAATTAACTTACATCATAATAATCATCATAAGTGGCATCCACATTATCAATATCGTCTTTTCCAACGTCGGCATGTGAAATGTCTTTAATCATATCGCCTTCCAACTTATCATTTTTGAATGCTGGAAATGATAATTGAAAGAAATTTTAATTAATGTGCATTTTTTTGCTTAAGTGACTTGGCAGAGATGGCAGCTTTGGATGCTTTTAAGCTTTAAATAAATTGTTGACGGTATTTTGACTGATAATTGAGTGTTTATTCATTGAATAATAAATAGAACTTTAAAAACGCTAAAATTTGGGTTTTTAATCCCTCCAGGATCAGGTGTGAGAACAATAGACCGTAACAAACTCTTAGACTTCTCCTCCCTCAGACACTTACGTAATAAGTGAACGGTTATTATTACATTCAATTAAGTCAATCTAAATATCATCCAACCAACTCTGCCACTTGTCATTCCAACTTACTCAACGCATCATCCTTGACAGATGCCTTTTCTGTTGATGATTTTGACATTTTCTTTTCTCCCTTTGTGCTGGTCGTTCCATCCAATTGATTATCTCTTGGTAATTGAATCATTTTATTGAGGCGCGGGTCCTGTGCTGCAAGAAGCTTTGATTCACGTTTTGTTGACTTTACATCGTCTTTTAAGATTTCATTGTCCTTCAAATTTGGTTCTGTGGTAGCATGTACCACGCATGCCACAACCCCAATGAGGAGCAATACCAGTTTCAACTGGCTGCTCATTCTGGAAATAGAAATAAAAGGAAAGAAATAAAATGTGAGAAAATTTGATTTTTAAAATTTTGCGGATTAATTTTTGTTTATAAATTCTTTCACACACGTCCATTCAAAATTAAGCAGAAGATGTACATTTTCATGCATACATTATTTTATGGTGTTTTGATTTCAATTAACACGCTTTGTCTAGATGATCTGCTCTTTGTTCTGCCATAATTTTATTTAATTATAGAACCAGCTTGATGGTTGTTATCAGCTTTCTAATTAATTAACTAAAAAAGCATTTTAATTATCATATTGCAAATATTTTGCAGCTTTTTTGCTTATTTTGTTGACATTTAAAGTCGTATTTGAGGAAGTAGGGCAAGTTGATACTACAAAGACAATGTGACTTATTTGATACTTTTTTGTATACAATTTCACATGAAGTAGATGAAATTTAAAATGTGTAGTCATTGAGGTTAGTAATGTGATATTTATCGAGGGTTTAAAATGTGACATGGAAAATTTTCTAACTTTTTGAGGGGCATATGGTGAGAAGGTGTGACTAAGGTCAAGGGTAAAATGGTGGATGACTGATTTGCTTCAATAATCAATGTATCAAAAATTTAGGAATCGAACTCAAAATTTTCAATATTTTTGAATCCTTTCACAATGAACGCTCATCATTTTTGGTACGGAACCTTATTAACAATAATTACTTAAAGCATCTACAAATAGCAGCTACTTAAGTACTATAAACATGGCTCAATATTCCAAAAAACTCCAAACTATCCATAAAACTTCTTCTAACTTGTCATCCATCAACACTGAAAACCATCCATACTGCCGATAATCAATAGAAACTTCAGTAGCTCATGAAATGCTGCTCATGAATTTCATCACATCTCATTAATACCATCCAAATACACACCAATCTGACCGACCGAGTGTAAAACATCTTTTTTAAACTTCTCCTACCGCATCAACATCAGCAAAATAATTTCACATGTCAAAAAGTCTGACAAGACATCACATCACGAGATATTCGTTAAAGAGAAGCACAAAAAAAAAGTATTGAGGAAGTGAGAAGGAGAAGTCATGAATGAAGAAGAAAAAAATGAAAAAAAAAAATTTCATTCAATTAAAAAAATTTGAAATATTTTAGCGAATGTAAATGATTTCAGCAGGGGAAGGAAGAAGAAATATTTGAAATATTTTGTTTCAGCTATTTGGATGCAGCAACACAGTCGAACGATAAAATTAAGAAAAAAAAATTTGAATGCTGGTGTATTTTTAGGAACGCAGAGATGAAGATCAATTTGTGCACATCTGAAAATGTAAATAAATAGGGAAAAATTTATTGCATCATCTGCGAGCACATTAGGGCAGTTTTGAGAACATAATTTGTAGCAGAAGTCAAGACCTTCTCAGTTAATGGGATTTATGTAAATAAAATAAGTAATTTAGCAACATGATCACGTCGTTTTCAACTTAACATTTTTTTCCTCAAATTTTCATCTTCCCAACTCGCGCACTTCCTCATGTAGCAAACATGAAACACCAGATGCTTCACAGATTAATTTTCCACACAAAAATCAGACTTGAGAAAAAAGAAAAACAAAGAATCGATGAGGAAGCATGTGTACAACTTTTTTTGTGTTGTTTTTCGTCAAGTCGAGTGGAAAATTGAAATTTTTCATGACTTTTTGCGTCACTTACGATGAAATTCAAAACATACTCCTCTGTTTCCCTTCAATTTTTTTTTCTTCTTTTTCCGGTAAAACGTGCTCGAACTTGGCACAATTCATTTTCTGACTTGACGAGATCGCATAGATCAAGTTCAAGATTGCATTTCTTATTTTTTTTTTGGCATGTGAAAAATTATTTTTTATTTTTGGGATTCGATGATATTTTAATCTTGAGGGTTGATTGAAATTGATGGCCAGTAGATTTAATTGTCCTCTTCATCATAATATTGAAGCAAAATACTCGAAATAGTAGACATTATAAGTGAATGACCCTATAAACTCAAAACATGCACCTACTAGACTCTGACGTAAAATGAAGTAAAAAGTAGTAAACTTTCTTGTGGTGATGAAATTTATTTTCAAGAATTTCAATTTTTTATTTTATGAATTTTCGTCATTCGAGACCTTTTGACTCTCTCAAAATATTTATTATAGCCTGTTTATAATTTAGATTAATTGACAGATATATTGAATTTGATGGAATTTTATGGGGTGAATGTGAGGAATTTAGGAGCTTTGAGATTATTTTTTTAGTTGTTTATTATTTTTTGAGGAATTTTCGAGGAGAATTATTTTTTAGATTTTTGGGTTTAGGGCTTTTTTGTGGAGATAATCTTGGGAAGGAATGTCGAAGATTGAACCTAGTTTCAATTTAAGATTCCGCAGTTCTGGCCTATAATCCTTTAAAAAGGAAGCAAAAAAGATTCAAACGCACTTTACTCCCTCAAAAATACAATCCACTTCCTACAATCCCACTTAAAATTCCACACAAAACTCCACTTAGCACAATAATAAACAATCCAGAGCAGATGACAATCCAAATGACAAATTACTTTAATTAAAATTTTTCCACGACCATTATTTCAATGTTCTCATAACTTTAAAGCAGTTTCCCCAAAAAATTTATAGTCTTGATGATAAATCAAAGCTTTCTTCGCTATTTATATCTGGGATTTATTTTCGTATGCGATTTCACCATTCAAATGAACAGATTACAAAATGTGTCGAGGCTATGACAAGTTCTTTGCAAGAAAATTTTTGCATGATCAGTCTCAAAAAAAAAAATATTTTTTTATTACTTAATGATTTATTTGTAGCAATTTGCTAAGTTTATAATCACGCAATAATGAGAAAGAAAGCAGTCCATTTAGAGAATTTATTATCGAATTAGCAGCTTAGGAATTCGCATGTTTTTTTAATGTGTTTATAAATTTTATTTCCGCAAACGATTCTCAAGAAGAATTTAAACATGTACAGTTAAACATTAAACATTGACTCCGCACGTCATGACGATTGAGTTTGTGTTTGTTCAAGAATGAGCGTTACAATAAAGGATTTACACATTCATTGGTTGACTGAGAATCGTAACTACAAATTATAAGCTCGTTTAATTCATTGATGGATTTAGACTTCTTTTTGAGAATATGGAATCTCTTGTGGGTTGTGATTGAGCTATTTTTGGGAGGTTTCCCGAGTAGCATGTGAACTGCTTTAGATTTGAAAAATTAACAATTTGAATTAACTGCTAATTGAGTACTTAAGCACTTGAAAGTCATTGAGCACTAAATTTAATTGCAAATTTGCATCATCTATGATTTGTGCAAAAAAGATGTATTAAATACACAATTCTTGCAATATCACACATGCTACTCGGGACAGTCAACCCAATATCGAAAAAACTTGATTCATCTCAATAGAACTGCCAATTTTTGTGGGTATCAATTTGCAAAAAAAAAAAAATCCAAAATGAATTTAAATTAATAGAAAAAAATCCCATGAATAAAAGATTCGATTTCCAAATGACTTATTAGGCATAATCTCAATTTTTTTTCGGTGAATGAATTATGGTTGAATCTTTTCTTTTTTATGACCACCTTTTGATCTATTCTGAATGAGTTTTTTACGACTATAAAATGAGATTCTCTTTCGGAAAGCACGGAAATCTGGACTTAAACTTGAAACAGATTTTGATATTTTTATTATTTTATCATCTCGAGGTGAATCGCATCTATTGAACTTGAACAATTTGAGTATCTTTAGAGTTCATAAAAATGTTATTTATTGAGTGGTCGTTGCATTAGTAAAACTGTTTATTTCTTAATCTTCTCTAATTGGAATGAAATATTACATTTTTTACCGTTTTAAGATGAATCTTCTCTAATTAAGCCATTTTTTGTGTTTTGGATATTATTTTTGTATAGACGATCGCTGTGCTTCATTTAATTCAATCCTGTATTATTTTTTAAAGCTAAGAATTATAATGATGGATGAACTTGGATTATAATGTGACGACTTTTGTAAACAAAAGATTAATTTTTTGTGTTTTGGGAAAAATATAAAGTTTGAAAGGCGTAATGAACTTGTGGTCTTTGATGTTGATTATTGTTTTGATTTTAGATTGTTTATGTTGGAAAATGTAAGGAAAATTCAAAATTTAGTGTAATTAGGAGTTTTATAGAACTAATCAAATGAAAATTCAAATTAAATAATAATTGAAATTTTTTCACAAGTTTGCAATTTTGTTAAGAGCGTAAAATTTAATTAAAACTTGAGTTTATTACAATACCCAATTAATTAGGGAGCTACTTTCTTAAAATTACTATAAAATCCTCAAAATTTTATTAGAAATTAAGTTAATCAAAAAATCATTTCCATAACCAAGTCAAATTACTTAATTTAGTCAGCAATCCATAAAGTCATTAATAGCTGTTAATTACCTAATTTTTCCCACAAATATAAGATTTGGGATGAAAATTTACAAGATTTATGCATTAAAAAAGTATTTTATTGACTGCCATTAAAACTTTTAACAGCTCATTTTGTTTGAACGTCGATCATCAACTCAATCATTAATCTAGTCAAAATAAATATTTTCCAACAGGATCTGCTTAAAAATTCTAAATATTTCCATTCAAAATTCTTTGATATTAAGGAATGGCAATTTATCAAATCATAAAGCTTCTAAATAGTTTCTCAGTAGCTTATCAAATATTTACGACTAAATCTCATCAACATATTGAAGATGTATTCAATATTAACAAAAGTGTGAATACCTTCTTTTATATTCATTCCTCCAAGTCCATAAAAAAATCAATCTTTCAGCACATCTAAAAATTGAAAAATGACCTCATCCATTTACATGCAGTCAATAAAGAAACGTGTTCATAGTCTGTTTTCCATTCAATCAGTCGTTTTTTTCGCTATTATTCACAATAATTATCATTGAGCCATGAATGCATACATTCGAGTCGACATGTACACAATAAGATTTTTAAAAAAATGTACAAAGACTATGGATGCGGATCATTTAATGAAAAAAATATTTTTTTCTTCCTCTCGTCTGCTTTTCCTCTGCTAATTTAGTGTGAAGCTCATAAAACACATGATTTGCGTAAATTAATGGATTAAAATTATTTCATTTACAGTAAAAATGAACCGCACACAAAAATAATTTTTCTTTAACGATTTTAATCGGAAAAAGTTAAATCAAGTTGGGATAATTTGTAGTTTTGTGTATTGTTGACGCATCTAGAATATTGGGCTTGGAACTTATAAAACTGAAAATTGTCATGTGTAGCTCACAAAAAACATATAAAAAGTGTACGTACGGACAGTTAAACATACAAAAAGTCAAAAAAGTCTAATCAAATCCACCATTAACTCCTCCAACTACAAGAAAATCAAGGCTGTGAAACTCAAATTTTTTTCATCCAGAACAATAAAATCAATTATCTGGAACAATAGATTTTTCATCCGGATGAAATGAGGTGTCACAGCCTTGATAAAAATGCATAAAAATAAAAATTTCATCGAACATTGCATGAGAAAAAGCAGCAAAAAATGCGGTCATTCATAAATCTGCGTGTATGTGATAAAGTCGCAATAAATTATCCGCTAAATAAACCATGTCTGATCTAGTTTGCTTTCCATAATATTTCTCAATATATAAACTTGAAAAACCCTTTCAATCACATCTTGAATATTAATTAATTACAAAATGCCTTTTTGTCGGTGCTTGCACAATGTATCAATTTAGTTTGAATGATTACTAAGTGCCAATTAATGTAAAACCGACTAGATTGAGTACTTTAAGGAAATTGCTATATGAGAGAAAAAAATTTAAAATTTACATTAAGTGATGATGACTTGAAGTACTTGCAATTAAAAGAGAAATAAGAATTAAGAAGAGATTAAAGTCAGTGCATTTTTTTAAGCAAAGACGGGAAGATGATTTAAGTGACATGAAATTAATTTTTTGTTTTGACATCAAAGAATAAATCATTGTGAAGCTGCAGACGTATGATAAAAATGAATCTGTCATCTTGAGAATGTTTTATGTAAATATAGGAAGTGAATAGAAGCGAGACTATAAGTGTAAAGTTGTGTTTTTCTTATTAAAATTATTTTTATGGCATTCAGCTTGGTTTTCATTTTATGGAAGTTGACTTTGTGAGATTTACTTAAATATATTGTCTTTTAATTATACACAAGAAATTCTTAAGTAATTGATTCATTTCTCATTAAAATTTCACAGATCTAAATTTCAACATCCTCAAAAATGCCATATTTGCACTAAATGTGACTCAAGAATCTTAATTCATGAAGTCATACTTAATAATTAAATAATAAATTTGCAGATGGTTGTGAATTTTTTGTTTTCATCATTTTTTTGACATACTAATGCATGACGGTTCCATATGACCACTTATTTAATAGACTTGTCATTCTTCTTTGGTTGGGTGAGTTTTCTTGACATGATTTTAGTCTTGTGTCTTAATTATTTTTAGATGATATTCTTTTCATGTATTTTTTGAAGGACTTTTAGGGGGCTGTTCACTTTTTTATGTAACATTCCAAGTGAACAGTCCCAAGGAGAATTTGTAAATATGGATTGGATATTGAAATTGGTATGGTTTATGGTCATGATTTATTTTTGTAGACTCTAGAAACTAGACGAAATCAATTTTCTGATAATTTAATTTATACTAATTTTGCTTAATTATACACTTTGATTCCTAGTTTGAAGTTAACTGCAATATTTATGACCAATTTATGATTAATTGTAACAGACAGTTGACTTTTTAAAGTCAATGAATTCTAAATAATTGACATAACTTGAGACTGAGATTTTTTTAGAAAATTATTAAGCTGTTCATCTATATCGTCCATTAAAATTTTGGATTTTTAGACCTCCCCCCCCCCTCTGTCACAAAATCTTCATACAATAAACTTCTATTGTTTAAAACTGTTACACATCCTCAGACCCCTCCCTCTTTAAAAATTGAACATGATAAGTAAACGACCCCTAAGATCCGATGTTCAATGTAAAGTTCACCAAAAAAAAAAAAAAAAAAAACTACAAAATCTCGAACAAAATAAAAAAAATCATTTCATAAACTTTCCAGATTACTAACAGCAAAACAATTGCTGCAAATAATTCATGCCTTATCAAAATTACAATATAATTATTCACAGATCCCCTTAAATAAACGACAGCAAATTAAAAGCTGAGTGTACACAACCAAGTGAATGTTTATAGTCATGTGAAACAATTTTCGTCATCAGAACGTCACCAATGGCATTCAATAGTTTTAATAGTAAACAATATTTTTTAAAATAAATTATCTGATGAAATTTTTGTTGAAATTTTATCAACTTTTTGCAATAGAATTTATTTTTAAATTTTTTGAAAAATTTGTTTTTGGATGCCTTTTATTGCTGCCTTTTCAAGCTAGTATTGCACAGTAATTGTCTATAATTTAAGATTTGTCAGGCAATTCTTGTTCCAATTTTAACTTGTCATGCATATTAAAAATATGAAAAAAATATTGAAATAATTTGCCATGAGCTTATACGTCAATTAATTAACTTAATCTCATAATTTATAATACTCAAGATTATGCAGATTCAGAGACATAAAAAAAATCATTTTCACATCCATTTTTAGAAGTTCAAGAAACATACACACACATTTGTGGTTTCTGAAAACTAAACATTTAATTCTATTTAAAAGAATTTTTCTGCTTAAACAAAGTCAAGAAGAAGTAATTTCCTTAATTAAATTTTCTCTTGAATTAAATTCAGAATAAATTAATTAAGAAGTATATATTTTTTTCTTCAGCATGTGTGTTTGCCTGTTCCCATCATTTCTTATAAAAACTTCATTAAAATTGTTTTTTTTTCTCCTTTTTTACACCACACACTATGTAAATAATTTTTTTCAACTTAAATGAGTGCGATGACTTTATGTGATAATTTTTTTTTGCTGCCTTTATTTTCTTCTTTATTCATTTTCATTGACTCACTTAATAATAAAAAAAAATTTGTGAGATAATAATTATTATTGTAAACCACACACTAAGCGCGAAACAAAAATTATTAAGAACATTCGAATTTATGACTTAATCAACACACAATTTTCTACTTAATTCACATTTTCACATTTTGTGATTAAGTTTTCGCATAAATTTCTGTGTGATAAACATTTTAATGATGAAAAGAGCATGCGATACCCACACATATCAGATTTTTGACAACGAAAATGTTGGTGTAGGAATTTTTAAAGAAGAAAAAAAAATTTGAGATTATCTAAGCAATGATTTGAAGGTGAGGTTTAGGCAGAGTTGGAAGTTTAGTTACACGATTCGATTGCAGAAGATGTTCTTGATTTGAATGAAGAATGACCGTTAAAAATGAAAATTTGAATTTTTGTATGGGAAATTATTGGTTATTCAAATCGAAACAATTTAAATCAAATCTGTTGAAATCGAGGACCTCCTGTATTTTATTAGGTTTTGTGGAAGCCTTTTAGGGGGCTCCTTAGCACGCTACTCTTACTCTTGGAAGTTCAAATCTTAACAAGTTTGATTCAAATCAATGGCGTTGCCCGGGGGGAGGGGTGATTAGATGAATTTCACCTCACTGGTAAATTTCTTTAATTTACTAGGGTTTTTCGTGAAAAAAAGAACCATCCCCCCAAAAAAAATCTCATAAGTTCCAATATTTAAAGAAGATATCACAAAAAAATACAACTTCATTAGCAGTAAATTCACAACAAGCACCAACGCAATACAAAAATATTTACGTCAGAATTAAAGTCAATAATTCTATCAATTAAAATATTTTTTTTTTCATCCATTTAATTTCAACTTTCCCACGATTTGCACAAGCACAAATAAGTTGAATCCGCAAAATGTAAACAGAAATAACCATTCATAACTGACAACCCTGAGCTAAAAAAATTTTTATATATTCTTTATATAAACAAATGTCAATAGACAGAAAATTCTTCTCGCGATAAAAAAATAAGAGTATTTTGTGTCTGCATGTATATGAGGACGATAAGATAAGATAATTATTTGTTTTCACATTTGAAGTGAATTCGTTGTTGTGTATATTTTTTTTTCATAGAATTTTTTTTGACGTCAAACTGAGTCGAAAGATTTGTGAGCCACGACATTTACTCCGGAAACGTGTTGAATGCATCACAATGAAAATAAATATAGAAATTATATGCAAAGCCCAAACTCTTTACTTTTTTTTTAATGCGCCCACAAAATCGTATTATGCTGTCAAAAGGCGTCGACTATGTTTAACGAATGTCTGCAAAAATTTAATTCATTTATTTTTTTTAACTTTCGGATTACAAAAGAATGCAATGCTGTGTAAATAAATTATTATATTCCTAATAAATCCGCTTACAATGTGTGAAAAAAGGTAGCAATAATTTATGGCAATGAGCATGTCACATATATCCATTACTCTTTTTTTATTTGGGCAGATGTGCGATGGTATTTAATTAATAGCTGACAGTATAAATCAATAGAATGAATGGAATGAAAATAATAGAGTTACATCATTTAACGTTTAATTATAGAGCTACGCATATGAAATTCTATTTATTCTTGTTGTGGGCTGTTCATAAGTGACGTATGAGATGGAAATTTAGAATTAACTGATGCGTCATGTCAGGACTTAGAAATACTCTTCTAAGATTGAAATTTCAATACTTTCTGAAATTTACGTCACTTCCAAACAAACCCCATCTTTTTGTTTTATTTTATTAATGATCTACGTTTATTGTACTTTATTAGGATGCCATTATTCAATTTTTATGATCTGAAGTTCCTTGAGTTCGGATTTACATTCAACTAAACATATTTTTTGTGTTTGTCTGATTTATTGGAATTTTTTTCCAGTGTACAATAAGCAATACAGCAGAAGGTGTCGAGTTTCAAACATTTTTTGGTGACATGATTCTTTTATTTTCAGAATGTCAGCAAATTGTTTATTCACGTAATGTTAGTGTTAAGTGGTAATATTTAAAATGAGTCACGATATAATGTGCATTTATGGATAACACGAGGTTAGTCACTTGCTGTTCACCTTAAAATAATAAACTTTGTGTGAAAAGGCTTGGATTTCTAGAAAATTGATGGAAAATTTTGAGTAAGCTGGGTGTTGAAGCTTTAATCAGGTTGTTTTTTTAAAAATTTGTCATCAGGTTTTTAATCTCCATCAAAATCATAACAAATTGCCAATAAACGCCTAATTTGTATTTTTTTATTACAACTTTAAATTCTTCCTCTTAAAAATTCACAAACTAGCTCACAATTTCTATCAAATATCGCATTAAGTCATCAATTTATAGCTTATTGATAATTTATCTAATCAGTTCACGTAAATAAATTTTATGTAAAGCAATTCATATAAATTCACATGTCACATACTAGAAAAAAACGTGTTGATTGGAGGTTAATGAACACACATTGGCCATTAGCTGATATTTTTGTGTATTTTATCAAAGACATTTTTGTCACTTATTTACAATATACGGATAAGATTGTCTTTATTTCAAGGTTAAATGAGTCGTGATAAAAATATTTTTATCTCACCTGAGGTATATGAGACAAAAATTAAATTAAGAGCTACAAAGAGTCTGTTGAAAAAAAAGACAGAAAAAGAATAAACAAAGGCAAGCATCCGCATACATGTGTGTGACTATAAAAATTCTTGAC
This sequence comes from Chironomus striatipennis, assembly GCA_026123125.1. Classification (NCBI taxonomy): domain Eukaryota; kingdom Metazoa; phylum Arthropoda; class Insecta; order Diptera; family Chironomidae; genus Chironomus; species Chironomus striatipennis. Next base: position 49,224,899 of record CM047392.1, on the reverse strand, counting down.
ACTAAGGGCAATTTCATTATAAAGTGTCACTATAAATTATATAGCACTTAATTCGCTAATCGTCAGTGTCATCCATAACACATCAATTAATGAATAGTGTGGACGGTTCACAAAGTGCTACTTTTTTGTTTGCTTTCTCATTTTCTCGTTGTATATATTTATACCCTACGGGTGTGTTTCTAGCTTGTAAGATCACTAAAAAGTCAAAACAATTCGGGCAAAATAAAAGCACACGAGTTGATAAATTGCCTTTCGAGCAAAGACTTAATTATCAATTTTATAGTTTCATAAATGAGGGAATGAAGCGTTCGGAGCTGTAAAAGGAGTTGTAAGTAAATTTTGTCTAATATTTTTTTGGGATTTTTTTAATCTTTCAACATTTCATGAATTCTTAAAAAAAATTATTATGAAAAAGCAAGTGCCAAAAAAACAAAATTTTACAATACGTCACTTCCAAACACCCCCCAAATGAGTTTCTTGCCTCAAGTGATAATTCTTTCTCCTCAAATGTGTACGGTTGGAATGTTTATAAATTCCATATTTTCCTTGTAAAAACAATTTACACTATAATGGCAGAATCATCGCATAATAATAAATATTTGCGGTTTACCTCAAAGAGAAATCTTTAAATTAACAGCAAAAGATGATGAAAATGCATCGAAGAAGAAGAAGAAAAAACCTTAGCTTAACAATAATAATAGTCTTCAATTGTATTGTAAATATTTGCATAAAATGCAAGAGATTTAAATTTCCATGCATCAGCGACTAGCATATGAAAATAGAAAATGTAAATAGATGCCAACCAACCACAGAGACTGCAATTGCATTATGGAATGAAATAAAGACAAAATGTGTGTATTTTAAACAAATAAAAAAAAAAAATCTCGATGACGAAAGGAGTTTAGTTATGCATGCATGAAAAATTAATCAAACTTGCAAATCTAATCCTATCTCTAACTAATGGAATAATTTTGTTTATTTGCAAATGAATAATTGTAAAATAATTTGCATGAAGTAAGATTTTATTTCGTGTGCAGGAACGCATTGCATAAACTGACGTAAAGATAGCAGCTGTTCCCAGACTTGGTTTTGTAAATATACTGTATATATGCCAATTTATGTATCAAAGCTTAATTCTGTGTTCAGACGCTCAGACAAAATAGAAATTGTGAGCTCTACCTCCTAAAATCCTAAATTCTCATTTCATAAATCAAACAAAAAACTTCTCATTAACTTCACTAATAAAATATTTATAGATTGCAATCTACTAATTGACAACTCAAATAAGTTTGATTTACTCGCTGACAAAGCTGGTAATTAAAATACGATTAAGCTATAGAACTAATTTACATCCCGCCATTTTGTCGCATTAAACTTACTTTAATTCAATAATTTATGAGTAAAAGTTGCATGTAGATTAGATTGAGATTTATTGATTCTCTTTTTTTTTTGTTGCATTACTGGCAAATGCCTTCCGGTGTTTCATGCCCCAGATTCATAATTCTGTCTTTTTTTTCTTTCTTCAAAGAGCGCTTTAATGTAAACTTCATGATCAAGGTGTTACGACTTTCTAAATATTTATAACGATACACGATTGGAATATGATGAACAAAGGAGTTCTCTTTGCTTTATGCAGATTTGATTGGCGTCATTTTGTTGGTGATTGGTAGCTGACACTCCTTTGTTATTTGATTCGGAATGAAACTGTCGTAGAAATGGTGATAGACTTTATGGATTGTGGAGGTGGATTATTGAAAAGTTGTAAATTTTTTTGAGAAATTGGGGTTTTTTAAAGATGCAATATTAATAGCTATCTCATTAACTTATCTAAGCATATCTATTGACTTATGTCACATTTTAAATATAAAATTAGTAGGACTTTATTGACGCATTCAAATCGATAATTTTAGCTGAGTGGAATGGCATTCGAATTCTCAAAAACCAACTGACTATGGTTCAATTCCTAATAATTTAAGTAAATTTGAATGAAATACTAGTCAAGACCAAGCTAGATTGTTACAATTTCACAACAGTAAACTCCTGTATTAATAATCAATTGAACAATTTCCAATAACAACCACGACATAACCACACAATTTTTTACCACAAATGCCATAAAAAGCATCTCAGCAATTTCATAAGCATTTCCCAAAAAATTTTCTTTTAAATTTTTTACATGACTATGTAGCTCAGATATGTCTAATAATGTCTATTCTGTCAATAATTGATGTATTGTATTAGAAATCCCACACAATTATGCTATGACCAGCTATGACTCAATATGTCAAACATTTGAACATGCTTACAACACCTTGGCATTTGGTACCATGAAACTTATTATTCATAGTAAATTAACGGCAATAAATTTGTAAATTTGTAATAATAAAAATATTTCTAGTTGAAATAAAATTTATTTCCTATAAAAATGCAGTTCTATTACAATCAGCCGACAGTAAAATTCCAAACTTGTTCTGTATATTTTCACTAAAAAAAGTTTTTAAATATTTAATGAAACTTGATAATTTTCCTCGTAAAAATTAAACATGATGCTGGTGTTAATGGATGAATAATCGTAAAATGTAAACTCAATTGTGCCTTAATATGGAAGCGATCATCATTGTAATTCCTTAATCGAGTGACCAAGCCTTCTTCAATGTTTATTTATTGAGACATAAGGAAATTAACATTTTTATTTAAGTAAATTTAAATTTTTTATATTATTTAATTTACATTTTCACGTTATAGCATTTGCGCATATAGACTGAATATCCATTTTTTATAGAGATACATTTTGTATAATTGATATCCAGATTGAATTTTTAATGATGGCAATTTTCATTCCTTACCCTTTTTGTGTTTTGCAATTTCTCTGCAAATTTATTTATTGTGTACAAAAAAAAGTATTCAACATATGTACATCGAGTGTATAGAATTAATGCACAATTGCCTAGGAAAAAAATTACTTTTCTTTCTAAGAATCTTTGCACTTTTAAGCCGCGTGATTCGCGAGACTGTAACGATTGTGTTGTATGCCATAACAAAAAAATTACTACTGCTGCACTTAAACGTGCTTTGATATTATCGTAATGCATTATGCATGCCCATTTTATGTGTCAGTTGCCTTTGGGGCTTACTGTGAAATGAAATTGCATTTTTTTTGTGGTTTTGAGTTTGCCATGGTTTTACTACTTTGTATGGAGCTTTTTTCATGGAAAAATGGCTAAAACTGCTAAGAATTGGATCTATAATTTCTAGTAGACTAAAATGTCAATTTAGGTTCCTCAAAAACTGTCTACAACTCTCAATCAAAACTTAAACATCTAACAATCAAAAACATCATGTTAGCTGTCACTCAAACACAGTGTCTAGATTCTATGCTAATTATAATCAAGCATTTACATCTAATCAATCGTATATTATTAAATCATCACACGTCAAACAGCATCTAATCAAAATTGCCACGCACGTTTTTATTAAAAATTATTTTTTATTAGTTTGATTCCAATCATTTCATTTCACATGATTGCTTCTGATAAAATTTCTTCTTCACACATTCCACACATATAGATTTTCTGTTATGCCCACATTCATTGATAGTTGATTTTAGTAAAAATGCAAAAAATGGAGAGTTGTTTGGATGTGATGAAGGGTTTGGTGAGAGCTATAATTTTAGGACAGAAAGTGACAATTTTAGTGATTGATCCCCAAAAATGAGAAGCACAAATCAAGAAGAAGAATTTCTCTTATAAAATATTTATTTCAATGTTGATTGATATTGGCTTCATTAACTTCGATTGGAAAGAAGGAAAACATAAAAATCAAACATAAATTGAGCTAATTTAATAATCGTGAGTTATTTGAAATTTCTGATTCTTTTTTTCTATTCCTCAATTTTCTCTCATGTATGTGCCTGAGTGTAGTGTCTATAAAAGCAAAAATCTTTAATTGATATTCTTCAAGACTAGCTGTGAATTGACTTCAAGGCGTTAAAAATGGCAACAAAAATATAATTTTTTTATTAGTCTGGTGAGAATTTTTTGATGACTTTTTATAGCCTTGAAAATAACTCTTTGGGATTCTTTTTTATTGAGCAATGAATTTGATGTTTGCAATTTTTTAATTTGTGTTTCATTGAATGAGGATAGAATGGAAATAAAATTATAGTCAGCTGGCAATTGAATGCTAGTTATGTTTGTTATCGGAATATTTGATTGAATTTTTGTACTGCTGTATTGCAAATTAGGTTTTGATGAGGATTTTAAATTTGTTTATGACTTAATATGAATTTATCATTAAGTTTTTAAAAGCTAATTTGAAATTTCAAATAAATTAAGTTTTCACATTTTTTCATAAATTAAACTAAATTTCAATTTAAATTCTGCTTTTCGTATTTATTTTTTTTCTCTATTTTTTCACAGAATAAATCCTCAAGAAATCTCATTTCACCATTCTCATAAATTATACACCAACATGAAAAAAAAACAGAACTATATTCAACGAATTTAAGGCCTAAAATGGAACATGAAATTAAAATTAAAAATTCTAGTGAAATGAGCAACCGTAAAGGAATTTATGGCGGTTTAAAAAAAGTAGAAAATTTTGCGATAGAGTTGTAAGTATAAAAATGTAAATTTTTGACAGCTGAGTTTATAGTCGGGTAAGAATAAAAACTGTAAAGTCATTTTATTAACCAAATTTCAATTTTAAAATAGAGAAGGTAGAAATTTCAATTTGTAAAAAATTTGAATTATTTCCGTTTTTTTGGCCAAACCTTTTTGTTAAGTTGTCTTGGTAAGATGTTGGATTCTGTATTTTTCGACTAAGAAATTAAGATAGATTTTTATAGAAAATTTATTTTTGAGCTCTTCATCTTTCAAAATGATAAATATTTCTTTAATAAAATTTCTAAAAATATTTTTCATTGAATATTATAATCTTTGACTTAGATAAAACATCACATACCCAAAAATTGTAAATAAATTGTCAAGGTTGAAAAATCCTAACAATAGGATAAAAAAAACCCTCAAAATACCTCAATCAATATTTACCTACAAAAAAACATCACAAAGTATCAAATTCAATTAAAGTCATAATTTAATATACACTAGACGCCAATGTTCCAACATTTTGTCATCTACTTTGTTAACATAAAAATCACAAATGTTTTTGTAGATTTTCTCGTGTGGATAAAAATGAAAACAAAATTATTTTCAAACTGTCAAGAAATGATGAAAAATTTCGTCAGAATTTCTCATAAACAAGAAGCAACATGGAAAATTAATTAAATAATCTACAAGCCCCGACTGAGTCCCAAAAGACACAATTTCACGTGAAACTTAAAAAAATTACTTTTTTACAAAAAAATACAACAAAAGTCAATATAAACAGAAAATATATTTCTCAATTCACGCTTGCTTTTCTCTTTCATCGCTAAAATTTACACATGTCTACATGCTGACTCTCAGTTGATAAATTATTGATCAAAAAACAATTTTCGTTCTTATTTTTTTTTTCTTCTTCATCGTAAATTTATATATTTCAAGAGTGAACATGTTGACGATAAAGAAGCGATAAATGATGAAGGAGAAGATGAAGAGCTGCATTTTTTTGCGCTAACCATCTGCCTTTGTATGAATTTTTCTGAATTTTTTTTGTCGATATGAAGACTCTTAAAAAATTGAATCAAAATTTTAGCTTTATATTAGCATTAAAATTGAGCGCATTTTTAAGCCAAAATTTAAGCTGTCCAAAATTTTGTGAAATTTTGAAAATTTAATTTTGCAATTTTTTTAGATTGCCAGTTTTTTAATTTCTTAAAAAAATCTGGCTAAAAACTTTTTAAAAATCAAAGCAACCTTTCCAAATATTCAAAATTCTCTTTTATTTCTATTCATAAAAAGTTAAATCTAAGAGAAAATTTTAAGTAAAATAGCAAGAAACCTCAAGACAACCTGCGTATATCACAGTAAGTCATTCAATCAATCATTAATTCCTCCCTTTTCATTAAATTTCGTTAAAAAAATTCAAGACGAGCAATTTTTTGATACAAAATAAATTTTGTGGCTAAAAAGATGAGCGATTTATGTCCAAATGAAAGGTATGAAAAGAAAAGAAAAAGAAATAGGACACATGTGAGGGACTAAATTGTTGAAAGAAAAGCATTTATATGCCTGTATATTTACCATCCAATTAGCCTTGACTGAAAAGGGATTTCGGTTTCTAATAAATTAAACTTTCATTCTCGTTCAACCTTAAATAATAAGTCAGCTGTGGCCATTAATTCCTTTTCATTAACACTCATTAGTTTCACATTACATGGTGGTGCATTTATTTCCTCTCCTTTGCACCTATTGAAGTCTATTAATGAAGGATTTAGTCCTTTTTTGTGGATAAATGATACAGGAAACTTCAATACATGGAAGTGCCTTCAAATGCCGACTACATCATTTAATTGGAATTTATTTTATCGTTTTTCGTATGAAAATGTCGATTTTGAATGAATATTATTTGAGTGAGAAAGATGGAAAGAACAATGCAATCAATTATTTATTGACCAATACATACATGTGAACATGACGTACATTTTCTAGTAAATATTTTTTTTTGTACAGAATAAAAAGGCAAGTGAAAAAATAATTTGCCGTTACTTTTGTTTTGGATGATTGGAGCGTATCTTTCTGTTTACTGAAAAAAAAGTCGTAGGTTGTTATTGAATGTAAATTTTTATTTGAAGTCTTTGTAATGAATAGAGATATGAGACTGTAAATGACTGTATTGTTTGGGGTATATTGGAATCTTTTTTGTGAAGACTTTGAAGTGTTTCTTTTTGATGCGATATGGATGTGTTTGAAGTTTGAATTTATGAATGTCTGACTTGAATTAGATATAGCTTTAAATGATGATGCATACCGGGTTTAAGGTATTTTACGTCCTCAATAAAGTCAAATTTAAGGCACAAACTAAACTTTTTTAAGGTTTAACTAAACTTTAATACTCAATAAAATGCATCTACTCATTATAACAACATCCAGCAACTCCATAGCTACTTCATTCCTCATAACCAAAACAACCACAAACCTCATCACCATTCCTGTAAAATATTCATAAACAATTCTCATTTTTCGAACTAAATCGAGTTGAAAAATCCCATGTATTGAGTTCACATACAGTAACAATAAAATAAAATAATAATAAATAAATCGTTCAGAAAATATATAGGCAAGCAGCAATAGCAATCGCATCCAACTGACTTGTGTTAAACTAGCATAAAAAGAGAGACTGAATTACAAACAAAATTAAATGAAATATAAACTCTTATTTTATTATGAATGTGTAGTTGTGGTAAGTGGTAACCAACATAGACTGCAGACAACAATAAAACGATATGCTCATATCCATTACAACAACAACAATAGATGTGATCAAAAAGAAAAAAAAGTTATGTGTGGGTTGACTTATGTAAATTTGTGGTGATGATGATGGGATTTAAGTTTTTCTTTATTTTCGAAGTCATAAAGTATAAAGCTCACATGTGTGCAGCTACAATGAGAAATCCATTTTGATGAACGATGACATTGACTTGAGAGAACTTGAGGAAATGTTGAGGAAAAAAAAGTTTCATTTCATGACAGTATCTAGACGTGGTTTATAGCTTGTTAATTTCTCTACACAATTTAATTCTGAACTGGCAGTAGCAGCAGCAAACACCATGTCTATAAATTTGTATATTTAATTTTCTCCATTGTTGTCTCGAACAATATGCATTTAGGCTGTTAGATGAGTCGTAATTAAGTGGTTCATTCTTATATATTTTATATTCCTACTCAATTCTCGGATATTGAACAGATCTCTTTTGTATATTTCTACAGCTTTAGATTGCTATGTAGTAAAGTAGTTTTCAATATTTCCGCACAGTCATTCGCAATACTCTTTTTTTCTATTCCTGTATAATAATTTTATTTTTTATCGAATTGAACTTGAACTAAACTAAGCACACGAGAAAGAGTCTGAATGTATCGTGTAATGAAGTAGAAAAGAATCTCGTACGCATTAATGTGATGATGATGATGATTATGGGCTTTTAGTCGTCCACGCAACATTGATTTTTAATGATCAGCTATAAAAATTTGTAACATATTAATATTATGTTTTGTGGTGTGTAAATTTATTTTTGTTGATTTTTTTGGCTTTGATTAGAAATTTATGAGATTTTTTAAGAAGCAGGAAGTCGTGAAATTTAAGATTATTTTTCTCAAAATAAATTTATCTAATTGGAGCATGTAAAATGTTTAGTAGGAGATTTGTCAATTTACAGAAGTCAAACATAAAAAAATATGACATTGCAATTTTCAGGTCATAGTGTATGGGTTCGAATCCTATTCCAAACTATTTATAGAAATTGTACTTTCTATTCTTAATTATTTAATTTATTATTAATTCTTATGTTTAAGCTTCCAAAAATGATGTAAAACTACAGCTCATGAAAATTTCCAACCTCATTTTATTCAGCCTTCCTCCTTGGAATTTTGCGGTTCCAGAAATTTTTCAAAGTTAATAATATAATATGGGAATGTTCTGCACAATGGGCCCAAAAAGGGACTTTTTGGAAATAATTCATAATATTTTGGTGGTTGGTAGCCCTGGTCCTAGGGATCATAAAAATATAAAACTTTTGGCATATAACTCTAATAGCCGCTCAGGAGAACTTGAAATGTGTTTTGGGCACTAGTGATTTTCAAAAAATTCCTGTGCCTCACTGTGTGGATGAAATTTCACAAACTTTTTTTTATTCGTTCAATACTTGCTTTAACTTTCATAGAAAAATATCAAAAATATTTTTAATCTAAAAAAAAGTGGTCAAAAAATTGAAAAAGTCCAAAAAAATGCGATTTTTTTGACATTTTTGCCTCCTGTGCCTACAAGTTGGTCTTAAAAAATCTAAAAACTTATGATTATTATAGCTAATAAGTAGACCTACAAAAAACATTTCATTCATTACTTCCAAAAACGTCATTTAGTGCTTTAAAAATGAGGTCAAAGGTCAAAATTTTCGATTTTTTGGCATTTTTTGGGTTTGGGGGCCCATATGACCCACTAAATGACCACGGCATAACGTCAAGTGACATTATTTTTGTAGTTTCTATGTTGTACTACAAAATTAAGTAAAAAAAAGCAAATTTTTTCCGGTCCCCCGGTTCACCAGGGACCCCCAAAGAGGGTCTGGTAGGGGGGTCTTCAGAACAAAAAAATTCATATCTCAAAAATATCTTCACCATATTGTCTGAAACTCTCAGAAATGATAGAAAACATCAATACGGATCATTTTTAGTCATTTCGGCCTAATAAAAATTTGATTTTTGGTCTTTATAGTGATTTCGCTGATTTTCGAGCTTGGTCAAAAATCAAGTTTTCACTTTTCGACTCCTACCACCTCAGGATGACTTTATATTTTATTTTTTTGATGAATTCTTATAGCTTAGCATAATACGCATCCAACGAGGTATAAAACATGATGTATGGTCAAGATATGGCAGAGTTATGGTCAAAAAACTGAAAAAATGGTCAATTTTTTGAGGGTTTGACAACTTTCATCGCACATATTTGCTCATATTTCATCAAAATTTCAAGTATATGTGACAAATTTGGTATCGTTGGAAAGGTTATTGCTTCAGCTATACAATAAAATAAAAATCTAAGTTTGGAAGTTCCTCAGTAGACCAGAAAACTTACAAAAGTTTGTCTTGTCCTCCCGTACACAGCAAAAATTAAAAATTTTTATTTTTGTGTTTTTTCCACAGTTTTACACATGAACTTTCATAATATGATCAATTAAAGACTTTGCAGCCATTACTTCTTGCATACAAGGCCATAGAAAAAAATACAATTTTTACGAAAAAATCGAAAATATTCGAAAATTTGATGATTTTTCTATGGCCTTGTATGCAAGAAGTAATGGCTGCAAAGTCTTTAATTGATCATATTATGAAAGTTCATGTGTAAAACTGTGGAAAAAACACAAAAATAAAAATTTTTAATTTTTGCTGTGTACGGGAGGACAAGACAAACTTTTGTAAGTTTTCTGGTCTACTGAGGAACTTCCAAACTTAGATTTTTATTTTATTGTATAGCTGAAGCAATAACCTTTCCAACGATACCAAATTTGTCACATATACTTGAAATTTTGATGAAATATGAGCAAATATGTGCGATGAAAGTTGTCAAACCCTCAAAAAATTGACCATTTTTTCAGTTTTTTGACCATAACTCTGCCATATCTTGACCATACATCATGTTTTATACCTCGTTGGATGCGTATTATGCTAAGCTATAAGAATTCATCAAAAGAAATAAAATATAAAGTCATCCTGAGGTGGTAGGAGTCGAAAAGTGAAAACTCGATTTTTGACCAAGCTCGAAAATCAGCGAAATCACTATAAAGACCAAAAATCAAATTTTTATTAGGCCGAAATGACTAAAAATGATCCGTATTGATGTTTTCTATCATTTCTGAGAGTTTCAGACAATATGGTGAAGATATTTTTGAGATATGAATTTTTTTGTTCTGAAGACCCCCCTACCAGACCCTCTTTGGGGGTCCCTGGTGAACCGGGGGACCGGAAAAAATTTGCTTTTTTTTACTTAATTTTGTAGTACAACATAGAAACTACAAAAATAATGTCACTTGACATTATGCCGTGGTCATTTAGTGGGTCATATGGGCCCCCAAACCCAAAAAATGCCAAAAAATCGAAAATTTTGACCTTTGACCTCATTTTTGAAGCACTAAATGACGTTTTTGGAAGTAATGAATGAAATGTTTTTTGTAGGTCTACTTATTAGCTATAATAATCATAAGTTTTTAGATTTTTTAAGACCAACTTGTAGGCACAGGAGGCAAAAATGTCAAAAAAATCGCATTTTTTTGGACTTTTTCAATTTTTTGACCACTTTTTTTTAGATTAAAAATATTTTTGGTATTTTTCTATGAAAGTTAAAGCAAGTATTGAACGAATAAAAAAAAGTTTGTGAAATTTCATCCACACAGTAAGGCACAGGAATTTTTTGAAAATCACTAGTGCCCAAAACACATTTCAAGTTCTCCTGAGCGGCTATTAGAGTTATATGCCAAAAGTTTTATATTTTTATGATCCCTAGGACCAGGGCTACCAACCACCAAAATATTATGAATTATTTCCAAAAAGTCCCTTTTTGGGCCCATTGTGTTCTGTAGATGCATTTGATGTGACAAGTAATAGAATGGGGATGAATATTGGTCCAAAGTTACTTAATTGAAATTTGCCTAATTTTTAAATTTTTAAACGTTGAATTTAAATTTTGCTCATTTTCAAACAATTTCATGCAATTCAAGTCGATTTAATTTCTAATTGATTGTTTATTATTCTTATTGTTAATAATATTTTGAATTTTTAAGTCCTTTGTAAATTTAATACCTCTAAGGTAAATAAATTATACTATCTATCTATCTATAATAAGCCACAACAAATTCTCAAACTCTTTAATTTCACTACTATTCAATCTTCTGTCTGTTGCATTTTATTTTTAAAATACTGACAATGAAGCATGCCTCCAAACTCTTGAAAATATAAATTTTCTCTTTCTGTTGCCAACCACAAAATTAAGAATAAACTCATTCAATCATCTGTTTATTGTTTACATCAGAAACAAACACACAGAGTATATCAAAATGTTTTGTGGATTCATAACACAAAAAAAAAATGAGAAAATAAAAAAATTCAGCTTTGATCATCGTCAATGTGACGCCTTTAATGCATATCAAATTTCTTACTTATAAACATGCAAAGATTTTTCTTTTGGGATGAAACTGAGGAGTATAAGATATATATTGAAAATATCCGTAAATAGCCTATCATGCTACACAATGTAAATTAAGTTCATAAACATCTGTTAATCGTTTACATATATGGTTGATGATTTAAATTATCGTTGCTCCCCACATACTACAGAATTTTTGTATTAATTTTCTCAAAAATATTTTTCTTCTGTCTCTAATTTCATTTTAAAAAGATTTAATTTACTATGTTTCTCTTGGTTTTGTAATGAAATCATCGGAACGGTCAAAATGAAAACAAATTTCATGCAATTTATGAAAATTAACCACGCGCTATGGATCTTAATATGGGCGGTCAGCTGAATGAATCATTTCCCATCACTAAATTACCCGTCATTAAAGATTTACTAATTTAATGAGTTAACTGATTTTGATCGTTATAGTTTATTGCATTATTTGGATTTTTTATAGTGTGGGAAAAATATTTTTTTTAGAGTTTAGGAAAATTTATTTCCAAGTCATATTTTTGCCATCAATTTCTTTGAGTTTCTAACTGATAAAAAATATTATTTGCCAAACACAAAAAAAATATATAAATTATTTATTTTCAAAATGTTTGTACAACTACAAGGTAGCAGGAAATGTTTAAATATTTGGCGAATTCTTAGTGTGTTTGCTGATGATGATATGGATGTTAAGTTGACTGTTGACAGCTTCATTAATGCGTAATTTCTCTTGTTTCTAGGAGTGCTCTTCATGTTTATTCTGCGATTTAAATATGTTTGGTAATAAGTTTCTAGAAAAAATAGCTTTAATGTTGCTTACTTTATGTCTTAAACATGAATTTGTCAAAATTAAGAAAAACGTGTAGGTTAGACTAGGTCAAAAAATCCGTCGAATTCTACAATCTAATCAATCTAAATTTAAAATCGTGATTTGGATTATTTAAAGCTTATGCTGGCATTACTTATCGATTTTTCTTTATCAGAACGGAATAACCAGTAAATAAAAAGAAAGAAGTAGAAAAAATGGATGTAAGCCTTATTTGGCGATAGTTTGGGTTCTGAAGGAAATATTCGTATTTTGAGCTCAAAATATAAATTTTTTAGTCTTTAACATTTGCTTCATATTTTATCTTGTCCCATTACCAATCCATCTCATTAATTAGCACACAATCTTCTATTGATCGAAGCTACAATAGTGCGAATAAATTTTTTCAGTCCATTAACAATGTAAGAACTATCATAATAAAATACAATAAATAATAGAAATAGAAATGAGATCAAATTTCTATTTATCAAGTCATGTGTGGCTGGCTCATATTTTCATAAAGCCCCAAGTCACAGCATCATGTAAAATATCTTTACAAACTTTATAGCTCTTAATCTTAATTTTATTCAAAAGTTGTGTGTCTTTTTTTCTCTGTAAGTGTCTCTTTAAGATTGAATTATAATAAATACAATATTTTTATTATCCATGGAAACACATTTTTTTTGTGTGAGTGGTAAAACTTGTTATGTTTTTATGCTCCGGCTATTAACATAAAAAGCATTAAAAATCGTTTAGAAATGTCATATTGACGATGATCACGTCGTGAAAAATGAGGTTTGTTACTTTCATAATCATAAAAAAATGGAAGGAACGGAAGGAATGAATGACGAATGATTTAAGGCGAATAGATGAAAATGAGACACTTGAGATGAAGATAGAATGAATTAATGATCATGTTTGTCATAACATTTATGAAGAGATTTTCTAATTTTTTGTGCGTATACTCCAGGGCAAAATTTAGGATTTCAGTGCCAGTAAGTAAGTGATTAAATGAGAAATAAATTACTGTTGTGGATGTTTAAGGTTGGCATTGGTGGGGGTTTCAGGTTTAAAAAAATTTACAGATTTGAAAAAATAACCTCAAAATTTTAAAACAACCCGACACTTATCACTTTTTGTCCAATTATAGATCCCAAATTCTTGCAATTTCAAATACATTTTGCTTAGTACCATACACCCATCAACCCTGCAATCACCTCTGACTTAATTTTCTCACGTCTGACGACAAATAAGACACAAAATGTTTAGAGACATTAATCACGTAACAGAAACGTTTTTTAAATGGAGAGAAAATTAGCATACATACAATATAGACAGAATCAAGTCTAATGAACAACTTAATTGTGATAATCTTGTCCAGAATTTTAGCACTTAATTTTAATTTTCTAAGAAAAAAAAGTTTCAATTTTGCTTTTAGTCATGCACCACATTCAAGAACGCCAATTAATTTTCTTTTTGTGCAATTTTTATTTTCTGCATAACTGTTATGTTTCGAATTGAGCAGGCTGTGTCAGTGTCTTAATAACAGTCTTCATTTCCAAGAAATTATTTTCAATTTTTTGCAGTAAATTTTACGCAGAAATTGTAGTTGAAATGGCAAAAAAACCAGTTTTCATTTCTTATTGACAGAGACCGCAATTTCATTTCATTTTTAACTTAATCTTAATGCATAGTAAGCATGATAGAAGTATTGAATAAATTTAATATGTAACGCATTTCAACATACACACTTGATGCCAGTGAATTGATTCTTATTAGACAATCTCAGATTTGATTTTTTAAGTGGTTTTAAGGTCAAATAACTTTAATGACTTAAATTGAAATCTGATTGAAAAATTTTTATTGCATTTTATTGCAAAATTTTCTTAGATCTTATGATAGTTTAAATGTGCTTGCATATTGAGATTGTGAAGCCCTTTGAGGTTGTGGAATACAAAATTAAGCAGATGTTATAGTTGCATAATTCGATACCGTTAATTTTAGTTTGATGAACTTATTTTTACTATCTGAAATGATCAAACGTGATCGTTTGTATACTTTGAGAAAATTGTATGTGTGTGGGACTGATGCATCAAGTTCATTATGATGATAAGATCTATGATTTTCGAAAAGTGGACTAGATATTATTCAGATAAGTGACTAAATTTACTTAAATGGTGCAAAAATCTATCGAATATGAGTTCAAATCCTACTCGAGTGACACAAAAATGTGATTAAATTTTCATGAGTTTTTAAACTTTCTGGTACTCAGGAAAAAACTCGATTTCCTCAAGAGACAAACTGCACATTCAAAACCACTCCAATCTTCCCAAAACAGTTTCAAATCAAAAGAATGTACGATAATGAAATGAAATAATTACAAATTATAAAACAATTCAACGACCAAGAAATTTCATTCCTTTTCACTTTAATACAGCAACGCATTGATCAGAAATGTAGTATTGTAGTAATGACAATCAGCATGATTCTTAAATTTATTATTGTTGTTCCTGCTGCTGCTCATTCAGATTATAATAATTAAATTAGCTTTTAAAATTTGTTTTGCATTTCTTCTTTCAATTAATGCTGATTGCTCCAGAATTTCACGTTTTTTTTCTTTCTTTATGCTACCTCCTCGCTTTACTTCTGATCCGTAAGAAGAAAAACGAAAACGAGAAAAAAGAAAGAAAAATAAAAGATCTTTTTTTTTCAATTTCATTTCTTTTGATCTTTTGCCGCTTTTAATAAAACAAATATTGAGTTGAGTATGCGATGGCTAGGCACATTATAGTGAGTTGTAACTTAACTTTCAAGATTCACATGTAGATTTCATATATAATTTTGTTTAATGGCATACGCAATCTTCAGTCTGAGTTTTAAGATGAGGCAAACACACACACGCCCCAAAAATCTCTCGACTTCTCAGCTTTTGCAGTTGGGCATCTCGAGTTTCAAAAAGTCATTACTTCTGTTTTTATAAATGTTAATATTTTTTCTCGCTCAATTTTCCATGAAATTTCAAATGTTTAACATGAAAAATTAAAGTGTATAAATTTTCATTTCATTAGAATTTTATTGTGTGTGTCTGCTAAATTGTGCGAGAAAGGTCAACGTGGGAGAGCAATCTGAGTAATATTTTTGCTTTTTATACATAGGGATTTAAGGGTTCAATTTCTACAATCTTCAAATCATTCAAAAATCTTAAAACTCAAAAATCCCTAATTTTCCGACCCCCCAAAACAACCTTAGCTCAGACCTTGATCGTAATTACACGCACAATCAGATGATAAATTTGGAATGTTGTGACTCATTAATTTAGGAGGTTAAATTAAATTAGCAGAGCTCATTTGAAAGCTTTTTGTAAGCGATTGACATAAATTTTCACTTTCATCAGACATGACTAATTTGCGTTAAACAATCAGAAAAGCCTCGATCAAACTAGAAAAAAGAGGTGACAAATTACCTTGCATTATAGGAATTTACTGTAAATTGATTCCGCAGCTTTTGGCACTAAAACAAATTGCGAAAAAATTGACAACATCGCAAGTTTGCTTTTTCTTTCTTCGCAATCATCGTTAAGATATCTAATCAATATAAAGTCGATTCAATTTATGCCTTTTTGCGGCTTATTTTTTTCCCCTGTGTATCTTAAATTTCAGACCGATAATATTCACGAGTTTTTAATTTTTATGGCGCTTAAAAATAAATTTAACTAATCCATCGCAAGTGTCGCCAATGTTTATTGTTTTCTTTTAACTCAAATATGAATTCTGTGAATGTGAGATTGAAGATGAGTATGGAGATATGAATAGATATAGCGCATTTTTGGATGATGAATGTGGTTGTTGAAAAAAAGTTTCAAATTTTTAACGAATTTCAAAATTTTGAATTTATAACGGTTTCCTAGAATTTAAAATTGTTTTCAAAATATCATGACAAAATAACGCATCATCTCATTTCTCCACTTCGAGCCAACAATCGCACTAATAAAACGACTTAAATGTATAAAAACCTAACTTTTTTGCATGTGTGACAAGTCGCCTTTGTGGTCGATGGAAGCACATGATTGTGATTGTCATTAACAAAAAGGCGACTAAAACAAGATTTTAAATTTCCATATTTGTACATATATACACGATTTATTATTTTATTCCACTGCCGCTCACTGAGTAAAATATATGAAAAAAATAATTTTTAGATGTCGTCTGCCAAGATCTTAGTCGAGTATTTGTGTATAAACAAAATTTATCATGATTTTCTATTATGGCCTGATGACATTAATTTTTGTTGTATCCAGAGAGAAAAAAATAAGAAGTGACTGTGTTGAGCGACAAGAAATCATCATAATGACTGATTTTATTAGTCTAAATATCTTTATTAATATCATGAATTATTTTATCAAAAATTTCATTTCTGGATTTTCTTTTAATTATTTATATTTTTTTTGTGATTCGAGTGTCTGCAGACAGACATGAAAAGATATTTTGATGTTCGGCATGTGTTAATGTATTTGACTAGATACAGCACTTTAAGTCTTCCCGAAAAAAAAAGAAAACAAAATAAAATATTGAAAGTCAAATGTTTATTTGGAAACAATAAATCTCAATATTTACCATTAATTTATATAGCAAACATAATTAAGCTGTGCTGATTGGTGCTATGGGACTTGAATTATTGTGACACTTGTGTGATTTGTTTTGGAACGAAAGCTTTGTGATATTTATCTCTGATTTGGTGATATATGCCTTAGTTATTCATTATCATGCCTTAAATATGACTCTATATGCTTCAGATTTGGCAACGCAAAATTTATTCAAATGGCAAGAAAATAAAAACTTTTTTTTTGTGTGATAGGAAATGATGGAAGCGAATAATTTGAATTTGAATACGCGGATATGAAATGAATACATTCATTAATTCGGTTTGTCGATTTTCGTGTGAATTAATTTTTTTTTATTGAGAGTCGAAAATGATATGTCATAAATGTTTGGGAATTTATTTGACCGGTGGCTTTTTTGGATTGATATTATTTATTTCATGTGATTTATAGCCTGGATACTAGTCATATCTCAAAGTGTAATTTTTAAAGGTTAAAAAAGAATTTTCGATGAATTCAATGCTTATCTCATAAACCTCTTCAAATGCTTAAAAATACTTAAAATTCTTCATAAATTATATTGCAAGGTGAGGCAGGTCAAGTATCATCAAGATTGCTATTCTTAAATGTTAATTCTTTGCCAGAAAGACTTATTTTTGCAGCAATCTTGGAGGTCATTTATTTAAGGATCATCTTATGACGAGTGATTTATTAAAAGTTTTGTAGCTTTTCAATTTTTTCAATTTCAAATTTCATTTTCAATTCAAGTGATATTGAATTTGAGGAACTTGGACCCTAGAAGTGCATTTAAGTGATCAAAGCACTGAGTGAAAAATTGAAGATAGACATACAAGAATTTAATTTTGAAGGCATTTCAGCCACGAACTCCTGGAAACTCTTTTTTATTTTGAATAATTTATTTTAAATTATCAAAACAACATTTCACATTGCAATTCATTAAAAATTTCCAATGAAAAGAAAACTCAGCGTTGATGACCTAAAAGCGATGCAAATATAAAATGACCGCCCTCATAAAATTCAAATCAAACAAAAAAATCAATTCTAAAACTTAGCCAAAAAAATCAAAATAACATCAATCTGAATCATTCAATGAAATCACTATCGAACAAAAAGAGGAAGCAATTTATCATATGTCAGAAGTGACAAACAATTTTTCTAAAGATTGCGAATTTACTTTTTCAATTTCATTGACAAAAGACAAACCAACAGAAGAAAAGTAATTTTTCTATCAAGTTTTGCTTTACGTCGGCTAATCAAATAAGAATCGAAGCTGAAAAATGATAATTATGATAAAATATTTATCCAACAATTTTCGCATTGCTGATCAACAAGAGAATTTTTGCCTTGAATAAAGCTTAAGTTACTTTATAGTACTGCCAATAGTCTCATCGTACACATATCTTTTCATTAATTCAAGAGTCGCCAAAAGAAGAAATAAAAAAAAAATCATCGCTGGCGCGCATGAGAGAGACAGCAACGACCACGACGACGACAAACGAGATGGAAAAAAATAAATGCTTATGAATGTAAATTAAATGAGCGATTCTTTGCATGTTCGATCACACCTTGATTGATCTTTTTCTCCATTTTTATATATATTTACAATATTTTTACTAACACATCTACAAGTTTTAGTCAGCGACATTTTTTTATTCAACAATACAACTTTATGCTGCTTTTGCTTGTGTATCCAAGTTTAATGAAAAAAAAAAAATAGTTTGATAAAAATGTAATCACCGTTCATTTGAGATTGTTCATTTATTTTAACTCAGCGCGTATGTTTTGGTAAGAGTTGTTTAAAAGTAATGTTGATGGAATATTTGAAGATTTTTGGGGGTTATGTTGAAAATTTTAGAATATTAAATTTATTCTTTTTTAGTTGTAAATTTTTACTTTTTTGATCATCACTACTGCTGCATTTAATTCATAATTTAGAGACAATTTTAAGAGAAAACCAGAATAAATTCAAATTAAACATCATTTGTGAATGACTCTTGATTTTTTTTAATTTAATTGAATTTTACTTCCATCTGTGGTTTTCTCTCAATAGCTAGAGATGAAAAACAATATTGAACACGAAAAAAATGAAGAGGAAGAAATAAAAATTGCCAAGTGACCCGCATTTTTTTAAGCGAGTAAAAATTTTCTTTCGTTAATTTATTCAATGATCAAAGACCTGCCATAAATCTCGACATGAGGCCTTTGTTCTTCATCTTTTGCCTTAGATTGTGCAGTCCATATATCTTTGTTCTCAATATTTTTAATGCATAAATCAAATGAGCCTCATTTACTCAAACTTTAGCAGAAGAAGGAAGAAAAATTTAAATTTTTAGAACTTCAAGACTATTTTTTTAAGTTGTACGAATGTGTGTACATTCAACAGACAAACATTCCACAAATCAACTCAACTCAACTCAGCGTTTTTCTTTAAATTTACCTCGAAAAATTCCTTCGCTTATTGCAATATAAAAAAAATTCGTTTGTATTTTTTTTTTCTTATCTCGAATATTTTTTTTTACTTCTACATTCTCCTCCCTCTCGTTTATGTGAGCTTGCGATAAAAATAAGTTTGATTTCTTCTTTAATGTTTTTGGTGAATTGCGCATTTAAAGAGGGGATTTTTTTTCTGAATCGTTTAAGATGATATTTTACTCAAATGCGCAATTTTTATTTTAATGAAAATAATTCATGAGATTCAAGAGATACATACTTGGATTATCTGAATGATAAAGATGTGCTTAATGAAAGTTTTTAAAGATTTTCAATTAATTTATGAAATTATTTTAAAATTTTCAAATTTTGAGCAAATTGAGTAAAGTTTTAAATTTTAAATTTTGATCTTTAACTGCCTCAAATACATCCTTAAAATACATAAACTTTATACCTAAAATAAATCTTCAAGAGCATTCTCAATGCCAAACTTTACCCTCAATTTATTTTGAATCACTTTGTTATTCCTAGAACCTCAACAACACGTGAATTCACAACAATTTTTATAATCTTAATTCTCACATAAATTAAAGAATTTTTCATTCAAAACACAGTAAAAGATATCAGAATTGTCGATGTCTTTTTTATGTTCATCGGAACTATAAAATTATATTAATTAATTATCATCTGATCAAAATCGGCTTTATAAAATGTCAAAGAATGGAGAATAAAATGCATTTATGGATAGTTGAGTTTTGGGCTATAAAGTTGAGTTTTATGGTACTGAGAGGATTTGGTTGGTGACTGGTTTGTGGTGATTATTTGGAAGTATAGGAGTAGAAGATGATTTTGGTGGTTTGAATGCAGGGCTTCCGCAGATTATAATCTTTAAAAATCAAAGATTATAATCTTTATATTAAGATTTTTTAAAGAGAATCTGCAGAAGCCTTGTTTGGATATGTTTATATGTATGAAAGAAAGTGGAATTGTGTTTTTTACTTCTGATCAAGTCAAAACCCTTAAATTATTCAAAATTAATAATTTTCCTGCACAAAACAGATTTTTTTTAGTTCCCATTCGAACAATTTTCAAATCATGAAAAAAATCACAACTAATTTTCTAATCCATTCACGTCAAAGTAATTACAATTTGCAATTCTAGTCTTGAACTTGACAATATTACTTTTTACTATGCCAGTGACTTTGGTCATGACGATGAATAAGCAGACATCCATAAAAGAAGAAAATGTAATAAAAAATTGAAAAAATAATAAAATTTCATGTCAATAGCTTTTGTGCTAAAGACATGTTGCCTGAATAATGACAATGCTGCTCATTATGCTCAACAAAATGCGTCTACAAGAATATTTCATGAAAGAAAAAATATGAGAGATTGAGTAAATAAATTGAGCAAAGGCGTGCGATAGCAAAATAAGACACTTGAGTAAATTGTGTGGTGTTTCGGAGGTGCTCAAAAATTAGATTCTGACGCAATAAATTTAATCACCGAAAAATAAACGCAGAAAGTGAAGAAGAGGAATCGAAAAAAATATGCCACACACAGAATTTATTTTTGTTGTTAATTAAATCAACATAGACATTCATTGTGAATTTCAATTGAAAATTGACCAAAAATAACAGCCATGTCATTCATATTCGACAATCGACAAGATTGATTCTATTCGCATAGTTGGGCATTTTGATAGATGAAATATTAAATATATGTTTTCATCTTCGATTCTATCGATTTCACGAGGTCACAATAGTAGGTCAACATCTTTCAATTGAGTACAATTGTGATTTAATGAAATTAACACATTTCGGTCATAAAATTGAGTGACAAATTCCTCTAAGTAATTACTTTGTTGTGGGAGAGCAAATAACGCATATATTGTGAAAGTTGTCGGAGTTTATTAAGGTTTTTGTTTTATTTGCTTTGTCATGATTCCGAGCGGCGATGTGTAGCTGGATTTGATGTCATTGTAGTTTGAGACTTTAATTTTGCTTAAGTTTGTCGGATATTAAATTATTGGGATTGATTTGAGCATCAGATTTGAGAAAGAAACTATAGAAAATTTGGGTTCGAATCCTAAAATCATGGTTAAAAATATTATAAAATAAAATTTGTCAGTTACAAAAATTAGTTCATGGTATGTACAATTATACAATTTAAACTTCAAATAAAATTTCCTCCTTAAAACAAGTTTATCACTTCCTCACGACTACTTTTAAGTGTATACACTTTCCCGCCATGTGCTACCCGGCAAAAAATATTCAAGGAGAACTTTTTTGCTGACATTTTGATTGGCAATGAAATTGAATTATTTGTAGGAACCAAATTCGATTATTAAAGAAATTATAAAAGCCAATAAAGTCATTTAAAAATAAAAAATTTTGAAATGTGATTTGAATAAATATTGACCACGTGTTTGAGTCCACAGAAAAAATGATAACTGAGAATTCCATGCGAAAGTAATAAATTTAAAAGTATATTTTTATGAATAATTATCCTAAAAAAAAAAAAATGTTTTCAGTGTCAAAAGTGAGAAAGAGATTTACGTATGCAAGGATTTATCTCATTTATATGTCCATTCCTTTCATTTTTTAACTAGGCTATAAAAATAAAAAAAAAATTACTGTATTGAAAAAACGATAAAAGAAATGATGATTAAAAAAGAATCGTGACATAAAAAATCATCGCCTACACTTATAGATCATCATTTTATTTATTTCGCGAAGGCTAAATTCCTTAATCTTTATACACTTTTTTTTGTTATCCACAAGAATATAATATAAACATCACGAATCGATCGTCAATCACGTCATACATGTGAAGATTTATTTCCCCCTGAATCCTATTGACACATTTGATTTGCTTAATTTATGTACGCAAAAATAAAGCTGTGCAGAATTATTTTAAGACTCACACATTTATAGACTCACAAAATATACGCATTGAATTACATCAGATGCCACAAATATGTCTCTAACTGATTGACTTTTTGGCAAGCGATTTTATGGGAGGAAAAAAAAAGATGAAAAATGTGAAAACAATGAAACAAAGGAATTCAATTCTATAGGGCTTAACTTGCATGCCTCGTGTGTGTATTTAGATTAAAATTTTAGTTTAGTGAAAATAATATAAATGTCATTATGAATAATGAGGATAGACGGCATGTGATCACCCTTTTATTTTTTATTTTGCAACAAAAGGAAGATTGAGTAGAGGCCAAGTGGGTTTGAAGAAGAATTGACTTAGAAATTTCCAACATAGGACATTGAGAGCTTTTTCCGTTATTTTTTCAGAATTTTTAAATTTTTTGCGAGTGCGTTCAGAAATTGAATTTTTGTTTGAAACTACCAAATTTTCAAAATGTTTTAATTTTTACCTTTTGAATAAGTTTTAATGTTCCTTATTAGTATCAAAAGATTTAATATATAATAATAACTGAATATAAGTCATTTAAAGAGTTTGAAAATTTGAAAAAGAGCTAAAATTGATAAACTTAAATTTTCAGAAGAATTGTAAAAAAATCATTTTCGAAAAAGCGCTTTCTAATTTCGAAGAAAGAGGTACCAATGTCATATGTTGGAGTATTTTATACTAAAATTGAGCTAGGGAATATTTAAGGAGCAGTATATTTTTTTAGGATGGTAACAAACATCCAGTAACCCAATCAGTTTGAACAGTTACTTAATAAAATCTCCCTCAAGTCAGTTATTTAACCCGCATTATTGAATTTTTATGGCAAATTTCATTTCTTTAAAAATATATCCAAAAACCGATAAACTCTTTTTTTGCAAAAGAACCAATCAGACCACAGGCAGGTGATCAAGAAATTCACAAAAAGCATATTTTCTTCTAATAAGTCAATGTATAAGTTTTCATCAGTCTTTTTATGGCTGCAGTAATATTGCTGAATTTATAGAAGTAATAAAAGATAAAAAAAATTCTCGTCGATATGCAAATTTATTTTTAAATCCACGAATATATTTTTGATAATCGAATAGAGACCAAAAATTTTATTCATGTGAGGACATTCTGGGACGTGATGAAAATTCTTCATAATGAGGAACCAAATGTGAGGTTTAAGCGCCACAAATCGTTCCTATTTCATGCTTCTTTTTTTTATAATGAAAGTCAAATGATGTCATATTTTTTGTCTATTAAATATATTATTGTACA
Source organism: Chironomus striatipennis (assembly GCA_026123125.1). Classification (NCBI taxonomy): domain Eukaryota; kingdom Metazoa; phylum Arthropoda; class Insecta; order Diptera; family Chironomidae; genus Chironomus; species Chironomus striatipennis. The sequence goes on along the minus strand of CM047392.1, from coordinate 49,201,047 downwards.
AACGAAACAGTTTCTTTCATTCGCCTTCACTTACTTCTTTCACATCTCTTACACAAATATGATTATTGTAGGCTTCATATATGTATATTGTGTGGGTATCTGTATGAGTGTTACAAGCCATAAAAACCTCTTTTTTCATACTCTCTCGTCTTGTAACAAGACAAAGCTGAAGGTTTTCTTCAGGTATCAATGCATCAACATACACTCCATAATTTTTTTTTCATATTCCATTTTTCATCGTTTGAAGTTGGAACAGATATACAAAATATATAAAAATTCTGATTCATTACTTCTGCCTTCATTTGCCCCGGTGTGTGATTTTTTTTTCTTGTTGTCTTGTCTCATAACTTGCTGTCTCTTCATTGAAACACAGTTTTCGTTGGTGGAAGAATGAGGAATAAAAGAAGAAATGGAAGATAAAACTTTCAACGAGTTCTTTTATGTGATGCAGTTTTATCTCAATTGCGTTCTGTCTCCTGATTCTCTTTTTCTTTTTTTGGGGCTTCCAAGGTTATTTGGAAGAGATTGAGAGTATTTTGGTATTTTTTGGAGTTAGAAATTGTTCTAGAAATGAGAATTGAGAAACCATGAGGAATTGAGGAATGTTTGTTTGGAAACAGACAGTTTTGAGAGTTTGATTGAGGATTTGTGGATTTTATGAAAGAGTTAAGGGAAGTAGAAAGTAAAAAATTTTAAAACCTGAAAGATTTTTTGGCAATTTGATTTTGAAACCTTATTAAATTTTATGGTTGAATTTTTAAAAAAGTTTATAAATGATTTTTTTAATTATGATTTTCGATCATATTTATTAACTTATGCCTTAACCTCTTCAATGAATATTTAGAAATTTTTTAAAAATTATTAGGTTTTGATCAATGACTGCATTTTTAAAATTGTACATCTAAAAGATAACAATTTGAATATTTGAAAATTTTTATTCAAATATTCATTAAAGTATCAAGAGAAAATGTGGCAACATAGCAGTAACAAATGTTTAGTTTGGTTTCTTGTTTCTAGAAAAATAAACTCAAGAAAGAAAAATACTTGATACCAGAGGCATAGCCAGAAATTTTTTGAGGGGGGGAGGGGGGATTGAAATTTTTTGTATGGAACGAAAAATTTGGGGGGGTTGGAATTTTTTTTCTCAAAAAACCCTAGCAAATTGAAGAAATTTTTCAAAAAGAGGGGGGGTTAAAACCTCTAAAACCCCCCTGGCTGCGTCCCTGCTTGATACATGAAGTTACATGAAAAATGTATCAAAATCTCAAATATTCATTTTCTAAGAATTATTAAGGTTGATATGATACCAAATTCTTAATTATGTAACTTTAAATGTCTTAAAAAATTGGAATAATTACGACAAAAAAACATCAAATTAAAAATCAATCGAAAACTTCCTAATTTTGCGAACTTGACTCAAATACCTTCAATAATTCCTTACTAATTTCATTGCCAATTTAAACAAAGCAAAAAGTATATCACAAATGTAAACACCATGTTCGCATACTTATGATAAAATTGTGAATGTCAGCAAATATAAAAATGTTAAAAATTAAATACTTAAAAAAAATTTATAAATTAATTCATATCTGCTAATTATTATGAAATTGTTAAGAATAAAATTACAAGTTTTTAATAAATTTTCCACGACGAACATGAAATGGCAGCACGTTGTGAAATGCCACAAAATGCAGAAAAAGTATATATGTCTCATTACGTTTTTAAGATGAAATTGTAAGGCAAGTAATGATGATGACGGAGCCTCATACATATTGCATATCACACTTTGCGAAACATTTTATTTTTTCTTCTCTTACTCATTCCTTCTTCTTATCTTCGTGCCTTTCGTATAGAAAAAAAAAATAAAATTTTGTGCAGCACAAAGCATTATGCTGTGTATTTTGCCATGTATTGTTGAGTAAACTAAAAAGTGATTGTGGTGTGTGCTAGCTGTTTGAATTGTATTGCGAATGTTGGCACTAAAAATATGAAAATGAGAAATAATTGAATTTATCTTGGATGCATTTGAAAGTGGTGTTGAGATATCTGGCTGGTTATTAAAGCAAAATAACCTTCAATTGATGATTTTTTTAAAGAAAGGTCAGTGAATGAATTTTGTAAATCCATCATTCATTCAATGAGATTTTGTTTTTTATCAGAGATTTATTGAAAATTACGGGTGTTGAGTGCTGTTGAAAATTGAGTAATTTTTAGTAGTTTAAATAATTTTAAACTTAATGGATTTTGTTTATGGATATTTGAAGCTGCAAATTACGAGATTTGTGTGGTTGATTTTGCTTAACAAATTATCACAGGAAGAAATTGATATATTCTGTTAAAAAGTTATGCAAGCATTTGAAGAAAAAATTTATCAAGATTATTTTTTGAACAGCTTTGATCTTGTGCGACAAATCCAATCATAATCTTTTTCAATTGTTAGTTTAAATAACACTTCAGTGCAAATTATAGGAAATGATCAGTGCCAAATATGTGTAAATCCTTTTAAAAATGTCTTAATATCAAAGGTTCAAGTCCCTTAATTTCTTTTCAAAAAGAAATTTAATCATTTAAAATTTATTAGCATTTTCATCATAAATCCCGAAAGGCACAGATCGGATAATCGAGATGAAATCCGGTACCAAGCCGGAGTGAGGCCAGCACCAAGCTGGCATACAATTTAAGCCGGAGTGGAGCTGATCTCACTCCGGCCTGGGGCCGGATTTCGCCTCGATTATCCGATCTGTGCCTTTCGGGAATGTAATTCAATGCTAAGCTCATTAATTTGAAAAATTTAAATCAATGATTTCCTAGAAGAAACTCATGGCTCCAACTCCATTTTAGGTAAATTCAGTTTTATTAAACCTCTCAATACCGAAACCTTAAAAATTCTCATTAATAATTTTCATTTGAAAAACGACAAAAAAATATTTTTAATTCCTAGTATTTTCAAAAAAAAAAAAAAAAAAAACACAGTCACAAACCTCAACTAAACTCAGCCAATTACCAACTTATCATTTAAACAATTATCTTATTCCAATTTGACCCCAATTTGCTAATATTTTTCTCAGTATTCCACAGTCAGTACACACATGTATTAGACAATTTTTCTCTGAGTATTGAAGCAGCAGAATATTATAATAATATACCTAATTTGAATATACATCCAATAAATTTGAGAAGCATGCACAATAAAATGAAATACGACCCGAAAATTTGCATTTAAGATGACTCAAAAAAAAAAATTGCATTCAATACAAATTTTCTATAAAAATTTTATTGCGCCATTTTGAATTTATTTTTAATAATAATAAAAAATATTAAAGAAAGAAATTCGATGAATGAGATTTGTGAGTATTTAAAAATAAAATATATATAAATAAAAAGAATCATAAATATTGTGTGTGATTGTTAAGTGGGCTATAAATTAATTATCAACATTCGTCTTAGAAGAAATAAAATAAAAAACAAATCTTTCGTCTCGACACAGAAAAAAATAATTTAATTCTTGCTGCAAAAATAAAAATATATTTTTTTATGTGACTAGAATTCAAAATAAAAAAAAAAAAAATTTGACGAAGAAGCCATTGACAATACACGGAAAATTGTACGTGAGATATAATAATACATGAAAGTGCTAATTATATGCAAAAATAAACACCACAAGTAAGTAAGCAAACGAGTAACTAGAACGGCAGATAAGACACGAAAAATTACCTAACATGGTTATTATTTGAGGGGTTGTTTGGTTGTGATGTCGAATATTTTGTAAATTTTACTAAATTCTAAAAATATTTTTCATCATAACCAGAACTGCTTATTATACTCCCATAAACTTGTATTAGTTTCAAAAGCAGTTTCACATTTGACATTTCAATAAAAAAAACTAAAAATTATAAGAAAAAAAGGTCACAACGAGTGCAATGATAAAAATCTGATTTATAAATTCAATTGAACGACTGCATGAACAGTAACTGAGTAACATAACGGTTCATGTTTCATACATAAAAAAAATTATAAACACATTTTTTCAATCAATTTGAGTTCTTTTTCGACATAATATTGTTCTTAAAAAACTGGATATTTTTTTTTGTCATCTTATGCTGGTTGCCGACTCGTTTTTCTTCCATCAACATCATCATCATCATTATCATACGGTGATCATTTTGAGTGGCTTAAGTCATCGAGCAAAAAAATTTTTTGTCAATTTTTTTGGGGTTTTTTGAAGTTCAATTTGTGATATGGATTATTGAGTTGATGATGATTCACAATGGAACTAAGGTAATACATTTTGATGAAAAGTATCCTAAACGGATTCTTTGAGAGCATTTTATTTTTAAAAAAATCCAAAAAAATTTTGGATCAATTTGAAAATGCGGATTTTAACTAAAATTGTGAAATAATTTCAGAAAAAAAATTTATATTGAATCATCCATCGTAAAGCTATGAATGTACATATGTATGATTATTTTATAGACAATCTGTTGCTAATAAGAATCGAATTTAACTAAATTGTGTCTTTGACTTGTATTTATAGACTAAACTGAACAAAACACCTTAAAATAAATGACTTGCATCAACATCAGGGGCATAGCCAGGGGGGGACCCCTATTTTCGCAAAGTTTACACTAGATATTATTGAACTTTTCAGATCCAAACTAAAAAAAAAACGTCGAAAAGTAGCAAACTTTCCCTCCCCCCCCCCTCAAAAAAATTCCTGGCTATGCCCCTGATCAACATATTTAATGATTAAGTACCCAAAAAAATTCCCCATCTAACTACAAATTTTTCGGTAAATTCCAGAAAGCCTGATAAAAAAAGAAGGTGAAGTACTTGAATGATGCAATAAAATAGCATTTAAAAAAATTCCATTCGGTGACTAGTCGCTAGCACTGTGATGATGTCGTGTATTGTATATTATTTGATAATAGAGTTCTTATCTGATTTTCATTCACATTTTCACACAAAATAGCTGAATTGATAAAAAAAAAAAAAAATAAAAGTTCACCGAGTACTGACAGTGAAAAATCGATAAATACTCAAAATCACTGCCTATCCATACGTCTTGTGGACAAAATAACAAAAAAATGGTTTATTTTTCAAGCACACACATCCGTGAAAGACAAAAACTCACTCATTCACTCTCTCACTATATATCTTTTATGTAAAATAGTCTTTACTTACGTCTTTAAATTTCTTTTATTTTCTCTTGTCTCGGAGAAAGAAAAACACACAAAACTTTATTTCTTCTTTTCTTTACTTCTTTTCTTATATTTTTTTTTTATCTTTTTTTTTTTTACTTTTCTTGTTGTGTAAAAGTTGAAAAAATTTCTGTTAATTTTCAACTAGAATATTGAAAAATATTTTTTCAGATGTTCTCAGCTAAAACTTTCCTGCTTATTTAATATTTTTTTTTTATCGTCGTCGTAATCCAGTAAAAAGTAGTTTTTTTTGTGCGATGCAGTTGGAAGAAAGAGAACAAAAAAATAATAAATAAATAAATATATCAATTTTCACTTAATTCTTCTTTTTAATATTTTTTGAATGATTAAAAATTCTTTTTTTAAAAAACAACAAACAAATTAATTAATATCGATAACAAATTATATTTTTTTTCTTCATTAAGATATTTTTTTTTTTATTTCACGAGAATTCACCAAGCAAACTTGGTTTCTATGTGTATCGACTTAATGACGCACTAAATTATATGCACACTAAAACAACTAAAAGGTAGGAAAATGATTAAATGCTGAAGGAGAAAAAAAATCAAGACACACCTGTTGCGCGATCACGTTAGCACACACGAAAATTTAATACTCAACTGACTCTCGGAATTTTACAATCCTACAGTTTTAGTCTGCATGTCGAGAGCTTTTGAGAGATCAATGAGAGAATTGCATGATCAGCTGAGAGAATTTTTTTTAAATGTGAGAGAATTTTCAAGTTACGGCGAAGTTTACTCATATGTACATCAAGATCCTATTCATATATTTCATTAAAGTGACGGAATTTTCGAAAGATTTTTTATTAAAAAAATCAAGAAGCGCCGGCACATTAAATGATATAGAAAATGTTTTTTTTTTTTTTTTCTTCTAGCTTCTCAAAAAAGTCTCTAGTAATCATTTTAATTAATTTAATAATTGTTCCACATTCTTTTTTTTATTTCTTTAATTTTCATTACAGCTGACACTTTCAAGTGCCATTCATCATCATCATCAATGTCGGTCATTATCGTGCGTGGTGTGCTGTTAATAGCGATTACAGATGCGTGGATATTTTTAATGATTGCATGTAATTGTGAAATTTATTGTGATGTATAAATGTTTGAGATTGAAGAGATAGTTCTGAGAATTTTGATGATTTGATTGGTTTTTTGGTTTTTTTTTTTTGCTGGTTAACATTGTTTTTCTGACCGAAATTTTCAACTCTAACAAGTCTATTTTTGAGGACAGATAACTAGTTATTGATTAAAATTGAATTTGATCTACTCTTAAGATTTATATTGACAAACAAAACAGATTTAGATTTTGTTTGAAAATTGAGATTCGAACCCACTTGTTTAGAAGTATTTATTTTGACATTTAATTTTAAAATAGGACCCGAACTCGAAACTTTTTAGTAAAATTTGAAATTTATTAGGTTTACTTGACAGCTGGAAAAGTAGCTTAATAACTCCAAAACAAGTCGGAATCACCAAAAACTGACAGTATAAGATTATTTAGACATTTCAAAAAAATTATTTAAAGTGTTTTTGACAACATTTAATCACTTTTATTTTGCAAATTTAATTAAATTTGATTTTCTAATATTTTTCCACAATAATTGGACGTAAAGTCAATCAAATTCAAGCCCATAAATCACTCAAAGTTCTTGAAAAGACAATTTAATTTTTTTTTAAAATAAGTTACTGACCAATTTGCGTGTCTAAAAAAATTCCAAAATCTCGTCAAAATCTTGTTCATAAGTCGCAGGACCATTGACACAAAAAATTTTCATTATCAATATTATTCTTTTGGAAGTGATGTGTGAACAAATTGTTGTGCTAAAAATTTGAGCGATAGCGTTCGGCGACTGAACGAAACACAAAAGTAGACAAGAAAAAAGAGTCAAGAAACTAATCCACAAAATGAATAATAAGGTCATTCTAGCATGAAAACAAAGCGACACGAGATAAGAGAAAAATAAATAAATAAAAAAATTTAAAGCGAAAAAAAAACAAGAATTTCTAATTGACCTTCAATCCACTCGCATTTTCAAGTCTTTATTATTGAATATTTCTTTTTTTTTATAAATAACAAATTGCTTGAAGATGAATCTGCGCACAGAGTGTTTAAAATGTTAATCGGAAAACCGGGGTGGTCTTTTTGATTTTTTTTTTCTTTCTCCTTCTTATTGTTACATTTTTTTTTGCTACACGCTTTCCTTTCGTGATACGATCTAGTGACTGTTGTTTCTTCCTCCAACTTCAAACGCAATCACAATTGAAGAAGAAGGCAAAAAAACTTGCAAAAAAAGAATACAATAATTTTTTTTGTAGGTGTGTGGATGGAGAAAATGAATGCATTTTTATGAGAGGATTTTAATGATTTGCTCAATTTTAACGCGAGAGAAATTTTGAGAGAATCTTACTTAAAAACATTTGTGAGGTTTTAAGTCAAAACTTTACATCAAAAGCTTAAAACTGTTCAAAAGTTTGACTAACGATGTTCATTTAAAATTTTGAATTTTTCACAGCCGTTTAATTTTTTTTATTATTTCTAATTTAAATAATTGATGAGAATACCCACGCATGGGAAAAATGAAGACATATCGTAAATAAAGATCAAATCTGATTAAGCTAAATGTATTCATATTTAAATTGTTATGCATTCTTTTTTATTTTGCAAATTATTATAAATTATGTTGCCGCAAAGAGTCATGCCAAAATAATGAGACATTTGATTTTAGTGGCAAATTATTGCGGAAATTGTTAAGAGTGATATTGAATTTAGAATTTGAAGGCGCATTTTTGCAATGTTTACAATTATTTGAGAATTTTGTAGAATAAAGCCTAAATCTTAAAACATTCCTCAAAACTAGATCAAATTGAATAAATTATTCAAGGGGTCCTCAATTTGAATAGTTGTTTTGTTCCGAAATTTTTCTATTTAAATCGTAACGTATGAAAAGTGACCGTTAAAAATGAAATTTCGAATTTTTGTACGGGAAATCGGATATATTTGATTATTCAAATCGAAAAAATTCAAATCGAATCTATTTAAATCGAGGACCCCCTTAGATTTGAACTCTCAACTTTTTAAGTCAATTCAAAATTAGCTCAGACACAGTCACTAAATGAAGGATATATTTGGTGAAAATTTTCATTTAAATACATTTAAGCAAAATACAAGGCTTCCGCAGATTATAATCTTTAAAAAATCCCATACAAAGATTATAATCTTTAAAAATCTTTCATACAAAGATTATAATCTTTAAAAATCAAAGATTATAATCTTCATACAAAGATTTTTTTCAAGATTATAATCTTCATACAGAGATTATAACCTTTAAAAAATCTTCATGCAAAGATTATAATCTTTGATTTTTAAAGATTATAATCTGCGGAAGCCTTGGCAAAATACAAAAATCACACAAAAAATCAAGTTTAGCATCTGTTCTATACAAAGTGAGAAATGAAACAAGCCAAACAGCCATGCAAGAAAAAAAATTTGAAAAAAATTGCGAAATTGTGTTTATCGAATTAGTTCATAAATTTTAATTGAGTGTTAATTTATGAAGCAGACATAAAAAGACTAATTGAAATATTTGTACATAAATCCGATTATCAAAAGAAAAGTGTTGCTAAGATATTTCCCAAGTCACTTCCGTTGATATTCTTATGTAAACAGTTAAATATTTTTTTTTTTCAATTAAAATGTGATTTTAATATCCACCTTTCCCGTCTATCAAGTATGAGACTGTTGATACACTCGGAGTGGAAAGTAAGCACGCAAATATAAGCAAAGAATAAAATTCCACAAATGCCACAGGAAAGAAATGTGAAACTTCTTCTTTTTTCGCATGTATTTTTATCCTCTCAAATACTCTTTAAAGCTTCTCTGATTCAGTTGATGCCAATGCAAACGATGACTAAAAATAAATACTTTTAAGTATTTAACATAGCAATTTGACAGAAAACGAGTGAAAGATTAGTCAAAAAAAAGACTAAAATAATTAATTCATGTTGACATTTTTCCTCTTCTTCGTCTGTTCAATAGTCTATGTGAGAGTGAAGAAGCTGTGAATTTTTTTTTTCAATCATGTGAGAGACGAAAATTGCATAATTTGGCTAAGTGATGTGAAAGAGGAAAAATTTGTTTATTTGCGAAATTTGTTGATCGAAATTTTTTGATTGAAATTTTTTTGTCAACTTTTGATTTAAAAGTACTTTCTAAATTGGTTTAGGGTTCATTTGCTTATGACGTCTAGTAAAAATTTGTTATTAAATTTTTGAATGGATAATTTCTGATAAGTATTAAACTTTCAACTTTTATTGTTTTTTTAAATTTTTTAATGCTTTTTTTTTTAAAAAAAAATTTAGAAAAAGTCATGAAATTTCGACTCAAGTAAAAATTTATTTTTAGGTACAATTCTTTTAATCATCTTGATTTATTTCATATAACATTTAAATAATGATTTTTTGACACTAAACTAATTAATCCAAGAAATTTCTATAACATATTGTTATAAAAGCTTTAAATTCAACGAATCTCCAAAATAAAATTTCAATATTTCATTCCAGCAATCACGACAACTCACCAACCAAATGACATCACACAGCACTTGATATATACTTGATATAATGGAAGTTAATAAAATCCATTACAGAATCAATTTTCATGTTTTTTAAAATTAAAAAATAAAATACTTCTGTTTTTATTAATATTATAATAACAAATCATATTTCGAGACACAACAATGAGAGTGCTGTAAATGCCAGAAAGACTTCATAAACTACCGAATTGAGTAATAAAGCTTCTTAAATTTCAAAACATCAAAGAAGTGTTCTTGTTGAATTTTGTGAATTGTGAAAAGAGATATGAAAAGTATGTGTGACAGATCTCATTCTTGACAGCATACGTAACAATTTGTTGTTGATATTTTTTTTGTTTTGTTTCTGTTGTGTTTCTATTTTTTTTGAAGATCATTGATACATTGCATGCTGGTGTTTTCATTATTGCATCAAAACATTGTAAAACATTGAATCAAAACATTAAAGCAATGCATGATCAAGTTTGAATGTTTTTCACATCTTCAAGTAGCCGAAATAAATCCACAAAAAAGATATTATGTGATTTGCGCAAAAAGAAGTACTGAATGGGTAAGAAATGAGTGTTGTGTCTTAAACCAATGGAATTTCATCATCCGTAAGTGATTGCAAGCTTCACATATCCCAGCACATTTCATCACGTAGAAAATGCGAAAAGAGGCCATAAAAACTTCCTCAAAAATTTTTTTTCTGCACTTTGATGACTGAAATTTTCATATGTTAAGAATATGACGTTGCAGCTATCATCAGCTCTCTTGGTCCGCAAAAAACAATCGGAATAAAGTTTTTTTTTGAAAAGGAAAGGAAAGAAGAAAAAACAAAAAAAAAAAAAAATAAAAGCTGAATGTTGTTCACTCAATACTTATTATATACTTTATTTTCTTTCCTCTACAACGTGAACTGAGCCACACATTCAGTTCAGTCAGTCATTCAGAAACTGTTGAGTAGCGAGGAATACAGACAACATATTTAATTTTTTTAAAATAAACCTTTAGCGGCTTCTTGAGTTTAATTTTATTTTATTTTCGTTCATAATTTTTATTATTTTTTTTTTCGCGATTGTCTCTTGAGTTTTTGTGGAATTTTTTTTATTTAATTTTTTTTTTTATTTGCGTATGTCGGGATATATCTCTGGACACAGTAGCTGAGAAAAGAAGACGTAGAAGTGAGAAAATATTTTTCAACAAGTGTGTTTTACCCTCCAAAAAATTACTTCATAATCGTGTGATTTAGTCACTGTAACAATTAATAAGGGGAAAAAAAATATAAAAAGAAGAAAAAAAACATAAAAAATTTATTTTGTGTGAATTTTTTTTTTCATCATAAAGTGCGAAATATAAAATTTTTAATAGTCAAATATATATATAAAAAAAAATTTCAAATGACACTGATAAGTAGATGAAGTGTGGAGGAAATTGTGATTTATTTTTAGTCGACTTAATTAAATTTATCGCTACGTGAACTCTATATTGTGTGCTAAAAGTGATTTTTTTATTTTATTTTAAAAATTTTGCGACAAAAAATTTCTTGTGTTTTTAAATCGAACGAAATTTTAACGAACAACATTAGATGCTAGTATAAATTAGTCAACTAAATATTTAGCTTTTTTGTGGAAAAAAAGGAATAAAAAAATAAAGTCGGTAGTGAAAAGAAGAAGAAATCACAGACAGGAAAGAAACTTATTTTAATACGATTACGTGTGAGGACAAGGAAAAAAATTCCCATATTGGATTTGTGCATTGTATTCGAGAATATTAGGTAAGTAAATATCAGTGTGGGGATGTTCAGTTGTTATGTAACTTAAAAGTTAGAATTTTTTTGAATGTTTTGTGAAATTGTTTAAATTTTAAGTGCTATTGAGGAGTTAGTGACTGTGACCGTGACCATGACCATCTGTGAGACTGGTTAGAGGCAGTTCGTAAAATAGACGAATTTTGGCCATTTTTGATACCGAAAATGGCCATTTTTGATATCCCCCCCCCCCTTGGTCATCATAAATTTTTTATGGGATATTCAGAAATTTTATATGGATCGTAACAAAATCTTAGAACTATCCCACCTCCCTAAACGTTACGAATTTCACGAACGAACCCTTAATTTTTTCAAAAATTCTTAAAACTAAAATAAATTCATGAATATTTTAGATCCTCCAAATCATCATTTGTACTCTTCATAAAAATACTACCCGTAACAAGTGAACAACCCTCACACATACATTCTATCATCATTTCCCTTTTAATGGCTATTTGTCTATCTTTGTCACAATTTAAAAGGTCTCCACCCCGTGTGCAGCCTTAAGCCGTTTATTTATTATATAACATCTCAATAATAATCATCATTCTGATACTTTTTTTCACAATATTAATTAATGTTGTGTCTTACTATCTCATGTATACATTTGTAATTTTTCAAAAATTATTTAATACCGTAGATATACAAAAGATTTATTTTTATAAACCGTGAAAAAAAAAATTCTTTTTTTTTACGACTAGAGTTGTTGACGACAGGTTTCTTAAATAAACAGAAATGAGAAAATTTTTCTTTCTGTAGCTTGGACATAATTTATCATATTCACACCGTTTCACGTTGTGAATATATTGATTTCGATACACTTGAAAAATCGTTTTTTTAGTTTTTTGGCGCCAAAACTCAAAATTTTCATAAACTGTTCGGTGTGAAAAGTTTGGCCTCAAAATTATCTACAAAATACAAAAAACCTCATTGAAAAAAGTTTTGATGCCACCGGACACGACCCCGGCAAGTTTGTTAATCGCACAACTCAATTACGAAAAAATAATTTTTTGTCAAAAATGTCTTAAAATGTGCGCATTATCACTCAAATGTGCTGCTAACATTTTGGTGCTGATTCATGTAGATAGATCTGAGAAACTAACGAAATAGTGTCTTTTTTGAGCATATTTTAGCCGATTATTGCAAAATACATTTAAAAAATTTCACACAAATTGAAAATTGAACTTTTTTGATCAGAATCAATAAAAATAAGAAGTTTTGTTGAGAAAAAATACAAAAAAACTTTTTTAGTCACCAGTACACCCTCTACAATATAAAATTTTTAAAAAAATCGTATGGCTCACTGTATGGATGGATTTTTGTAAACTTTTTTGTATTTGATCAATAAGTTCAAGAACTTTTATGGAAAAATAACAAAAATATTTTTAAATTAATTTTAGTTGGTCAAAAAGTCGAAAAAGTTCAAAAAATCGGCATTTTTGGGATGTTTCGCCCTCCTGTACTTACAGTTCAGTTTTAAAAATTCCAGAAAGTTGTGATTATTGTAGCTTATAAATAGACCTAAAAGACGTACACACATTGTCATATCCAAAAACATCAATTAGTGCTTCAAAATTGAGTCCAAATGTGAAAATTTTCGATTTTCTTAGGAACTTTTGTTTTCAATCTTATGCAGAGCGAAGCTTTGCTGACCCGATTGAGCCTTAATCTTCAATTTTATGCAAAGCGATACTTTGCTGACCCGATCGAGACTTAATCTTCAATCTTATGCAAAGCGAAGCTTTGCTGATTGATTGAGCCTTAATCTTCAATTTTATGCAAAGCGAAGCTTTGCTGGCCCGATTGAGTTCTAATCTTCAATTTTATGCAAAGCGAAGCTTTGCTGACCCGATTGTGCCTTAATCTTCAATTTTATGCAAAGCGAAGCTTTGCTGACCCGATGGAGTCTTAATCTTCAATCTTATGCAAAGCGAAGCTTTGCTGACCTGATTGAGCCTTAATCTTCAATTTTATGCAAAGCGAAGCTTTACTGACCTGATTGTGCATTAATCTTCAATTTTATGCAAAGCGAAGCTTTGCTGACCCGATGGAATCCTAACCTTCAAACTTATGCAAAGCGAAGCTTTGCTGACCCGATGGAGTCTTAATCTTCAATCTTATTGAGCCGATTGAGCCTTAATCTTCAATTTTATGCAAAGCGTAGCTTTGCTGACCCGATTGAGCCTTAATCTTCAATTTTATGCAAAGCGAAGCTTTGCTGATTGAGTTCTAATCTTCAATCTTATGCAAAGCGAAGCTTTGCTGACCCGATGGAGTCTTAATCTTCAATCTTATTGAGCCGATTGAGCCTTAATCTTCAATTTTATGCAAAGCGTAGCTTTGCTGACCCGATTGAGCCTTAATCTTCAATTTTATGCAAAGCGAAGCTTTGCTGACCCGATTGTGCCTTAATCTTCAATTTTATGCAAAGCGAAGCTTTGCTGACCCGATGGAATCCTAACCTTCAAACTTATGCAAAGCGAAGCTTTGCTGACCCGATGGAATCTTAATCTTCAAACTAATGCAAAGCGAAGCTTTGTTGACCCGATTGAGCCTTAATCTTCAATTTTATGCAAAATGAAGCTTTGCTGACCCGATTGAGTTCTAATCTTCAATTTTATGACCCGATTGAGAGTTTTGGAACGGTGTGAATATGCACATGAAGCGTGATCCGCTTCATTACTAGTTTACTGGTAAATTTTTGCTCAAGCTTAACACTTCATAATAAAGCAATGGGAGCTAATCAGCTGAAAATTAATACATAATCTTGTGAAAAATAATCGGTCTGTAATTTTATACTCGACTTGCGGGATAGTCTGCTGAAGTTTTATGAGTATTTTTTTATGAAGAAGATTTGCTAACGGTTATTTAATTTTATGAAATTATTTTAGATTTTTTTTGTCTGGTGGGTCGGTGGGGGGTGGCCAATTTTATAGGTGGCGTTTAAGATTTTTTTTGGGTGCTAAAATGTTAATTTTTTGAGATTTTATTTTTTTTATTTTTAATTAAAATTTGAAAAAACTAGTAATGAAGCGGATCACGCTTCATGTGCATATTCACACCGTTCCAAAACTCTCAATCGGGTCATAAAATTGAAGATTAGAACTCAATCGGGTCAGCAAAGCTTCATTTTGCATAAAATTGAAGATTAAGGCTCAATCGGGTCAACAAAGCTTCGCTTTGCATTAGTTTGAAGATTAAGATTCCATCGGGTCAGCAAAGCTTCGCTTTGCATAAGTTTGAAGGTTAGGATTCCATCGGGTCAGCAAAGCTTCGCTTTGCATAAAATTGAAGATTAAGGCACAATCGGGTCAGCAAAGCTTCGCTTTGCATAAAATTGAAGATTAAGGCTCAATCGGGTCAGCAAAGCTACGCTTTGCATAAAATTGAAGATTAAGGCTCAATCGGCTCAATAAGATTGAAGATTAAGACTCCATCGGGTCAGCAAAGCTTCGCTTTGCATAAGATTGAAGATTAGAACTCAATCGGGCCAGCAAAGCTTCGCTTTGCATAAAATTGAAGATTAAGGCTCAATCAATCAGCAAAGCTTCGCTTTGCATAAAATTGAAGATTAAGGCTCAATCGGCTCAATAAGATTGAAGATTAAGACTCCATCAGGTCAGTAAAGCTTCGCTTTGCATAAGTTTGAAGCTTACGATTCCATCGGGTCAGCAAAGCTTCGCTTTGCATAAAATTGAAGATTAACCCACAATCGGGTCAGCAAAGCTTCGCTTTGCATAAAATTGAAGATTAAGGCTCAATCAATCAGCAAAGCTTCGCTTTGCATAAGATTGAAGATTAAGACTCCATCAGGTCAGCAAAGCTTCGCTTTGCATAAAATTGAAGATTAAGGCACAATCAGGTCAGCAAAGCTTCGCTTTGCATAAAATTGAAGATTAGAACTCAATCAGCCAGCAAAGCTTCGCTTTGCATAAAATTGAAGATTAAGGCTCAATCGGGTCAGCAAAGCTTCGCTTTGCATAAGATTGAAGATTAAGTCTCGATCGGGTCAGCAAAGTATCGCTTTGCATAAAATTGAAGATTAAGGCTCAATCGGGTCAGCAAAGCTTCGCTCTGCATAAGATTGAAAACAAAAGTTCCTAAGAAAATCGAAAATTTTCACATTTGGACTCAATTTTGAAGCACTAATTGATGTTTTTGGATATGACAATGTGTGTACGTCTTTTAGGTCTATTTATAAGCTACAATAATCACAACTTTCTGGAATTTTTAAAACTGAACTGTAAGTACAGGAGGGCGAAACATCCCAAAAATGCCGATTTTTTGAACTTTTTCGACTTTTTGACCAACTAAAATTAATTTAAAAATATTTTTGTTATTTTTCCATAAAAGTTCTTGAACTTATTGATCAAATACAAAAAAGTTTACAAAAATCCATCCATACAGTGAGCCATACGATTTTTTTAAAAATTTTATATTGTAGAGGGTGTACTGGTGACTAAAAAAGTTTTTTTGTATTTTTTCTCAACAAAACTTCTTATTTTTATTGATTCTGATCAAAAAAGTTCAATTTTCAATTTGTGTGAAATTTTTTAAATGTATTTTGCAATAATCGGCTAAAATATGCTCAAAAAAGACACTATTTCGTTAGTTTCTCAGATCTATCTACATGAATCAGCACCAAAATGTTAGCAGCACATTTGAGTGATAATGCGCACATTTTAAGACATTTTTGACAAAAAATTATTTTTTCGTAATTGAGTTGTGCGATTAACAAACTTGCCGGGGTCGTGTCCGGTGGCATCAAAACTTTTTTCAATGAGGTTTTTTGTATTTTGTAGATAATTTTGAGGCCAAACTTTTCACACCGAACAGTTTATGAAAATTTTGAGTTTTGGCGCCAAAAAACTAAAAAAACGATTTTTCAAGTGTATCGAAATCAATATATTCACAACGTGAAACGGTGTGAATATGAAAATAAAATTTTGAAATTGAAAAATTCAACTAAAATTTTTTTAAGAAAATTCTTAAAAATTAGTTCGCAACAAATCAACTCTGCAATCTCAACACCACATATTTAATGACCAAACAATTTATTAAACAAAGCGCAGAAAATGATTCAAAATAAATGTATTCAAAGTATTTTACTACTTCCAATAATTGTCAATGAGTGTGTCCCCCCATCACTTTCATAATAACTTTTCCTTCTTTCCTTTTTTACAATAATTCTGTGTAAACGTTCGACGGAAGATATAATTTTGTAAAATATGAGACACATTATCTGTCAATAAATATTTTACAGACAAATAAAAGAATGAACATGAAGACAGAAGGGAATGACGAGAATTTTTCATTTAAATTTACTTTTGATTAACTGCAGTCAGTCATTCTTCCAGTCACATAATAGATATTTATTTTTACATACTTAAAGATGTAAGAGACATAAGTCTCTTCTTCTATTCTCTCTTACTTTATTTTCTACAATCAAAAGATCAAGAAGAATTTCTTTTGAATTTAAAATAAAAGAAATTGAAAAATTGAAATTGACGATGGGACATCAGGGAATAGAACGTAAAAAAAAGTAAGAATAAGAAGAAGAATTCATCAACATGCTGCTATGATTGAAGCTAGTGCGCGACATGAATAATCATTAATGCATGTTGTTAATTCAAAATGATGGAGTATCGGAAATTAGAAAGGAATCGAGGTGTTATTTAAGGGCAATATCACCTAGTGTCTTCGTAGACATAATGTATGAGGCGTTAATTAGATTTTTCCATAATTAACGACTCATGCAACAAGCTAATCATTTTTTAATGGCAGTGCAGAGGATCTGCAATTCACAATTCTTTCTGTATTTATATTTATATTCACACAATGTTACAACTGCGTATGTTGTTGACTGTGACATCGACCAAATGGACTGATAATAAAGTGAAGAAAAAATTGTTATTTTTTATTTCGTGTACGGCAGCGTTGCACACACAATTCTTGAATAAATAAGTAAATACGTGTGCACATAAAGCACTTCAACTGCTGTGTTTAAATTTTAAATAAATTTAGTAAGGATGCTTATTGTTGTTGGGAAGTGCATTTGACGCATTTTTGTATGTCAAGGTCAAGAACTTTTTTAAGAGTTTTTAACTTTTTTTGATGCGAGAGATGTTTGTGAAATTTTTTAATGGTGAGCTTTTGGGGATGTTAGTTTGAAATTTCAACAAATTCAACAAAATTTTTGTAAGATTCCAAAAAGTTGAAATTTTTAAACAATAGAACTAAGAAAGAAAATTGTTCAGAGAATGGGTTCGAATCTCATTGAAAGTTACATATAAAAAATGTAATCGAATTAATCGTGGCACAGGAAGATTTTTGCTTTTTTTTCTTTTAAATTTTTAAATATTCATTTAAGAATTTATTTTTTTTTTTTTAAATTTAGAAATGCTACAAATGTTTTTGTTACAAAATTTATTTCAATTTCCCATCCTAAGATCATCTGACAATCTTTAGTTCTACGAAGGCACATCTCAACAAACAACATTCCAACCTGACAAAGTGGAAATTGCACTTGCATCAGAAGTAGTTCACCAAAAAATTCTCTTCTTTGCCTTGTTTTTGTATTTTTTTATTTTTTTTTTCGGGACAGGAAAAAAAGAACGGTGGTGTGTGGAAGTAAGATGGAGATAGATATGGGCCGTTGATATTAAAGAAGAAATTCTTGTTTGTTCATTTTCATGTTACCAAAAATGGATTATTGCATTGCACTATACAGCAATCATTCACAGCAGTTGGTAACAGAAGCGAATCTCCATCGATTGTTGAAGTTCATTGAAATAAATTTTTTTGGAGGGGAAACAATCATGCTTTTCTAAATTCACTTCTGATGAAAATATCATGTGGCGATGATCACTTTAGCACTGATTATTAATAATCGAAATGAATAAAAAGCATTGAAGCGCGTCTCTCTCAATTCATTGTAGTTCTTCTCCTTATTCTCCCCAAAAAAATGAAAATAATGAAGAAAAAAAAAAGCGAGAAACCAAAAATTTTCATCTTCGGTTGTCGCATTTGATAAATTGAAGAGTCTCTCGTGAATAAAACTTATTTTACGGAAAAAAGAGCAAATCGTTTAAGCAATTTTTTTTGTTTCATTTCATGCAAGCAAAATTCTAAATTTACCGCACGTTTATAAATCTACATTCGTTTGAAGAAACAAGAAAATATCATTTTTATTAAAGAATTGGCAGAGTTGGTTAGGGTTTTTATGGATTATTGAGTATTATTTCGGTATTATGGTTCATGCGGTCATTATTTTGTAGATTTTAAATTTAATCAGATTTTGTATTGCATTTTAATAACAGTCTGCTTTAGAGCTGTATCTTGTATGCAAGATCTATAATCAAAATTTCTAAAAATTGTTAAAAATATTAAAAATTTCAATTTAATTTTTTCTAAAAAAAATCTTTTAAACTGAATTAATTTTTTAAAATCAAAAAAGTTAAGTCCCTAAATGGTAAACAAATAATAATTTGATATGAAAGATTGATTAAAATGGGATTCGAACCCATATTATGGAGATTAGTTCTTAGTATACCAACTGAATTCTAATAGGATAATTAATGTAATGACAATTTTTCAAATTAAAAAATTCAATTCGGTATTCAAAATCAATATTTAAAATTTTTTAATGGAGTTTCACAAACAATTTTCAATATATTTTTTTTTGTTGTTATAGGTAATTAATTAAATCAAATAAAATCTAAATTAACTGATGTCAAAAATATTTCAAATTACCACCACTGTCTCCAAAGTACATCATCTTCTAACACACTTGAAAATTATTTTATTTTATTTTATTTCATTTATTTCATGGGCATGATGATAATAAAAGAAGAAGAACAATTCGATTCTCTCTCTCCTCTTTTTATTATTTTGATGATCTTTTTTATTTTGAAAAGAAGATCGAGAAAAAAAAAAATTCAATAGACGGTGTTTAATGAAGGAAAGAAACATGACAGAGACGATTGTATGCAGATTTACATATCTTTACGAATAATTGAATAATTGTGTGTAATGAGTTGAGACAGATTTTTTGGATTTTAAATATTTTGTGAAACTAAAAATGACATCATCTGTTCCTAACTATTAACTTATTTACGACTTATTTCTTATCATAAAAACTTTAAATTCATTTATTTAAGAAGTGTCATGAGTTATGCGGACGTTGATAAGATAAGTCGTAGCTGACAGTAAATGACTTTCAATGCACTCCATAAATTCATTTATTACAATTTTTTTTGTTTCATTTATTTCAATGACGTGTTCAGTTCTTCTGTGTATTTTTTTTATTCATCATCAACTCTTTATAAGCTTACATGCTCACTCACATGAGATAATTATGGACATTATAATGCTAATGGTAAATTGTGGTATTTTCAATAACTTTTTATGTGATTATTATGTGAGGGATCGAATGTCAATGTTGAATCATAAAAATTAGCCTGTGCTTGTCTTTCTTGGGGTCGATTTGGAAGTGATGTTGATCGAAAATTGAAATTATGAATGCTTAAATTAATTTTAGAATTTTAATTGCTACAATTTTGATTATAATTTGAATTTAGTACAAATTAGATACTAGGGATTTCAAACCCGGGATCCCGAAAACCGGATCCGGACCGACTTTCCCAATACCCCAATCCCAGGATTGAAAAATTAGGCCGGTATTGAAATCCCTATTAGATACCCAACAAGTTGACATAATTTCCAACCTATCCCACATACTAGCATGGAATCTCAAGGGCATTACAGTAAATACACTAATGCATTAATCTACTTTACATCTTTACTTAGTCTTACTCACAATAATCATCATCTTCGATGTTTTTTTTCTATCTTATTATTTGATTAGCTCCAATGCCATTTCTGTATTGATGTTTGATTGATTGAGAGCTAATGCATGTAGATGATTAAAATCCCAATCAAGTATGTCAAATATTCAATCGGAACTTGAAAAAAATAAATAAATAAATAAAAAACAAATTAAAATGAGAAAAAATGCATTTAATTTGATAAGCAATGGAGCTCTAATTATATGCCAGACTGAATGAATCTATAGAGTCCATGATTGTGGGAATAAATAAAATACTTCTTGTGGTCAATGAAAATTGTTGTTGTGGCTATGAAATGAATGCATTTTAAGTGACTTATAAAAATAAAAAAAAATTATGTGTGATAAATGCTGGATAAAGAGCAAAGTCATTATCAAGCAGTAGCCGGTTATCGTGTTTCTGTTTTCAACATTGTTGCCGCTCAGATAAATTTAATTTTTGAAAAATTAGGTTAATGTCTCAAAGAGTGTAAAAAAGAATTGAAAAGGTTAAAAGGAAGTTGCACTGTTAATTCTACTCTGAACAAACTGTTTGTTATTTATTTGTATGGCTTCTATGAAATTATAAACTTTTTACATCATGTGTATCTTGAGAATTGTGAAGTAAATGGAGTAATGAACTTAAGTAAATTCTGAATGGTAAATGAACTGGTTGGTATGCAAGAGAATAAGTTTTGATTATAGAATGATCATTAAAGTGATTTATTGTATTGTTATCTCAGTAATTATTTGTTTAGGATTTAGACGTTGATTTTGGTGTAGAATTGTCATATTTAATGACATGACTGGCATGAGCTGATAAAAGAGAAATACTGGGAATTTTATATTTTTTTATTGATTCCATGTTGTGTGTACGTGCTCTGGCTTACAAGTGAAATTTAATTTTAATGAGCTTAAAGCTACAATTTTGGTTCAATTTTGTTTGACATAACTAGACACTTGTCATTGATATGTTTGATCAAAAAACAGCTAAAAACCAAAACAGTTTAAAATCTGGTTTATAGTTTAAAAATCAGGTTCGAATCCTATAAGAATTTTGTGAAAAAAATCATTATTTTCTATCTAGGGGGTCATTCGTAAAATTCGAAACTCCTAAAATGGCTAATTTTGATCTCCTCCTGGTCAAAAAAAATTTTGTATGGAATATTGAAAAATTTTATCTGGAGCAAAACAAAATCTTATTCCCCAACTCCCCCTCCCTAAACGTTACGAATTTTATGAACGACCCCTAGACACAGAATCCTAACCCACCACAAAACATAAAATCACTTTAAAAAAATCACAATTACCAGTCACATTTTTAACCACAATCATATTAATCCAATGCAACTGTTCCCATATATTCCACAATGTGCATTAGAACATATGCAAAACATGCTGTCTCAATAAAAATAAAAAATCCCTATCATTGATATAAATTCCCATGCAAATTATGGCATAACCACAGAATTATTTTTATCTCAGACATAATCCGTCTGATTTTCAATAAAATTACTGAGAACATGTCAGTCATAATCCTTCATATTTCCGGAACAAAAAAAATCTTATCTTGATAGCTTGATGTATGACATAATAAGAATGCATTCTGTTCTAGAGATGATTTTTTTTTTCAAGGTTATTTGCGAGACATTTCTTGTTGGTGACAAAATACAATAAAAATTCCAGTTTGACTCTTTCGCATTTATGAAGATTCAGAAAAGAATTTTAATTTCGTTTTACATTTTTGCGAATTTCATGTCATCATGATGTTTTGTGTAGAAGCACATGCGATAGCTGTTGATATGCTTATGAGGAATTTTGAGTTATTATTACACGCACGATAAGAAATTCTTGGAAATAAACTTAAACTGGGTCATTTAAAAAAATGTTTTGACAAAAAATATGAATTTCAAGTTCATTTGATTTTTAGAATTATTCATGTTCAGTCTCAACTCAGCTTCTAAAAATTAAGTGTGTTATAAAATTCCAATATATTCTCATCTCAATCTCTAATTTTTAAATCCAATGAATCACTCACATTTTCTATACTCTTATCAAATACTATTTTTAAAATCAAAACGACCAAAACAAATTCATTAAAATAGATTCGAAAAATCATCATTAAAGCATTTTTTGCTCTCAGTTTCTCGTCGAGAGCAGAAAAATTGAGAATCATTTCTGTGCAAACGTGGCAGTAGAATTTGCAGATGCTAATCGTAAAAAAAGAACTGTTTTTAATCGTGCACATTTTCTTGTGTATTACGAAATCTTAATTTTATTCAAGGCAAGGCATTAACACTTTGTGATTTTTTTTCAAGATTGCTAGTTTGAAGTTTTTGTACTGTGACTATGATGATGGTTAATTAATTGGAATTTGGATGGATGGACTTGTTTAATGTGAGAAAAAAGCATAAATAATATTATTAAAATCATTTTTAAAAAACTTGATTTGATAAAATCTTATTGCTAAACTTATTATTTTTTGAGGTGTCCATTTTTTAATTAAATTAAATGAAAATTATTGCAACATTTTCTCAAAAAAATGCCTTAAAAAATAATAAAAAAATTTAATTCGAAAAAATTGTATTGCAAAATAAAAAATTAAAATAAATTTTCATGAAAATCAGAAATTTAAAAATTTAACTTAAAATTTAAATTAGAGTCATACGTTATGTAAGTAACCTCACAAAAATACCAAAACTCTGACTATGTACATCCCTACAAACTTCATTTTAACTTTTATCTTCCAAACCTCATTAATTACCCATTGTTGCTAAAATTTTCGCCGATTCTAACCAAGAGAGTATACAAAAAATAACAAACAAGCTACAAACATTTGATGAATCTAATTTAAATGCGAAAAAAAATAGTTTATGGTAAAAACGGAAATTATGCATGAAAAATTTGTGTTTAAAATTACAAAAAGTAATAAATCAAGAAAGTCTTTAAACTTTGTAAATGGAATTTGGACAGAGGTGAATTAATATTCACGTGATAGTCCAGGATGAATGTCTAATGAGTTTAGACAATGAGGAATATATTGAATAATTAATGGAAAATATAAATGCGAGCAAAAAAAGTGTGTGAGAATTTTAACAAAAATAGACAACAGTAATTATCTCATTAGCAAGATTTAATTGATAGTATTTTGAATTTTGAGTGTTAGTTGTAGTTTTGAAAGATTTTGAAATATTTTAAATTCCTATTTCAAAAATTATTTGAATAAAAATGAATTTTATATTTTAAATTTACGAGATTTGTAAAAAAATCACTTAAAAAAATTCTTAAATGAAACCTTCAAAAAAAATCCTCAACTTTCATCAACACGAAGAAACTTCACAACATAGAACATTGACCGAGTAAGAGCAACACACGCTAATTTGTTGTTGTTTTTGCTGTTCTTTACTCTTCTTGAAATTCGTATAATTATAATTAAATTCCCTGATGTAGTCCCATTTTCTTTTATCTTTACTCCATTCAATAGCGGTAAATTTTCAAGATATTTTTTTATTTTTTGTTTGTTATGCTTAATTTTTTGGCTTTCGGGGTCCTTTCTTCAAAAAGAAAACAAAAATCATTTCTTGTGAAAAACATGTGCCATTTGAAACTGACACTGAATGTTCAATGCTACAATTAAATTAATATTATTATTATTCTTTTAATTTCATTCAATCTCTTTGAGATGAAAATAATGAGAGAAGTAAGAACTGAAAATTGTGAGCATAAATATGGGCATGAGCTAAAGAGACGGTAGCTGCCAAAAATTTTTATTTTTCATTTTATATATTTTTGAAATTTTTGTGCTGAGTTGTCAGATTTTGTTATGCACATTTCAATTGAAAGCAGCTTATTATTTCATTTGAGGATTTTTAATTCGAAATGTGAATTTTTTTGGGAGATATGATGAGTTTTTTTGGGGAGTCAGTTTGGCTGACTGAAAGAATTTTTTGATTGAAATGATTTAAATTGGATTGGGTTAGGGAAATTAAATTTTTGAGGGATTGGGTTCAATTCAAGTTCAGTTAGGGTTAAAATCAAAGCTCGAAGTTGTCTCGAATTTTTTTTTGACAAATTTGTATGCCAGAGTCAGCTCCATGTCGACTCGACTCCATACAAAATTTTATTGACTTCGAGCTCTGGCTAAAATATTGAACATTCTAAATTTTTGTTTAGTTTTGATTGCTAAAACTAAAATTTTAAATAATTAAGTTAAAATCAAGTTCAAACTTTGAAAAATTTAGTAAATTAATTTCAAATTTAGATTAATTCAGTTTAAAATTTGAAAGATCAAGTTCATTAAAATAAAGTCAATTCTGCGCTTTTTTCACGCATCAACTTTTAAATCTCTATCAACTTATCTCGATCAGCACCAAAAAAGTATCTCAATTTTTTTCTTTAAATTAATTTTTTTTAGAGGAAAGACAATGAAATTTCATGCAACAGTAAATTTTGATTACTTTCTACATTCACATTTCCATGATCATGTAACAGAACGAACGAACATTTATGAATTTTTAAGACACTTCCTTCATCCAAAAAATAAGAAAAAAAAATTGTAAATACATAATAAATTATCAGCGAAGAGAATCCATTCAAGTGAATCATTTCACACGCATAAATCAAATAATCATTCCTGAGTGGCATCGCAAAGATTTCATTCCAATAAGGGAACCCACTAAAAAATATAAAAAAAAGAAATGAATCATGTTGTATGTTATTTTTAGACATTATCAGGGAGAAATTGTTTATTTTTCATAACACCGTAACATCAAGAACCGCTGCATGTTGTAAAAGCATGTAATTTATGTCACTAAAGAAGAAGAAAAATAAAGAAAAATAGACATCAGATTAATGCATGTCAGTGACGAGTTCATTGTAATTGAGATTCCATAGCGAGTTGCTAAGTGCACTTTTCATTTTAATTTTAATATTTTTTTTTTGTTTTAAAGATGAACAGAAGAACTGAATCGACATTTATTAAGATGATGGTGATGATGTTGTGAAGAGTTAACAACGTTTTCTGCTAATTATTGGTTTGGTGTTATAAATGTAATCAATTCTTCATGCATAAGTCAAAGTCAATCGACAGTGTTCATGCCAATCTAATTGCCACATAATGATAGCAGTAGCATGTTGATATGAGCGATCAAAATTGAATGTGGGTACTGGTTGGGATGTTGAAGTGTTGATGGATGATTTTGGCGCATTTTTTGTGAAATTGTTGAAATTTTTTAAGAATTTTGCAGGATTTTGTAGGTTTTTGGAATTTTTAATCAATTTTTGAAATTAAAAATTTGCAAATCTCAAAAAGTTATCAAAATTTTATAATTTTGTCAAGAAAATACTTTTAGAAATGCATTCAATCCTATCCAGCCACCCAAACAGCACTCAATCATCTACAAAACTCAGAATTCATTTAAAAAAATTCAATTTCACTCATAAAGTGTTAAAATAAATTGAGTGCCACAAAACCGATGAATGATGATTTTAATTAAACGTACGTACATCCAATTTCACATAGCTTTGATGAGTATGTCGGCACAATAGCTCAATCAAGTGCGACATAAATATATCAATTTTAGCGAGGATTTTGCGTGCTGGTTGCTGTTTATTTCTACACATTACCACTTTAATTTCATAATCTTTGTGCCCTCTCAGACTTTCGCGTGATCATGATGATTAAAGTTATATATTTTGCAGAGAGAGCGTATGCAGGCAGGCAGGCAAAAAGAAGCAATAGTAGAGATGACGTAATGGAATAAACCGCACAAATTTCATTTTTATTATAATGTATTAAGTATTCATAAGAAAGTGACTTTTTGTTTTGAGCTCTTTTATTTGTGAATTAATGAGTGTGAAAGGTCGTAACATAACCTCAATTTAATAGCTCAGTATGGGCCTTGAATTTTTAAGTCACCAGCAAAAATGTGCTTCGCATTTATTCGGTCATATAATGTAATTAATCGATGACTTGAAAAAAGTGGATTTTTAAAAAAAAATTAAATTAGGAATATTTACATTACCATATAGCAATCATAAAAGTCTCATGTATTATGTCAGTTAATGTCACAAAAGTTACAAGTTGATGGTCAAACTCGAGCTACAATAAAAAATAATTATTTCCCAAAAAATAAAATTTGTCATAAACAATGCGCGACTCTTGCCCTGAGAAAAATTTAGCTATCGTAATGAATAAATGAAAAAAAAAAACATCCAACTCGGAACTGCTAATCAAAGAAAATAAACGTTGTGTAGATGAAAAACTAAACATACGTAATCTCGAATATCTTGTAAGCTGTAACATAATATTGATCATTAACTAATTGTACACACTGGTTGGCTCATTTTGTGCGGTTTTGTTTTGTTGAAATCTCGAGATTGAGAGAAGAAAAAAAAACAATTAAAAGAAAAAAATAAATGATGGGAAGATTGTGCTGTGTTGTGGATGGAATAAGCGCTGTTTTTTGGAGTTTAATAAAATTTTAAATATGCTCAAAATTAATTTTTTGTTTTAGAAATTTTAACGGTTAAAAAATTTTTAAATTCTAAAAAAATTTTAAATTCTAAACAATTTTAAATTCTAAAAAGTTTTAAATTCTAAAAAATTTTATATTCTAAAAAATTCAACTGTCAAATGTCAAATTTCAAGCTTGAAAAAATTCATTCAAAAATTTAAAAAATTCAGTCCGATATTCTGACATCTATTAAATCACTCAAAATACCCCCAAAAATTCAGTTAAAGATATTTCTTTACAGAACAGCTAAAGCAGAATTTAATGAAGCAATGGATACACATTTCGTTAGTTATTAATTACCAGCAAGTTAATTAACATGTTTTGCGTAATTGTTCTCGCTTACAGTACTAAAAAGCACTAAATCAGAAACACATTTAATTTTTTTTAATAGCAAAGCAATCACACAATCCAGCATGTAACAATTCTTTCACAATAGAAATGCTCTTTTTTGCACCAATTGAATACTTAAAAAAAGCAACAGAGCTTTAATGCCAGAGGAAATGAGTCATTTTGATTTATAAAAGTCACTCAAACACTTCTCTATGTGGTCATGAAAAAAAATATTAAGATCATAAACTGCGAGGCATTAACTTCAATCTGTGGCATTAAATTTATATTTGATGCTTGTAAGTAACAAATAGCAGCAACACCACAAAGAAATTTTTGCTCTCATTAACATGATGAATTGAAAAATATAGCAAATGTAAGAAAAATTTCCCAATGAAAGACTTCTGCACAATTTTACATTCGACATTGAACAATTTCATTTTTTTTCTACCAACTCATTCACTTGTGGCTTGCTTGTTAATTTACTAAGCGAAAAATGATAGGAGTTGCGCAATATTTTTTTTTTCTTATTTTTAAGTTGGACGATGTTGAAGATGATCGTGATTTTTTGATTTATATGGGCACATGGAATTAAATTTTAAGTTTTTGTAAGTTTTATTCGCTTTGAAGACAATTATGAGACATTCAAGATTGTGAATTAAAGACTGGATCTTAAATTGTGTTTTCTGTCCTTATAATTGGAATGAGAGATCGTGAAGTGAATTTTAAAAGCTTTTTTTGCATGGTTAGTGTGACCTTTTGGGGATTAATTTAAGGCATTTGATTTTGCAGTGATTGACACAAATTTTTAAAATTTATTCATAAGTTTTTATAATTTTCTAGAGTTTTCGGCTGACTTTTATCTAGTTTTGAATGATTAGATCCTTTTAAATTTTGTTTCATGATCTGGTAATTCAAATCAGGCATCCACAATTTAGTCAAGTTCAAAATTCACAAATTTAATTTCAAAAATTTAATATTAAGTTCAAACTTCCAACAACCGCTTCATCCTTACGCAGTTTTCTCTCCCACAAAATAATTCACTCCTTTAATTCACCAAAAACTCAAAAACACCATGACCCGGATTCCATATTAATAAAAATCTCAATATTCATTAATTCAAGTACGCCGGTGATATGACGTACATTAAGCATGAATAATAGATTTTGCTGTTTTGATTGTTGTGCTTTTATAATGCTGCTTATCCGGGCATTCCTTTTCAGAGTATCAACAAATAATCCAGCCATGAAATGTCTATAAAATCAAACATTATTCAGTCAAAATAAAATTTGCTGAAATTTTAATGGTTATGCAACTTGATCTGGACTGAAGTATAGTCTGTGTATAGTCGAGGGAATTTTTGATTTTTGTAGTTTAAAATTTCTTTATTGGGATTTGAACCTAAGATGGATAGAACTTCAAAAATAATCTCAATTAAAAATTATTAAAAATTATTCAATGACTATCACATGCTTAATACGTAGCTTCCATGTGATTCCAATAGCAACAATGTAAATCTCAGGTTGAATATACAATAACTAATGATTGTTTCAATTAGTCACTCGAGTTAATTGCTATAAAATCCATTGATCCACAATTTTTTAAAGGTGACCTGTAAATGCTAATTTTTAATGCAAACAATTGCAAATGACAATAAAAACTTCCTTAATAATCATCAAAAGAAAGGAATTTTATTCATTGAATCATCACCAGATGTCATAAGCTCTAGAATACCAACTAATAAACAAAACAGTCATTGGCTCAATAACCTTGTAAATGAGATACAGATCATCAGCAAATTGGATTTTCTGCAGTCACCATAAACAATTTCTTGAGTCATCAAAATAACAAATCCACGGTAAATCCCACACACGAGTATTAAATTGTTAACTTTATTGTCTGCCTAGTCACTTAGTGTAATTTTACAAGCAATCATAAATTAGTTAAAATAATCTCTTGCTGTCTTTATTCTCAGTCGGAATAATTCTTTGATTATCTTCAACATTGTTTGTTGTCATGTGTGACGTCGATAATGATTTTGTAATGGAAATACACTTGAGATTAGTGTTGATAAAATTCTTGTGTAGAAATGACGAAACTTTTTATTTATGATGGCTTAGGAAGTGAGTCAGATTGATATGAAATTACGAAATTGAGTAAATTGGTTGATAAATGTTGAAAGGTTTGTGAATGAAGTTGATGACGATGGCATTTGTGTTAATGACGTTTAGGTATGAGTAATCAGTATTTTTGGGTATTTATTTCATGATTTTTGTGTAAATTTGACTGCCATTTATATTTTAATACATTTTCTTCCAACCATGACCCTCAAGTAATCCAAATCTCGTCTAGACTATCAAATCTACGAAAAGTTAAGCCCTCATACCTCATATCAATCTAGTTGCCAACCACTCTTCATGAATGAACATTTTTATCAAGTTCAAAGTCCTCAAAGCTCTTCAACAACCGCATTTACTGTCGATAAGCAATCTACAACTTCTTTATTTCGCACACAATCTGAATGCAATATAGACAAATACCTCAAATACTTTTAAAGGCTTTCCTCTTTAACATCAGTCAGTGACTGAAATGCGCGTGTAGAGTGAAATCTACAAAACCTTGATGTAATCATAAAATGAGCTTAATTTGACTTCATTTAGTGTGGTAAAATATATATTATATAGCAACAGCACACATTGTATTGGATATATAAACATTAATGTTATTATTACATTTCTTTGCAATTGCCTTCCATTTCATATCACAGCACGACTCATGTTTCTAATCTCTCTGTTGAAATGGATTGTATTTCTCATTGATATTTGCTCTGTCTTTTTATTTTGTTGAAGTACACTTCTTTTGTGTGGAAAAGTATAGTTATAATGAAGTATGTATGTCAACTAAGCATTAGTCAGCAAATGTAAATATTGAACGAAATATTATTGAGAATTGGAAATCAATGAATTGACGACGTTCTGTTACGTCTTAAAGACAAAAAACCTACTTGAGTGACTACATTTACATGTCATTGCATTCATTTCATGTGAATTTGATTTGTTCAGGGTTGGCTGAGTTTTTTTTTTGCAATGATTAAAGTTTCTATTTGTTTGTTTGGTGGATTGATTGGTGGCTTAAATTGCTAGACTAATAATTTCATAAATTGAGAAATTAGGATACGCATTGAAATCTTTGATTTAAGGGTATTGTGAACCTCTAATGGACGCGAGTCAAAAATATTGAGAACCATTATACTAGAATAGATTAAAATGTTCATTAATGATATCATGAGATCTTAAAGCTTGGTAGCTTGTGTTCCTTAAGTCTAGAGCTTGTACTTAAATTTTCTAATATTGAATAAAAAAAATTCTAAGTTCAAATCCAAAAATATTACTATCAAATTTTCTTTACATATGCTGAAAACTTAAGCATGGATTCATTTGAGTATCAAAAACCAAAAGTTGACCAAACCTAAGACTCTTGTTGCCTCCATCCCTGAATCTACAAACATCTCACTATCTACATATTTTGCCACCTTTTTTCACTCTCAATTGTGAATGAGTTACTGTGCACTTTTCAATTTTCGCCTAAACTTTAGCAGTCTAATGCTAATTATCATCTATGTAGATTTATCATATACATTGTACTTCCATTGTATTTAGATTGCGCAATTTTGACTCTCTTACATATTTTTCATGGTACGATCGAGCTGAAAAGAAGAAGAAGAAAACAATAAAAATATTAAAGAAGAAGCGTAGAGCCGGCGAATATTAATGAGCTTGTCTTGACTCAACTCTCTTGTTTTTGTATTAAAAAAATAGCATAGAATTGCTAAGTAGTGATGAATATTTTGAAATCAAGAAATTAGCTATGCCATGATATCATTTTCGATTTTAATGTGTAAGACAGATTTCTAAAGAAAAAATGTATTATGACTGATAGCAAATTTCCGATTGAGTGTCTGAAAATAAAATCTGTAATTTAATATTTTGTGTCTAAATTGGCGCTTAATTTTTCGTATTCCAATGTCTTTTGAATGCTTATTATGCCTTAACATATTAATGTCCACCATGTGTTCAGCTTTAATTTAATTTATGATTCTTCATCTTTTTTTGTGTGTTTTTGGATGTGTGCTGGTTTAATTAATAAATCTTGTCTTAATTAATTAGCATTTTAATGCAAGACGAGAAAATTCTTTAAAATTGATTAACTTCAACTTGTCACAATTAATGTCGGATTAGATGAAATTAAGTGAGGTGATTTTTCTCTTCAGCTATTTTGGATATCAAATTTAATTGAAATTTGTGGATTAAGAGATATAATTTGAGTAGATCGGTTAAGTATGATTAATGAAAGTTAGGAGACGAGATCGTGGGGGTTAATTGATGATAAAAATTAGAAATTTCGCTCGTGCTAATAAAATTGACATAAAAAATTCATTAGTGGTGATCAGAGGCTATGCCTGCGGTAAATTGGATGCTAGCCATTAAATTGTAAGTTTAGTATCATTATTTGTCAAATGAGTTTGCCTGACTTAATCTTTTCTGCATTACTATGTACAAAAACTAAGCTTCCATACTCTATAACCCAATCTAATGCTCAAAATATACAAAAAATCCCTCAAAAATATTCACAACTAAATTTTCCACTCCATTCTCTAAATTAATTCATTTGTCTAAACCAATTTATGCTTTGAACTAGCACAAATGCTAATGAACTCAGTTTCTATATTCGCAATGTGAAAAAAATAATTAAAAATTCTGGAATTTTGTTCTCTATAAATTTTATTTGGATCCAAAACTCGATTTCTTTTTATTTTTCTGTTTTATTTTGAGCACCAAAAATAAATTTTTTTTAAAGAAAAACATTCTGTTCAGAAACTTGTTACAGATGATTAAAAACTGATCAAAATGCCAAAAATAACAATAGAATAAACAGAAAGAAGAAGAAAACTTGTTGAGAATCTACAGATTAACTGGAAAGTCAGGTATAGAATGAAAAAGTTCTGTAGAGAAAAAAAAATGTCAAACAAAAAAATTTATTCCGAAAAGAAGGCTTTCCACGTGCTTAGAAACTCCTATGTAAATCATAATTCTGGGTCAGTTTAGAAGATGAAAATGATAGGTTTCATATAAAAAATGAAAGGAAATTTCTAGATATTCGTTTTGTCTTAATGGGAGTCAGTGAATATGACAGGTGGAATCTGTGCCATTGAGAGATGTAAATGACAGATGTGGAACTGATGCTTGTTTATTTTGCATGTGGAATGTGGGTGAGACTGATGAGAGTGAATTTGGATTTGTTTTAGAATCTGGGTTTGTAATTAAAAAAAAAAAAAAATCAATAGTATTAAGTTTTTAGATTTTATCAGATAATATCTGGTATCAATGCATAAAATCTAGCTAGAATACTAAAATTCTGAAACTTTCCATCTTCAATCTGCTGAATCTCTTGATATCATGATGTAAAATTAACGACTAGTTCCCACTGGAATCTTCAAACTATAATTAACATTTAATCTTTATTGCAACACATGATACTGCTTATTAAGTTTAGATCGTTATCTTCTATCATTAGAAGTGCTATAAACAGTGACATTGAAGGTCTAAATTGCGTTTTCTACCTGATCTTCCCACTCGATTCTTTAGGCTCAATTCCTATGAATACAAAAAACGTGAATTTAATTTCACAGATCGTCCGATATGATAAAAATTAGGCAGAAAGAGGAGAGAAATAAAGAGTAGAATTAGCAAGTGGTTAGACAAGTCTACAAATTTATTGGTTTATGATACAAACCATAAGGCTTTATTATTATTATTTTTCCTTCTTCACAGCATAAAAATTACGACCGCAAAGTTGAAAGTCACGTAACATTTTCCACTGGTTTCTACCTAGAACCGTCATAGATAACATAACAAAGTAAACTTTTTTTTTTTGCATAAAGAATTAAAATGAATTTTTTATCACAACAGAACAAAAACGAGAGAAAAAAAAACTGCCAAAGCACGATTAATAATACAAAGTCATTTCAAGTTCAAGGTGAATCGCTGCTGACGATGATGTTTGTGGAATTGATAAACGATTCGCGAATGTGATGATTATGCAATGGCACCAAATAATTTGTAGTGATTATCTAAAAAGTGAGGAAGGAATAAAATTTATTGGATATGGTTGGGTGAGTGTGAGTAGAGGGTGTAGTCAGGGAATGGTTTGTAAGTTTTTGTTTAGATTAGAACATATGTTTTCATAGCATATGTTGAATCTGTGGTAATTTTTTGTTGTATGAATGGATATTAACTTTTAGAACTTTTTCCCTTGAAGGCACAGGTTCGATTCCTAACAAATGCTAATTTTATTAACAATTTAAAATAAAATTGTTAATTTAGTTGAATTTTTACATCACTTCAGCACAAAACCTCAACAAAAACTAGTTTCCATAAATCCACAATTCCCCATTATTACAAGTGACATTTGACATTGCATACCCGTGATTTATCATTCATTCAATTACACAATTTAGATGTCTAAAAATGCAAATATTTAAATCTCATTTAAAAATATGTACGGAAATAATTTTTCCATGTATTAAACTTTTATATTAGAAGAGATTACGATGATAATCAAGATTGAGAAGACATGTGACCACCCTGCAAATTGCCTCCTTTATTTACTCGATTACATGACAAATAACATGCCTTGATAATTGGCAAATTTCGAAAGCAATATCAATCTCGGTCATACATGAATGAATTTATTTCAGCTTGCCTTTTTTTAGTACAGTTTATTCACTCGATCGTCTGACTTCTTTTTATGTTTGTGACACACAATAAAAATCGAATTAAATTAATGTAGAGAAAAAAATTGCATTTTTTTTATCGAGCATTGACATGAATTTCATTTTATTTCACTTCTCTGTTTCACTTGAATTGCTCATTTGAGGGGAGATGAATTGGTTTTGATTTGCGGTTTGGTTTGGGGATTGAATGCGTTAGTTTTAGTATGTAGTTGAAGCTAGATAGTGAATGGATTTGTATTTATTCGAAATTTTGTTTTGAAAGGATAAATTGGGTATGGTTAAGGTAAAGGGGCATTCAACATTCAACTATGTTTTGTTATGGACAACAGTTTGGTATATTGAAAAATTATTAGATTTTATTTAAATATCAATTGGGATCTTGAGAATACAGCTTGAATTTAAAGTTTTTATGAAAAAAAATTTTAAACCTACAAAAATGCGTTTTATGCTCATCAACCCAAAAATCATTCAACTTCCACATTAATTTATTATATTTGTTTTGATCAATCAAAATGGAATCACATTAATGAAACTTTTATTCAATTTTTTCTTTCAACTTAAAAATTATGTTGGATATAGGAACGTAAAACTAAACCTACAGAATGAGATCATTCGTTCTCGTGCTTGATCTTGTTTTTAACGGTGTTGCTGAAAGTCTTATTTTTTTTGCTGTTCTTCTCTCTTCTTAAAAACAAATGAATTTCCTGTTTCAGTTATAGTGGCTTAAGTGCTCACTTTATGAGCTTTAAAAAAGAATATTACAATGCTCATGAGTTTGTGGAGAGAAAAGATTAACAAAAAGAATTTCACATGCGGTTTTTGTTGTGTGTTAAGAATGTAGTGAGTTGTATGGTGGCAATAACTTATACAGAATATGATTACGACACATAAGAACTTTATTAGGCATGCATGCAAAAATGAAAATTCCTCGGTTATGAATTTTGCAAACAAAAAGTCGTAAAGTTTGGCATTTAGTGAAAAAAATCTCCTTTGATAAAAATATTCCGAAAAATATGAACAAATTCATTATTAATTCACATTAATTCTGAAAAATTAAATTTCATTTTACGATGCAATAAAACGTCAACTTAAGTCAATAATTACATTTTTATTGGAAATTACTTACGTGGCAAAGCTTAAACCGCAGACTTTTTGTAATTAAGATTTACTAATATTTACCGCAAGTAATAATAGAAATGTACACAATTTGCGCATGTTAGGATTTACATGTATGAACTTTGTAATGAATGGCTTAGTGAATACGACTAGAAATAGAATGGGAGTTGAATTTACTGTTGCATGGGTAGCTAAAGTTAGAAAAAGATCCTTTTGGGGCCTCATCTTCAACTTTGACTTGATCCAAATAATTTATGTGACCTCTAATGACGTAAAATACCCTTAGTAACATAAAAAGACCAAAAAGTAATCTAAGGCCAGTCACTTCATAAAAACAATCATCTCAGCAGTAAATTTCTCTCAGAAACTCTAATCAAGAAAAATCCATAAAAAATCTCTCAAAAAATATAAAATATTACCATAATATCCCACCATCCATACCATACCCAACCAACATAATCATCATTACCACATCAAGCAAAATGAAAACCAAAATCAAAAGAAGAACCCGACTTAAATTCAGAGCATGTGTACATGAAAATCTTCACGATTTCTGCTTGGGTGTTAAAGACTGCAAAATAGATTACCTCATCCAAAATACAAGAAGAATCATCATCATCATTATAAGGTGAGAAGTAGAGTTGAATCACATTCAATGATGATCTTCTTGTGGTCTTTATTTGGTGATCAAGAAGAAATTTTCTCAAGAGAGAGAGGAACTGAAAAAAAACAGCATTGTTCAAAAGCCCATTAAAGGCAATATTGAGACATTCAATTTTTTTGTTCTTTCATTCACGACTTTGTAGTCATCGTCATCTGTGAATAAAAAATACAAAATTATTATTTGTTTCTGAAGTGATTTGATGCAAAAATTGTTTAAAAATACTTCAATGGCTCTTCAGTCGTATTTTTTTTCTGAGTATAAGAAAATGTAGAACGAAACTATTGTCATTTTTGGGGGTGTTCTTAAGTGATGTTATTTAGAAATTTTAATTTTTGAAGGGTTTTATTTGTGATAAAATTAGGTTGTAGCTGGGTTTTCAAGAATTTTGTGTTGGTATCAATTTACGTAGAGATCAAAGGCATAAAAAGAATCCTAATTCTTTGGGACCCAAAATAATCACTATCTACGATGAATTTCCTAAAAACTAAGGTTCGACCCTTCCAAATGACCTTCAACCCCACAAAAATCCATGACGTCACCCCGAAATGACACCCTTCATATCGCAAAATAAAGTAAACGAAATGTTCGTAAAAAATGTGTGTTTTGAAATAGAACCAAGTCATACATACACATAGACTAGGTAAACAGATAAGAGAGGAAAAAAATATATTGTCGGTGATAAGATATGAGCTTCTTATGTGTGCATACATGATAATTTATACACATAGAAAAAAAAAGTTGTGTATTTAAAGTACACAATATGCGTCATTATTCGATACATTAAACGTATTCAAAAAATTATTATTTTTTCTCTCGACTTTCAATTAATCCATTTAGAGCGTAAAAAATTCGATTTTTGTTTCTTTCGATACATAAATTGATACATATTTTTGCGGTTTGAAATTCGATAATAATAATTTTACTTTTGCTTCGTGCAATGTGGAATAAAAATGCTTTACTGTTGAACGTAACATGATAAAAAAAAATTACTTTATCACAAATAGGAGATAAGAACGTGAAAAAAATTGAAGTAACCGCAGAAAATTGTCAGAGTATATCGAGGTGTGGTGGAAGTGACATAAAGAATAACGAAAATAAATTTATTTGTAGCAAAAATAAAATAAAGTTGGCAGCCAAAAAAAAAGTGAAATGAAAATTTTATGAAAATCAATTTACTGGACTGTGAAATTAATTTTGTTTTGTGCATGTGGAAAATAAAAGGTGGAGAGAAAGTGAAACAAATTCTAAAATAAATAAATTTTTTATTGTTACATAATATTAATATATTTTGTAGCTAAGCGTTAATTACACATAGGAATTTCTTCGAAAATCGAAAATACAAAAAGGAAGGAAATTATTTACTTAAACAATTTCATAATTTGAGGTAGGAATTTTGACTAATTAAATATTTAAACATTCTTAAAGCATATCATTCAAGCTCAAATAGCTATCAAAAATGAGTAAAAAATAATCAATTTTCATGTCTTCTTTGCTTTAACTCTTTTTTGAGCTGCTTGTTATCTTATCGCACTTGGTGATATCATTTTGATTTATTTTCGGTTTTCATGAATAATTTCGTTCGTTTCTAGAACTCAAGCATAACAGTTTACAAATAACGTTAAATTTTGATGACACATTTGATGTTTGAAGTCACTGCTACAGTGATTGATTCTTACAGCGGCACAAGAGGCATTGATTTTTACTGTAAATTGTTTATCTATTGAGTTTATTTTTACATGATTTACAAATATTTATGAATTCGTTTTGTGGACTTAAAATTGAATCAAAAACACTTATTTTATGAATTTTACGTTTTAATGGTTTTGAAAAATTTGAAAAATTCAAGGGGTAGTCAAGTTAAAAAATGTAAACAAATGAAAATCATAGTTTAACTTCCTTTCTTTGAATCTTTAAGAACATAAAAACAGATAAAAACATACAAGAGACCCTGAAAACATGCTTAAACACGGCTAATTAGCAACAAAAACCTTAAAAAGAACTCATTAAATGTACAATCTGTAATTGAATACCAAATAATTGAACAAGATATCGAAAGCAAATTAAACGAACTTTAAACGATGATTTCAATGCGAAAATTAGACTACAACACGATACAAATAACTGATAACTAATTTTTTCCATATCCACATAGCATTCTCAAGACGATTTCGTTCAATCGACCATGTCAAAATAATTGTATTTACAATACTTAAGAATAGATTCGTTTTAGCTTCATCTATCGATTAACATCCAGAGAATCAGTATTAACGTCATTAATGACGTAGGTTTAATGGTTCTTACTCGAAAAAAATGTATTTTTCCACTAAAGATGAGCGCAAACAAGAGTAAGAAAAATAAACTGAAAGACTTGCTATGGCATGATTGATTTTTTTATGAAACGCATTTCTCAGCCTCATTTTACATTTTTAACAGAAATGATTGCAAAAAACACACCACAAAATA
Source organism: Chironomus striatipennis (assembly GCA_026123125.1). Taxonomy (NCBI): domain Eukaryota; kingdom Metazoa; phylum Arthropoda; class Insecta; order Diptera; family Chironomidae; genus Chironomus; species Chironomus striatipennis. The sequence continues at coordinate 49,162,749 of CM047392.1, read as the reverse complement.
ATGATTAATTTCAATCTATTACGTGTAAATTTTGCCTCAATTTTCTCCGCTATAAAGCATGAAGCATTTTTTGGAGAATATAAGAAGAAGATTTTTGTGGATATAGCAGCAATTTAGTCAAATAATCTATCATTTTCTAAGTGAAATCTCTTTGCAAAAAAATATTTAATAAGTTCGAACAACTTCTGGGCAAACGTCGCATGATGCAAGGTCGGCAAAAAATAAAAATTTAAGTCCAACGTGTGTCATGAATGAATTGAGAAATGCTATTTACATCCACACGACAATCAAGTGTGTACAAAAAAGTGTTGCTTAAAAATAAATAATAACACCGTGCAAGACTCATCTCATACAACAGCAGCTACTCATTAGCTATAATAAAAAAAATATTTAATTTCGTTTTTGTCTTCGACGTCTCGCTCGGGTAGCTCACATGGATATTTCTGGTTTTATTGCGAGAAGAAGAAGAAAATGTTAATCTTCGAGGAATTCATTAACGAAATTTCACACTCGACCTTTACCGGCATCAAACTGTTAATCATAAAAGAAATATATACCTAAGAACTTATGTTCCAATGTTTATGGGTCTGGTCTATATAAATTGATTTGTTTGGGTCACTAAGGTACGATCAGCAAGCATCGCGCAAACAAGTCAAAAGAGAAATTATTTTTGTGACTGGCAAAAAAATATTTTTTTTATGTGTGACAAAAAACTGAAAAGAAGCATCTATCAACGACCGACATAGATAGAATGATGCTGAGTATTTTTTTTTTTGTATATATGAATGAAAGTTTTAAACGAGATAATAAATTGAGTAGCTGACCTTGACAAATGAAAATTGCGAATTGTGAGCTTGTTGACTCTTCAGATCGCAGTTATTGTTGTGGAAGTGGCTCATGATGAGAGGTTGACTAGATGGTTGGAATTTTTTTGGGGGTTATGAATTTTGTAAGGTTGAATGTGGTTGAGTTTGGATGTAGGATTGGGTTGGTTGTATTATATTTATTAAAAAGTTAAAATTGAACTTAATGCGTCAAAAATTTCCGATCGTACTTAAATTCTAGTCACTCAAGTCATGTATCATCATGTATACTGGTTTGTACACTCATTTATGAGAATTTACGAGAGAAAGAATAAGAGAGAGATTATTGCTTTTTATTATTAATAAACGACATATACATACATACTAATAATGTGATGATGATGATGATGATCCTACACACCACATGATTATTGCATAATTTTTTAAAGCCACTTCGTTTATACATTTGCTTTGCTCTTTAGAACGTGATTTGTTTACTTTTATCATCATGTCGTATAAATTTCATTTTTCTTCTTTTTCTTTCTGTTCCACAAACATTTTAATTTATATTTTCTTTTTCTGATAAGCTTGGAAATAATAATTATATAAAAAATGTTATGTAAGGCGCACAATAATCAAATGAGATTAGATTTTTTATGGCATTGAATAGTAGTGATGATAAAAGTCTGAGACAAATAAATTGATTATTTTTTTTTGTTTTGGATTGATCGTAAATATTTTCTATAAAATCCATTGTTGTCAAATTTATTTGATTGTTTTGACTGCTTTGATTGGATTTGGATGGGAAGTTTTGAAAATTATAATTGAGAATTGGTCAGCTTAGAGATTTTTTTAGATTTAAGAAACACCGGAAATGAAATTTCAGCATTGAAATATGAATCATTAAATTAATGTTGACATTGTACGAAAATGATCACGACATAATTTATGGAGTTGGAATAATTAGGAACTAGTGACGACTCATTTTAATTTGAAATCGATATCTGAGTTATTGATGAATATTTAATCTTGACAGCGACTTAATTATGCTGTCTGGTCACTGAATATTTAGAGATTTGATTTTTTAGATCTGATTTTAAATTGATTTAAATCTTTATTGGATATTTCGGTTGATACTAGGGACAAAGATTTGCTAAAACATTTTATTAAGATCATTCAGAACCGCATTTTTATCAAATTTTTGAAATTTCAGACCTAACTGAACATTTGAACTCCTTAACAATTGATCAGAGCACCCGACAACCCAAAATTCTTCTTACTAAACTCATAATCCAAATTATAACTTTTTGCACCACAAAACAAATTGTCCAAAATTGAGTAATTTACCTCCAAACAATAATAAAAAGAACATTCCCCATTAATTCACAAAAAACGATCAATTTCAATTCGAAAAACCTCCAAATGACTGTTATCTCCGATTGTCTTCTCATTCTTCCATCTAAAATTAGTTTCTTCCTCTTGCTTGCAAATTCTATTTTTAAAAATAAAAGCTAAAGTTAGAAGAACCAAGAAAAAAATAAATCATAATCTTGCATGAGACTTAACGGTTTTTCGTACCAAAAAAAAAGAAATAATACAGCAAATCTTGTTTCGGTAAAGCTTTCTCTCTATCCTACTGTTGAATGGCAATTTCAGCAACAGCAGCAGTCAAAAAAAATGAAAAAGAGATAAAGAGCAACAGAATGACGATATAGAAGAAGACCGAGAATAATACCTGTCATAAAAGCACACTCGTACATGACCTCAAACAGGTTGACTTGTCTTCTTTCATACTGTCTAAGAGATTCTTTTTACCTTCTTCGTTCCTTTTTTTTTCAAGTCCATAAATATTTATGCATCTGTAAAATAAGAACATAGTACAGTAAAGTCAATGTGAAATGTGATCATGCACATTTATGTAAATAAATCTACATATTTACACGCTGATATGTAAATGTTGTGCAAACAGTTTATTAAGTTCCTTAATTAAAAATGATTATCTTCATTCAAGTAACGATATTACGTGAGAGCTTACGTTCAGTAGGTAGGGGCTTATCCTTAAATGATGTTTTTTGTAAAATAGAGACCAAAGGACTAAATATGTCAGTTTATCTATTTTACTAAAAAAAATCCATGCCAACATTAACCAACGTCCCCAAAGTGAAGGCGGAGAAGAAGAAGCCGGTACGTCATTAATGCCTTACAGCTTGAAGTAATTTATTTCTCTTTTTATCACGACAAAGCATAACTAATGGAAATTATCTCCTTTAATAACATCAACTTGTATGAAATTTGTTGATCTAGATTTTTTTTCCTATTTTTTGGATGTAGGAAACGTAGTCACATACACACACCCATCACAATAACTTTGTGGTCAGGCAAATTTGAAAGCATAACGATAATTGATTTCATCATTAGCTCATGCAAAAAAAAGGCAGCGTATTAGACAGTCAACAATTTTTATGCCTTTTTTTTTCTTCTTTTGCAAAAAGTTTCTAGTTTTTTTTTATCTCGCGGCATGTGTATGTGATTGGATGCATTTCCACAAACGTGTCCCGTGTGCTATAAATGATGATGATGAAGAGTGATTAAGCACTAAAGTTATAGTAATCGAGACAAACGAGATGTGAGGTGGATGTGAAATAAAACTGGAATATTTAAGATAGGATAATGAGATGGATTGATTGAGGGATTTGAGAGGATAAAGCGCTTTTTTTATTCAGGATTATCTCTGATTATCTTAAAGGTTTTTTGCTATTGATTGGTCATTTGGTACTAGAATCAAGATTAAATTGTGGAATTTAGATTTGGAAGCATTTTTAATGTTCTTAACCACATTGAATTAGATTCGAACATAAATTTTAGCTTAAAGCTCATTTATTTAGATGGAACCAGCAGACCATTCCAAGACAAACTGACATTCTTAACTTCATTTCCATTACATAAAACTTACATCACACAATCCCCTCATTCAAAAATGCAAAGCGAATGATTGTTCTGATGCAATTCAGTTGATATGATTAGCAACAATGTCTTGATGATTATAAAGGAGGCTCGGACCTTGATAACGGCATATAATAACTATTTTTAAGACATAATTAGGTTTCGTTTTATTAATGTAAATTTAATTTGAATATGAGTACTGTTTCAGCTGAATTACTGTCTAGTTAATGTTATATTAAGCATAGAAGCTGAGCTCAACGAACTGTTCACCTTTATCTGACTGTGCTTTTCTTCTTCATCTTTTTCCTCTCGTTTCACTTCATGCAATTTTCATTCACTTGCCAATAAATGAAGTAGAAGAATATAAAAAAATCTTTTTTTTTCTTTCATTTACTTACTTCCACATCTACATATTATTGTCATCATGTAAGAAAAATAGTTGCGGATTTTGCTTCACGTACCATAAATCATCATCAATTGAATTGAAATATCTCTCAATGACTGCCACAAAAGATAGAATTTTTGTTCAATTTTTAATATTAAAATGAGACTTAATGGATTATCGAATTGCTAAAATCTTTGTGCATTGTCTATGGCGCTGACAAGACAAGATGGGAAAATTTATTGTGTAATTCTTTTTCACGACTTCCAACGCATTGCTGGGTTTTGAATTTTTGTATGAGGAGATAGGATTGAATGAGATCAGGGCATGAATACCAATTATGCACGCTTAATAAAAGTTATATTTTATTGAGATTGATTATGATAAATTGTTAATTTATGGAAATGGATTTGAAGGATTTTAAGGTGTGGATTTGAGTGAAAAATTACAAATTTTGGATATTTTTTGTAAAAATTCCGATAATGTTATCAAAAAGTTAAAATTTTCAACCTCACAAAATTTCACAAAAAATTATTTTTCGGTCATTGACTTAACTATGTCCAGGTGTTCAAATTGACTCAAAAAAAAAGATCAAAAAATTTCTATCAAAAAATCTTGTTTTTTGCCACCTTGAACCTCAATCAGTGATTGCATGCAAAATTCAAATCTGTTATTTTAAGTGCTAAGCAGATGCACGTTTTTGAGCATTTAGTATCTGCATAAAAAATTAATTTTTTTTACGACGTTTTGAAATTCAAATCTTGTCTGGAGAATTGTCACATTAATTTACATGGAAATTTATTGCAATCTTTTATAATATAATTAAAATAAATCTGTGAGCGATTTATATGAAAAATTGGAAATGGGGACAAATAAGGTTGCATATTTTCATTCATTAAAGTGCTTTTATTGAGGATTTGCCATGTAAATTATAGTTAATGTAATAGAAATTGATGTAAGGATTGAAAAATTGGAGTTTAATGACTTTATGTCAGGTTGATGTGTAGTTCTAGTTATGTACTTTAAATATTGAAAATTTTTATTTAAAAATTCAAGATTCGAGTCTTTAGCAGTTAAATAAGTATTTAATAAGAATATAAAGACTTTAGTCATAATTTGCTGAAAATTCCAACCATTCCCCACCCCTCCACAAAAAAACTCAGAACATTCTCAAAACCTACAAAAAGAGTTTTTATCACGAAGAAAATATTTAATCGACACCGGTAAAAAAAATTGTCATTTCATTTCACTTTAATCTCATCAACTTTTCATTGTGAGCGTCTCAAAATAAAAGCAACGAAAGAGTCAGCTGACAATATCTTGAGGAAATTTTCATTTATATATATTTTTATTTTGTTTTGTGACCCTGACAATCGAGTGTAGTGAAAATAAATATGTATAAATTGTATTAAAAAAATATGGCAACAGTATAAATTTCTCTAAAAAGCCGATCATTAAACGAGAAAAAAAAAATAAAAAGATTCTTTTGGCACGAGAAAGTGAAATGAAAATTTTCATCTCTTGATGCTATTTCAATGTCAGAGTCACACGAGGAAAATTGCGAAAGAAGTGATTCTTTCAAGAGTTGCAGCCTTCATTTTTATTGGAATAATGTTTACTATTAGATTGTTTCTTGTTGGCAAAAATATTTTTTTTAGCGCAGATGTTTTTGTGCCTCAAAACATTTTTTTTTTTGTATATACATAAATAATCCATACAGCTTGTCTTTTTTCCTCCTTTATCATATTAAGAGTAAAAGTATAAACGGCTGTCGATTTGTTTAACTTAAAATTTTATTGCTTAGAAGTAGCAACGAGGCGTTCACACTTCCGTTATTTTTCAAAGTGTAAAAAAAATTAGATTTGCGATAAGATTTTGTTAAAAAAAATAATTCTTTGAACTGTGAAAATTGGCAAGTCAGCAAATTGGCACCGTACACGTAACATTGTTCGAGTAAATGCTATGATTAGCTTGAATTTAGATAGATTGAGTGTGACTGCATGTTCGAAAATGATAAGGTCTGTATTTTTTTTTTCGTTGATAAGAAAATAAATTTGTTCTTGAAAAAATGGCGGCAATGAGTGTGAACGAAAGTTTGTGTAATTTATGGAAAAAATGGAATTGTTTATTTGCGGAATAGCTTTTATGACTGCATTGGAAAATAGTTCTGAAGTAGGATTGGCGTCTAATTTAAGTAATAAGTTTTATTTTAGTCGTATGATGCTGTTTATGATTTGAAAAAATATGTTTGTATGATTAGCTCAGTTTTATCAAATTCACTGGCGCCAAAATATTTTAAAACCTTCAAATAATGATTAGAATGTATGAATCAATCTTCATTTGATTTTGTAACAAAATGTAATCAAAAACTAATTGAAAACTTTTAAGTTTTATTACATTGTTAAAATTTGAAATTTTAAAAAACTGTTAAAAATTCAAAATTTCCTAAAATTCCAACAACTTTAAATTTGCAAAAATGTGGCAAAAATAAATCATTCCGAGCTTTTAAAAAATATTTTGTCCTTTACATAATATTTTGTGCACAAAAATTCAATTAGTCACCAAAAACTCACAAAAGTTCATCGACACCTTCCACACAAATCACATTCAAGCGCAATAACCTTCAAAAATAATCAAAAACTTACATCAATAAACATCAAAATTTATTAATAAAATGCAAATTCAATTCTGTTTATCAAAAATTATTCCGACATTAAACGAGCGATCCACACACTCGATAAAAAATTTCCCTCTATGTAAAAATGATTTTTTTCTCTCTCTCGTGTTTATCTGTGCAAAAAATAACGGCAAAACATATATTTAGAATATATAAACTTTTATTTTAAACTCTCATAATATTGCTTAGACTTAGTGCAAGTAAGCTGAATAGCAAATATCACGTGTAAGTGAAGCAATCAATTTAATGCTTCTTGCATTAATTTCGAAATAGCGTGAGCTTGTACGAGAGTTAATTTTAATATCCAATTCGAGAGAAATAATGATGATAAAATCAATTATTTACACATAGTCGAGAAAATTGAAATAAAAAAAAAATTATTTAGAATTAATTTGCGGGTATCTAAGTGATTATGTGACGTGAAAATCATGTGCAAAGTAATCAACTTGTAATGAGGGTTGATGTTAATTGAAAAGTAAAAAATATTTTTAAATTTATTAACTTTTGAAATTTTATTCAATTTTCAAATTTCTCAATTTCAATATTTTTTTGTTTTCTAAAATTTTAAACTTTAATTTTAAATTTTTTTTTTATTTTTTAAAAAAAAATATTTTTTTTTAAAAATTTTTTTTTAAAATTTTTTTTTTTAAAAAATAAAAAATATTTTTTTTATTTTTTTTTTTAAATTTTCAGTTTTTATCAAAAATTTATTATTTCTTGATGTTTTCATGTAGTAAAATTCTTTTGAACGTTTTTATTGATAAATTATTTAGCAGTCAGCCTCAACTTCCATTTAATTTTTAGAATCCACAATTTATACTCTCAATCGCATCGGATAGTGAGGAAAAAAATGTAGAATTTGTAAAAACAAGAAGCTGGCAGTTGACATTGAAATATCTCAGAACTAATTTGTAGAATCAATAAATCATCATGTATGCTGAAGAGCAAAATAAATAAGAAGTAAAAAATTAATTATTAATGAAGTTCCTCCTGTCTGCGATTTATGAGAAATGTTTCTTTTTTATTATTATTTATTTCTTCTTTTTAAAATGAAAAAATTAAAGTAAAAAATACGCGCACTACATTATGTCTGCTTATTGTCTGGAATTCTTTTCAGTTTATCCAAAATTGGAACAGCCTCCGTCAAGCTAGTTTAATGAACTAAAAACGTATTTTTTTTTTTTGCAATTGAAGTAAAGAAAACCCGTAATTTTTTGTATTTTTTTGACTCACTTACTCATTTTCTGCTTGCTTGCTTTACTTTCATAATGATTGTGGCTTTAAGCGTAGGAATGAATTAGTTTCATTCTGAAATGTTTATATGACACATAACTATGAATTTATTGTAGGTGTTACGTTAAAGAAAAAAAAATACTTCTTTTACTCTTAAATAATGCAGCCAAATAAATCTCCGCAGAGAGGCTTAAATAATCTTTTCAATTTATTTTGAGAACAATTTTTTGAGGTGTGAATTTCACATTTTAAATTTGGATGTATGGGTTTCAGTTACTGAGAAATCATCAAGCTGACATTTTGTCTTATCTATAATATTTTCTAAGGTTATCTTGTGCATTTAAAAATACGATTGATTTTGTAGTTTCCAAAGAAATCATTTAAATGGATTTTTATGACTCAGAAATCAGTCGTTGTGTAAATTTAGATTTATTTTGTTGGAATTGTAGTGAGTTCATTGAATTTTTGTCTGTTGTTTATGAGGATTATAGCCTCGAAGGTCTTTGTTTAGTATTGTGGTCATGGTTGAGTTTGGTTAAGCCGGCCGGTCTGTAAGTTGTAGCATTTTCTGTCTTTAGTATGCATTTAGCTGACTTTTTGTCCTAATTTTCAATTTGGTAGCAAATTTGAATTTTTCCGTTATAAATTCAAGTTGTAATGGATTTTAAAATTTAAATTCAACCTTAAAGTATTAAAATTTAATGTAAAAACTTTATGGAACTAAAAGTTCGCAAATAAATAACGTATTTACTCATTTTGCTTACTCATCCATTAGTCTTGACTTAATTATCCTCATAAATGCGTCACTAGCTCCACAAACACAAAATGAACATTCACAACTCAAGATTTTATTACATCATCCCATGCAATTCAGCACACACATTCATTCATCCATTGAAACTTAATAAATCCTCATATCATTTTATAAAAATAAAAATAAATTTAAACAAAATGTTCGAGGTGATTTTTTACTTGAGTAATTAAATTTTTTTATTTTGATGCTGAAAATCATGTAAAAAATTTGGGTAAATCCAAACTCACATTTGACGTCATATACAATTAGCGTATTTCGCACATTAACATGCTGATTCACTATTTATTTATGTGTGTAAATTAAAATCTATTTACTTTTCAAATAATCTTTATTTTCTGTTAACTTTAAAGCGGATTTAGAGGAATTAAGTTGAAACTGTTTATTTAGCAAATTACGAGAGAAATATGAAGAACAAATTGCGGGAGCAATAAACAGCATTTTTGCTGTCGTCGACCAATAAATCCTTAAATGTAGAACAATAATAATATTTCTTTATGATCGTGCCACGAATCATTTATGTTGGACATTAAGAATTATTACAAAAGCCTCTCGCGTTAGTGATTATGTTGAGCATTTTTACATTAATTAAAAGAAGTTTATTGACAGTTGTGCATTTGCTATTTTGCAAGAATATTCTATATCTTTTAATGATGATGAATGTTGCATGAATTATTATCACATTCAGTAGAATTGATGACTTTTTCATGCTTAATGATTATTTAATAGATGTTCCTTACGGCGAATATTTGAGTGAGAATTCTAATGAAAAATAATTAAGGAAGGAAAAGAACAAGTAAATTATAATATTGGTGTTATTAATCCTATTATAAAGTGTTGATGTTTGCAAATTACGATTTGTGTTTGTGTGTTATGATCACTTGTAGAGGTGTAGAGTAGATAAGGATGGTGAATTCTCTTAAAAGATGTATAGCGTCCAAATTTTTGGGATCTGTTAAAAATTTATTAATAATGTAATAACACACTAACCCAATAGTCCATACATTTTTTGTAAAATATCCTGAATTTGATAATAATATTTTTTTCATTAATTTCCCTAGCTTATTATTAACTCATTATAACCTCAAAAATTGATAGAAACCTAATTAATGCTAAAATAATCCCTCAAAAATCAAGATTCCCGTAAACAACAAACTTTTAAACACACATCAATTACCCATGCATTATTACGTTAGAACACTTGCACGTCATCTTGTCAATTAAAGTGAAATAATCAAATCTGACCTGTTGAACTGCACACTCATTGTATAAAAGATTTTTTTTTGCATACGTGAGAATAAACAATTTCTGAAGTGTTCATTTCAAAATATTCAATTTTGTATATTTTTTTCATTAGGAGCTAAAATTCTTGAAATACAAAATTAAATGCTGATAATTTTGATAAGGACTTACGTACTTAATATTTATTTTCATATTTCAATTAAACTTCATATCAATCAATTAAATCGCTATTTTTAAAAGCAAATTTATACAAATATTGGTTGTAAATATCACGACTGATTGAATCATTTTTCGTGGAATTAATGCTGCAACAAAGTTATTAATAATGTATCTTAAGTACTTTCTACTTCAATTGTGAATTCAATGGCAAGGTAAATCAGTTATCTGAAGCTTATACTTTAATATAGTCTTAAATAACTTTGAAAATTGAATAAGTAGAAGAGATTTTGTACAGAAAATGTACATTTAAGTATTTTATGGTTCAATCTCTCGGTGTGCTTAATGCGAATGTTTTTTTTAATGTGTGTGGATAATATTCAAATGATGAGGATTCTTTTTGTGTGTGTATGGCAGGGGTTTGGTATTTGGGTTCAGACGAGAATTTAAGTTCAGTTCAGCTAATCTGAATTCAGCAATTCAGCAATTCAGTATTCTTCAGCTAAGCTGAATCAACTAAATTCAATGAAATCAAAATTAAAAATCAAATCAGCATCAAATCCACAAAATCCCAAACCCCTGCATCGACCTACAAAAAATTTCTCAACGTACACAAAATCCGACTTCAATTTATTCACAACATCCGAAATGAATTTTTTTTCGCAAGTCTTTGACCGAATCATGTGAATTTGAGTATCATAAGCAAAATTGAATATTTTTTTTGCCATGTTATGACATCGATACTTAAGAACACAATTGCTGCTGCATGATGATTTGTTTGGTTAATTAATTTGATGATGAGATACACATGTAATTATTTTATGATTCTCTTTCTGTTTTGTCCGCTTCTTAATGATACTTTTTTTGATTTTTATTCATTTTGATTGAAATTATTGTTTTGAGACTTTTTTGCTAATTTAAAGAGGAGTTTATGTCATTAAATTTTTATTCTTGAGCAATAAGTCATCAGATTTGATTATTTTGAGTAAAAATGGAGAAGATTCAAAGCTTCAATTTCCATATTTTATGGTAATTCATATTCCTAGAAATCTATTGGAATTTAGTTCATTTCCGATCAACGAAACCAGATTTTCAACTATTATTCCTAGCACACGCAAGCTCCTACAAAAGTCGATCAAACGTGCACACAATTTAATATTAATTTAATCACACAGTTCCCCCAAAATAACCTCCCTGACACATAAAAGTCAATAAAAATGCAAATTCACGATCATAACAAAAAATATAAAAAAAAATCAGCCTTAACGCATTTGACGTCAATATATTCCAAAGAATTTTTAATCGTCACGAGTCATACCTTAAAATTAACATTCGACATGATTTGCGACTTCCCAACTGCAAATCTACAATCATTTTTAATTTACCTATTTTTATCTCTCGCTGTGCTCTACAAAATCTATTAATATCAGCAACTCTCATTCATTCATAGTTTCAATGAGTAAGATTCATCTACAGTCAATTTGCGAATGACATGTATGAATTGTATGCTGAATGCTGAGTATTTCTGTGGTTTTAATTGCTGGCAAGGGATGGAAGCATTGAGATTTATTTAAGATTCAAATTTTTTGGTCATCACCAGTAAGTTGGAACATGTTGTGAAAAATTTTATGGCTTACAAAAAATTTAATCTCCTAAAATTAATTTTAGGGACTTTTTCAAAATTTATGAAGATGATTCCTATAAAATTAAATTTTTTTTCAACTATTTCAGCAGTTAAAGCTAATAAAGATTCAATATTGAATTATAGAACTGTTCTAAAGTGTAATTAAGGTCCTAATGAATCAAAGTCAATTTAATCCATGCAAATCCTCAATATTACCATCCCTAGCTTACTGTAAAAGTAAAAGGAAATAATCTTTTTCTTCTCAACTCTTTTAAACTCTTCTTTTACTTTAAAAAAACATAAAGAAGCAGACAATTAATGGATTTTATGTTAATTCTTAAACTGGATTTTTATTTTCATTCATTCAATTAAAGCAACATAAAAAAATGATAAACGTAACGACACCTACACGTATATGATTATATTTCTGATTTTTTATGTTTCCACAATATATAGCCATAAAAGTGATGGAAGGAAGTGCAAAAAAAGAAATTTTCTTTGTGGTTATTTTTTTAAATTCATGTTAAAACACTCAACGAACCGTTAAAGGCAAAATGTGCATGAGAATAGATTAATTCATGAGCATAAGTGATCACATAAGTTACAATAATCTTGCCTCATAAATTCGTGTCGTATTATTTTTTTATTGCAGTTTGATTTGTTTATTTTAGTTAGAAAAAATACACGGAAGAAATTTTTATCGAACATAAAACAATAAAATAGGGTCTAATGGCCCGGTGTGTCATAAAAAATTCATTAATTGCTCGAAATCGATTCTACCTACTGTAAAAGTTCATGCGAGGCGTATGTCGATAAAATATTGTAAATTGTCGAAACAGTTTGTTGATCTTTCGTCATATATTTTTTTTTCTGTATTAATAGCATCAAATACAATTGTTCCGGATCATTTAATAATGTGCATATGCATGTAATTAAATATGCGTTGCATTTATATGCATTTGATTTTTAATGGATTGCTAGCAATTGAGACTCAGTATGAATTTAATTTTAATCGATTTATTCTCTTTTTCAACAATTGAGGAAGGAAATTCTTGAGTGTCTCATACAGACAACAATTTACCACCCAGAGACACACAAATCGAGTCATTAAAATGATAAGAATGTGAGGAAAGAGACTGAGAATGTTTAAATTACCTTATTGACATTTTAAAAAAATTATTTTCTTTCTTTCTTGTCGTCAATTGAAATTTATTGAAATTTATTCATCTATTTGACGAATGTGTGTATGAATGGATAACTAACGATACACACGGGTGAAATTTTCATTTATGGATAGATAAATAATGTAAAGTATGTAGTTGATCCGATTGTAGAGGTTCTGAGGATAGTCGATGGGAATTTATTGAGATTTTTATGGTTGTTGGGGGTGTAGTTAGGAGCCGTTAGGAGGTTGAAGGGATTATGGACTCTAGTTTTGTATTTTTTGAACCTTTTATTAATTTTTGAGGTTATAGAGTCCCTAGGCATGAATTTAAGAATAATATTCCATTTAAATGACCCAAAATAGAATAGGCAATAAATCAGATACCCTTTTGGCGATTTCAAGTATTCAAACTTTAACAAATCATTTAAAAAAATCTGAAATTCAATCTAATTAATAAAAAACAATTAAATTCATCATCAACTCCAACCTGCATCATCCACACACTACACTCAACAACTCACAATATTACAACATATGTCTGTTGATAACTTATCACAAAAAAAAAACAGAATGAATGCAACGAATGATAACAAGACATTGAATGGTTGAAGAATTCATGTCAGTTGTTTTGAAATGTGTCAGAATGACACGAAAATATGGTGATATGTAAAAAGGCAGTAGCATATAAATGAAGTGGCAGTTTGATTGCTAAAGGGGCATAAAACATTGCTTTCTACTTTGGTGGACGTGCATCTCTCACCTGTCAGTCATGTGGGGAGATGTATGTGATTTTTTTGGAGGGAATTTGAAATTTATTGTTATATTGTTGAGTTGTTAAAGTAAGAATCTTAAAATGATCATCAATAACCTTACCGCACTTGTCTAACCCTTCCAAGAACGAGAACAATAAAAATCATAAAAAAATCTTGTTAACTTTAATAAATGGCAATACCGGCCCATTAAAACCTCTATACAACATAAAGGCAAATAGCAAACACAAAAGAGAGACATTAGTTGAACAATTTTAAACATTTATGATAATAAAAATATTCCCGATTCATCTGTCAAATGCGAATGTCGATAAAAAATAGTAGAAATTTTCTCCATATTTTTCTTCATTTTTATTTTTATGAATATACTATATGGGTAAAGAAAAGTAAAAAGAATTGCAATGTAATTCATGTTTCCATAAAATGTTATTGCAATTCAACATACTTTTAATTTCTTTCTCTTCCTTTACATTCACATGTTTTTTTCGGTTTATTCTCCATCCATGTCTATGTTTAGAAAGAGATGAAAAAAAAATTTTTATATCTTATATGCGAAATGAAAAGAACGAGAATAAAGAGTGTAAAAACTTCATACAGAGATGTGAATTTGTTAGAATTATTCACTTAATGTGATGTTGTAAAATATATGGAAAAATAACATAAAATGAAGTTTATGCATCGAGTTTTGATGTTTATAACTTTAGCAATTAGCTAAGGTACCGTTTTTAGACAGAACAGAAAGAATAATGATGAAATGTAAAGATGAAGATTACTTCTTTTTTTTGTGCTTAATGTCTAGTTTGCATTCAAGTGTTTGTGGTACTTGAAATGAGTTTTTTTATTTTTTTATTTTTATTTTCAATTTCTTGCTTTGATGGATCAAATGATTCTGGATTTTTTGTGGTTGCGTGTGCAGTTGTTTTTGATCTTGAGAATGAAAGAATAATTTTTTTAAAGTAAATGCTAAATGGCCAAAAATCTAAAGCTTAAGAACCCCTGAAAATTCATAATCGTCAACATTTCTGAACATTACATAAATTTAAAGAATTTTTAATCCCAAAGATAATCTTTTCGGCATTTTTGATGTTCTTCAACTTATCTTACACTTTTCTGCATGAGATGATTTCAAGGTAACAGAAGTTTTTGTTAAACATCAGATGTTAATTGCTTTATATAATTCATTGACTGATTTTTTTCATGACTGAAAATGAACGAGTTACTAATTATTACGGAATCTCTACTCGAGAATTTCTAAATTGGCTATTGATAAGGAATTGAGAGTTTTTAATGAATTTGCATTTAATGCTTAATTATTTACCGGATTTCTTTTTCCTTTTAATAAAAATATTTTTAATGAATAAATGATTCACATAGCTACATATACGGATTTTCCAAAGTATTATAATTCATGCGATCAAATCCTATCGAACAAATTCTCGAAACCATAAAACATTGACCCATTTAACTACAATTAAAATTCAAAGTAAATTCCTACTCTTTCGTCATGAAAAAAAAGATAAAAAATACAAAAGCCAACGTGGGATTTCTGTATGAACTATCTCATATTTTTTTAAAACTTAACAGCTCACATCACATTATAAAAATTTCAAGCAACTTCGACTTTCTGACTCAATAAAAAAAATCACGTCAATTTCTCAATAATTTTGTTATAAACTAGAATAAAAATCCGTCAAGATCAAAAATGGTAAAAAAGGCTGTATTAATCATCTTTGCCGTTGTTGATATTTTTTTTTATTTTTACTATTTTGTGAGAAAATGTTAAGGAAGATGAATAAAAGAAGATGAAATATTGTAAGGAGCGACTAGTTTTGATTTGTAGTTTGTAGTTAAAAGATAGTGAGTAAGCAGATTTCTGAAGAAATATTATTTAATTTATTTATTTTTGCAATGATATTTACGAGGCTATTTTAAAGTGCAATATATTAATAGAGTGAGGTAAATGGCATTTAAATGCTTGAATTTGAGATTTTTGTTAATGATTTATTAGTGACAGTTTTGCATTTAAAAATGAGGAGATTTTTTTTTTTAATTTTTGATGATTTATATTTTTGCTATTAATGATCTTTGGAGGAATATATTTTGTAATTTTTGGATGGGGTGGGTGTCAAATTTATTTAAATTACTTATTTTTTATAATCTCAAGATTTTAAAATTTTTTTAATTTTTTTTTATTGTTTCGAAATTGAATTACACTTAATGAATATAAAGTTCACGGAGTCATGGATTAAAATGTATTAAATTTGATTAAGTTATGATTTTATTATAGTTGAATCATTTAAAAATCAGTCGCCCTTAAAATTTTAAAAATTTTGAAATATATTATTTTAAACTCCATAAATCATCAAAAAAACATTAATTTTATGTCACAAAACCTCAAAAATCCATCTTTTTGTCAAGTTCACTCATAGCATTGAACTTGTCATGTTACCCATGATAATAATAATATATTTTTTTTGTATACTCAACAAACTCATAGCACCCTACTTTCTATTTTTCTCTCCCAAAAAATATTCTAAAACACTAGTTTTCTCTCAATTATCTTTTCAAACATTCTATTCTCTCACCAAAAAAAAAAAAAATCTAAATGCATTACGTCTGTTATTGTTGACCCATCAAAATCAAAATGAACTTGTTCCGTTCATAAATCAATTGTCCATCGTGGTTATTGTTTGTTGTGTAAAAAAAATACAATAGGAATAAAATTTCTTTCATGATCTCAAGTGAGTATTTACGACTGCATAAAAAGTATATTAATTTTCATATCTTTTATGACTCGAACAATTTACGGGAAAATTAAAATAAAGTGGAAAGAGAGACTAACTATCCATAAGTGGATCCGTCATAAAAGCTAACAATAAAAAAAAAATATTTTCAAGTTCGACTGTGCGGTATGGATGAAAGGAAAAGTAAGAATGCAAATGTTTTCATTTCTTGTGTTGAATTGAAACTTCTAAATAATATTGCGACTTGCACTTGACATATCACAGCTTGTTTACATACAACTTGAGGCTCTTTTTGTTTATTTTATGCGTTTTTTCTCGTGAATGAATATAAAGGAAGATTTAAGTGTAGCACGTGCGAGGAGGCACAATTTATCAGAATATTCATAAATTCATGCATACCGGATAAGAGGTTGGAACTGTGATATTAATTTAATGGCACTACGAATGATAATTGGACGCTGTCAGTTATTTTTCATCATTTTTCCCGACATTCATTAATTTATGCGAGTTTTTCAATTTTTTTCATGCTGTTGTGAGAGAATTGGTGGGGTTGATTGGTCAGTGATGGTTTTCGAACTCTTTTCAATTTTTAGATCAATTTTTGGCACAAAAATTAAAAAATATTTTGATAAAAGTTAGAAATTGAGGCCCATACTTGTAAATCTAAGAATTGATCTTCATTCCAATTTTAGACATCACTATCAAATGATCCCATCGAAACTCGAGTACGACAGATAAGACCAGTACATCATAAAGTCCACATAAATGAATGTGACAGTATTTTGATTAAAATTAGTCTTGATCATGAAACGAAAATCATAAGCATAAAAAATTGCCTCATATCACGTGTGTTTATTTATTTACATCATTTTCTGCTTGTTTGCGATTAGAATGATCATAATGATCTGCCTATTATTGCTTAATTGTATGAATGAATGAGTTGGGAATATCGTTTTCATGCGTAGATGAGTGAGTCGATTGTATGTAGTAATTTACGCATGCACGCGAGTGATTTTTTTTTTGAATGTGGGCGAGTCTAATAATAATAATAATGACAAATAGGGTTCCAATATAGCCAATAATGCATCTTTCAGCACGAAAACGTAGTCCAATGTCCAACGAAAAGTGTGAGCTGCCATGACTAGCTGGAGGCACTGCGATCCCTATCGAAGACGGGTCCTATTGTACCATTCCCTGTGAATAGATCTAAGAAGAATCAAGTAACTCTGGAAAACCAGAGTTTTTTAAGAAATTCAATAATGTCGTATACTTAGTATTTTTGATTTTTGTTGCGTCTACCAGCTCAGAGCCCAAGAATTTCTTCCTTTGCTCCACTAGTGCTTTACATTCACAAATTAAATGCATTGAAGTTTCTGGTTTGATTTTACAAAGTCTGCATCCCGGATTTCTGCCAGTACCAATATCAAAAAGATATTTGTTGAGTCGACAATGTCCTGTTAGTGCTCCTAACAGAAGTCTCAAATCCTGTCTAGAAAGGTCGAGTAACTCCTTTGTTTTCTTATCATTGACTGATAAGAAAGCTTTGGAGATTCTCATACCTTCCTTAGAATTGAAAATTTGCTTATGTTTGAGTTGTTGCCATAATTTTATGTCCTGTTTCCATAACTTTTCGATGAATGAGACTGTGTGTACCTGAGCTGAAGGAATTGCAACTGATTTGGCTAATTGATCAGCCATTTCATTGCCAGCAATGCCTGAATGCCCAGGAACCCACACAAGCTTCACTTCGTTTTCAACTGCAAGTTTATTAAGATTTTGTATGCAATTATGTGCTGTTTTGCTTCTGACTTTGCAGGCTCCAAGTGATTTCAGAGCTGCTTGACTGTCAGAAGCAATGATAAATTTCTTTTGTTTTGGTGATTCCTCCAGACAAAGTTCTGCGCATTTGTTGATGGCAAGAAGTTCCGCCTGAAGGACTGTTGCATGTTCTGCAATGCTGAAATTAAATTCAAATTGAGAGTTAGTGCAGAAGATGCCTGCTCCAACCCTTTCGTTGTTCTTCGCACCATCTGTAAACCAGACAAGCGAGTCAGCAGTTGAACTATCAAAGTCGAAGACTTCCTCTCGATTGGTGATGATGATCTCGAATGATCTTGAAAATTCAAAAACACCTGAAATCTTATCTGGATCTGTCCAATAAACAGCATTCTTTTTCAAAAATCCTGATAATGAACAGTGACCATATGACTGATTCCAGCCGAACCAAGTACGAGAAGATGCCAGTCTCACAGCTGTACAACGAGCCTTCGCCTCCACCACTATTTCTAGTGGAGGAAGCATGAAAGCAGCATCGAGAGCAGCTGTGGGAGTTGTTCTGGCAGTTCCTGCGATACAGAGTTCAGCCATTCGTTGTAATTTATTAAGTTTGTTCTGAAAGCTAACAATAATTGATCTGTGCCACCATACGACACAGCCATAAGTTAATCTAGGAATTATAACTTGGGTATAGATCCAGCGAGTCATTTTGGGAGACAGACCCCAATTTTTTCCCACCATTGACCTACAAGCCCAAAATGATTTGATACATTTGTTGATAACAGTATCGAGATGTCCTTCCCAATTCAGCCTAGTATCTAGTACGATGCCTAAATACTTGGCTTCCTTTGTGAAAGGCAACTCATGATCGAAGAGTTTGAGTGATTTTAGATTAAATTTGTATCGATTTGTAACAGGCATGACAGTAGCTTTACTTGGGTTTATTGCCAGTCCATTCGACTTGCACCAGCCCTCGGCAGTCCGCAAAGCCCTCTGCATAACGTCCGAGACCGTGGCATCAAACTTACCAGTCACGTACACGAAAATATCGTCTGCGTAACCGATAGCAAGAACGCCACCCAGTCCGTTCAGTTCACAGAGCAGACTATCAACTACCAATGACCAGAGAAGTGTGGACAGACAACCACCTTGCGGTGTACCCTTAGTAGCCCTTATCAGAACTATTACGCCATGTAAGGTTGCCTTAATTGTTCTGTTACTAAGCATGTTAAAGATCCAGCTTGTGAGATGCGGATCAATATTAAATTTACTGGCTGCTTTTACTATAACATCGAAGGCAGTATTATCAAACGCACCTTCTATGTCAAGCAGAGCCAGAATACCAATTTCTTTGTCGTTGATTGTTCTTTCAAGCTTTGATACCGCTTGATGTAAAGCGGATTCTGTTGATTTACCTTCTTGATATGCATATTGAAATTTGTGAAGTGGAATTTCCTTTAGAGATGTTTCTCTAATGTATCTGTCAACAAGTTTCTCAAGTGTTTTGAGAATAAAGGACATGAGACTTATAGGTCGAAATGATTTGGGGTCGACGTATGTGGCTTTACCCGGCTTAGGAATAAATACCACATTGGCCTCACCCCAAATCTTGGGTATGTGTCCAGTAGTTAAACTATATTTGAATAACTTCTCCAAATGCATTGTGAGTAAGTGTTTTCCATGCTGTAAAAGAGCTGGAAAGACCCCGTCACTACCAGGAGATTTGTAAGGTCTGAATGTACTAATGGCCCAATTGATTCTCTCAATTGTCACAATCTGACTGAATAGCAAAAAGTTCCCTGTTGACACAGAGAGTTCAATGCCGTCCGACAGATCACCATCAATCTTGATTGAACCAGGAAAATGAGCCTCGAGTAAAATTTCAAGACTTTCTTTAGCATTCGTTGAAAATTTGCCACTTTTGTCTTTCAGAGAACCTAATCTCTGATAATTGTCAGCTGAAAGCAGTTTATGAAGCCGTGAGCATTCATCTGTGCTGCTTAATTCCTCGCATCTCTTTTTCCAAGATGCTGTTCTTGCTTTGCTCGTTTCTTTGCTATATTCAGTTAGAGCTTCTCTATATTTAATAACAACGGGGTCATTTATGAGCCCACGTTTGTACCTCTTTTTTGATTTGTTCCAAAGTTTTCGTACCTCTTTTTCTCATTTTAGCAAGCTTTGATGAGAACCAAGGACACTTTCGGTTTGTTCTTAAAGTGCGTAAATTGCAGCTGGCCTCAAAAGCATTGATCAATGCTTTATTAAGCTTTGCAGCATATACATCACACTCTAAGTTATTTGATAATTTTGAATCGCATAACACCGAAATCTCAGTCTCAAGAGTTTCTTGATATAAGATCCAATTTGTTTTCCGAATATTTCGGGATTTCAATATTGTTGGTACTACAGAAATTATTTCAAATGCTATATATCGATGATCAGAGAACGTGATTGTCTCTGTGACTCGCCAGTTTGAAATTTTATGTGAAAGAGGTTTGGTACAGATCGTAAGATCTAATACTTCTTTCCTTATTGAGTTTGAAAAAGTTGGTTCGTTACCTTCGTTAAGGATGTGTAGATCATTTTCTACAACAAAATCCAAAACAGAAGTGCCTCTTATATTTGTATCACTACTTCCCCAAGCAATGTTGTGTGCATTCGAGTCGCAACCAATCAAGAGATGTAGGTTTGATTGCTTACAGAAGTTGACAAGATTGCGTAAATTATCGCTTGGAGGAGGAGTAACTGAGTCATAGGGAAAGTAGGAAGAGCACAAAACAATTTCTTGTTTGTTCCCTCCCACTTCCTCATACATAATTTTAATGACAGTTTCATCGCCAGTACAGTACTGTGTCAATGGCAAGTACATTATGTTTTTGTTAATGTAAATACAGGTTCTAGGTTTTGAATTACTGGGTTGATATACAATATCACCACCAGCCTCAAATCCCCTAACCTTATCCTTATAAATATAAGGCTCCTGTATTAAGCATACATCGAAATGATTCAAACCAAATCTGCGGCTCAGCTCTGCTGAAGCAGCTTTACAATGTTGTAAATTTATTTGGCCTAATTTCATAACGATTTTGAAATTAAATGTTTGTTTATGCAAGCGTTGATCAAGTTAACAACCCTGCCACGAACAAGGTTACCAACCCTGTAAGCTGCTAGATTGCCAACCCTGGCAAAGCAAAACATAAACAAATAAAATTTGAATCTCAACTGACCGTTAGCATTTTCCTTGTCCGCAAGCTCAACAAATTCATCGTTCCAAGCCAGAACCAAGGCAGAAGCAACGTCTGGACGTGTTAAACAGAGAATTTGGAGCGCATCAATGGAGAAATGCATATTAGGAGTTGATGTCAAGTAAGATTTAATATATAATTTTGAAAAATTTTGAATTAATTTTTTCCTTTTCAGGATTAATATTTTATATTGCTGGATCATCAACTGTAATCTGTTTAGATTACTGTCGTTTCCCACAGCATTCATTTTGACGTAGTCATCCGTGTTTCCACTGTTTCGTACGTCAAAAGTGATTAAAATTAAATTTTTGTCAAAATATAAAATTTGATTTTTCCGAGTTTTCAATACAGCATCAACTGACTTGTAGACCGTCCAGAAGCTTATTACAGCTTCAGCTAAGTACAAACATAGCCAGTTGACGTGCTTAAGAACTCTATAAGTGCTTAAATGATACACAGAGGAGTTTCTAATTTATTTATCTGCAAGAATATTCAAATGCTAAATATGGCAAGTGAAAGTACCAATGCAGTTAAACTAGAGCTTTCTCCTCTTCTACCTGTGATCCCTGGATCTAGTGCCTTCTCTGATGCGATGAAAAGCAGCGTGAATTCATCCTTCTAAGCTCAAAAACGTCCAAAAGTTAAGTTCTGTTTCACTTCCAAAATCTTCAACAATTTTCCGTCGAAAACCAACAAATATGCAGCCTTATTCCAATTTTCTGAGCAGTTCCAATACTTGTGTAACCTCTTGTGATGAAAAGTCGCGCTGAAGATGCTATTATCTTCCTTAATTTAATTAAATTTAATTTTACTAATAAAAATGCGTCTAAGCGAGCCAGAGTTGGCAAAAGTCCGAGGCGAGTCTAACACACAACAGAATTTTCTGTTTACTTTTCAATTGATTGTGATGCTCTCGGAATTGAATGGAAAGTTATTATGTCCGTTTCCGTATAATTATTGATGTTATTGATGTCATAATTGAAACATTTTCGTGACATGGGGATCATCATCGTTAATTTGGCCGAGGTGCTTTTGAGGGAAATAATTTTGAGGGAAAAATTATGAAGGAATGTTTTTTGAGGGAGAAATTTTAAGGGAAAAATTTATGAAGGAGATTTTTTGAGGGAATTTTTTCAAGGGATAAATTATGAAGGAAAAGATTTTAAAGGAGAAATTTTGAAGGAAAATTGAATGAATGAAATTTTAAAAGGGAAAATATTTTCGAGGAAACGTTTTATTTCTCACATAAAGAATTGATTAAAAATTTAAAAAAAAAGATAAAGAAAATTTGAAATTTGTTGTTTAAGGAAAAAAAGTTAGTGAAAGAATTTGTTGGTATGAACATCAGATTTTTTTATCAGATAAGTAAATTATCAACGAAATAGTGAGAAGATTTATTGAAGAATTAGGTGCAATTAAATTAAGACAGAATCGATTGTGTTATACTCACTAGACCTGCAGCTTACAGTGGGTTCCAAATCACTTGGGATCTGAACCACTTAGAAACTATGCAGATTGCAAAGGCACGAGTTCATCTTAAGACCTGATGTACCCTGCAATATACCTAGCCATATTTTGAATGCACCAACTTGGAATGAGGCCAGCACCAAGCTGGCATACAATTTAAGCCGGAGTAGCGCTGGCCTCACTCCGGTTTGGTGCCGGATTTCATCTCGATTATCCGATTTATGCCTTTCGGGTTATATATTTCTAATATAGAATCATACTATAGAATTAATAAATTCATGAACGATTTTTATTAAAAATCCAAATCTTTATGAAAAAAATCAAAAGGTTTTCTCCAAAAATCTTTCCCAGAAAATAAATTCATTCAAAAATATTCCTTTGAAATTTCTCCCTAAAAATATTTTCCTTCTTTATTTCTCCTTCAAAATTTTTTCCCTTTAAATTTTTCCTTCAAAAAGTTTTCCCTTAAAATTTCTCCTTCAAAATATTTTCCTTCATAATTTCTCCCTTAAAAAAATTCCCTCAAAAAATTTTCCCTCGAAATTTTTTCCCT
Organism: Chironomus striatipennis; assembly: GCA_026123125.1. Taxonomy (NCBI): domain Eukaryota; kingdom Metazoa; phylum Arthropoda; class Insecta; order Diptera; family Chironomidae; genus Chironomus; species Chironomus striatipennis. Next base: position 49,139,158 of record CM047392.1, on the reverse strand, counting down.
AATTTTCACTTTTACCGTTAATTTTTATGATGATATTGTTGACTGAGTGGTGATTTTGGGAGGTTCTGATTGGAATTTAAATTGATGAATGAATTTGGGAATGGAATTAGAATTTTAATTAATTTAGAATTTTTTTGAGATTTGAACTAAAGCACAATGTGTTCAATAATTCATCCAAACTCAAAACAAGTCACTTTTAAAAAATCAAAAACCTTCAAAAACTATCTAATCATATCCATCTACTTTGAGAAAAAATCATATCACGTAATTCTGATGTCATGTCAACATCCTGTACTTTCTCTTTTTTTTCACTTAAAATTTCTCTCTCCAAACAACAACAAAATTTGACAGAACAAAAAATTGATTTTACGTGTTGATTTTTAATTGTCTGAGAATCTTCATTGTTTAACATTGAAAAACGAATAATAATGCTTATGACTGCACAAAAAAAGTTAGTGAAGGGGAGTAGCTTCAAATTAATAATTCACCTCAATGTGCAGCTATGCATGTCATGTACGCAAAAAATTATTTTTGTGTGAATTAATTTTGTGTGCAAAATTTGGTTCTTCATTTCCTTTTCAAAAAATGGCCTAAAAATAGCCTTACCGCATGTGACTTGACAATATACCAATAAATTTTCATTTATCTATAAAAAAAAGTTGTGTATAATTTGTGACTTGCTTGTGGCATGAGACATCGAACATATCTATAATCTATGAAGAAGAATGTTTGATTAACGAACGGAGGCATGAAAAAAATCATATAAATAAAGTTTTTATGACTCAATTGGCATTAGATGAGAGTGAGATGAAGAAAAATGATGAATTTTGCTCATGGCATTTTTAAGAATTGCATTACTAATTGATCGAGAAATTGCAATTCCTTTTGTGGAGATCAAAATTTATCGCACATAATTTTTATGATTTTTTTTCTTCGGGGGTTCATCGTAAATGATGTAATTTACTATTTTAAAAGATCTGGTTGCTAAAAAGCACTTAATTGAAGCCAGAAACTAAGAAAAGTCTTTTCGGGAAGCTGAAAAATCATAAACTAATAAATCAGCACCCATAACTTACACACAACCCCCATGCACATGATTTATCGATAGTTTGCGGTAAATGATGCATTATGGAAGAGAAATGTGATTGGAGAAATTATGATTGATGAATGGCATGCTTGTCTGATTCATGCACACACTTTGCGATTTAAATTAATGCACGAGTATGGAAAATGAGTCTCTAGACTTGATTATAATGATTAAATGTCAACATCAATAAATCTTCGACATCGGATTAAATCAGGAATTTAATTTAATATAAATCAAATCTGACTTAAATCATCACTTGTTCGAAGTCGACTCGCGGTTTTTGTATGTTTTCGGCTTTATGCCTTCTGGTTATTTATCTCTCAATCATTTTCAATTTCAATCAATCAGCACGCAAAAAAATCTTTTTTTTGTTTTGATGATCATGATCATGGGCTGGTTGTATCAACAGAAAGAGAAATGAAATGATAGAGAATCTTTCATCGCATTTGAGTTGCTTGTTATGGAAGCCCGACAACATGTTTTCCCATAATTAAAAATTACACATAAACCAACAAAAAAAATAAATATTTTCTCATTCAATGAAATTTTTTTATATCTTTGCGATGAAAAATGTGTGCAGTTGGATAAAAAGTTGCAGGCATGTCAATTGTGGGATTTGTGAGGTTTTTATTGTCAGATGAATAAGGGTTATGTTGAAGTGGTATGACTATATGTATGTTCTTTCAGGTTAGATTAAGACAATTTTCCATGGATTTTTTTTTTGAAATAATTCTTGAAAATCGCCAATTTGCCATTTAAGTCGCCAAAGAATTCAAACAAGCATTAATTTTACATTCACATCAGAAATCAATCCAAAAGTTAATTAAACATGCTTCTATAAAATCCAAACTCAGCAATAAAAAAAAATAATTTTCTCATTAACGTCATAAAAAAAACTTACATTGTAAATCTCACATATGAACATACAATGTTTTACAACTCGTAACCCGTTAATTGCGTGCAAATGTCACAATAGAAATAATTTTATAAACACCATTGACCGCGATTTCAATACTTGATTATGAGATTTAACAAATTACTTTCATCGCCTAATTGTAAGTCATTAATTTAAATCGCAAGTCGAGTTTTTATTTTTTATTTTTTGTAGACGCGTGAATGGTTTGCAATTTGTTAAAGAAGGCTCGTCTCTCATTTTTGGCAATGGCAATGCGCGTGCGAAATTATAAGGAAATAGAAAGAGAAAAAATAAATCATATTTTTATTGTAGATAGGGGTCAATACTGGTCTCGAGATTGCATAAAGAAATGAAAAGTTATTTTGATTATTGTTATAGGAACGTGTTGAGTTCATTTTGGATTCATAAAATCATCATCCATTGATTGGATATGTTTGGAAAAAGAAGTGCAAAGATCAGTGTTTGGTAACAAAGATATGAAGGAATTTTACAATATTTTAATTAAAAGTCAATTCATGAATAGATTGAAAGTTGTGTACGTTTAAGTATTTCAAGATTGTTGCTCTTATTTTAATTAGTTTGATTTATTTTTTGAGCTGGAATTATTGAGAAGGTGTGGATGTTTAGGATTGTGACTGTTTGTCTTTTTGTGACAATTTTGATGATGCTTCTAATATTTTGAGGTTAGGATTAGAATATTCAAAAACCCCTAAAATCGTCAATTTTTATTCTCAAAAATGCGTCATATCCATTGATCCACCCAATCACCATCCCAAACTCTAAATCACATCTAAAAGAACACATACGAAAAAAGTCACGTTTGCATTAAATGAAATCACGGGATTTATAACTGTGTACAAAGCATATCCATACATGTAATGTTAGCCGGTTATCACATTATCAATTTCACTGCTGTTCTCAGACATTCAACTCAAACTTATGTTACGAAAGAGCGAATAAGCAAAAAAGACGAAACATGCAAAAAATAAATGAAAAAATTGCGAAGAGAATGAGAAAGTAGCGATGATTAAAATTATGCGATAAAAAAAGCCTTGACATTGAGTAGATTGAACATGATGACAATTTGCTCTAAATTTTTTTTTGTTTAATTTTCATGCATGATTGATGTTCCTGTATCTAAATTCTATGAATAAACAATCAATTAAAATTCAAATTATTCATTACCATATGTTGGGTACTATGAACTTGAGGCTAGTGAAATTTATTATCGAATTTCCGAAATATTTTTTAATATAAACATTTTACACGAAAAAAAATTCGATCGTGTCAATAAATTTTTTTGTTTCTATTCTATGTCCATATGCTTCATGTCACAATAAGTAATGAATTCATTTTATGCTGTTTTTGTCATTGAAACAGATCTAAAAAAAAAAGTTTAATGTAAATTTGTTGAGACTTATATGAACAGCATAAAAAATTTTTTGGGAAGGGTTAAGAAACTATTGTAATCAAAGGGATGGTTCAGTGAGTTCTTAAACTATTCACATTGTAAAGTTGATAAATTTATGAGCTTAATAGATGAAATAAATTTTAAGTAATGTTGCGTATTGACTTATTGGTGGGTTTATGGTCGTTTGGAGAGTAATTGACGTTATGTTGTTGAGATGTCAAATGTGTTGAGGGGTCAATAACTTTTTGTAAGGTTAATGGCCTTAATTGGGTTATGTTAAGGGACATGAGGTCAATAATTTGATTCAAGGTGCATAGATTGACATACTTTTAATTTTAAAGGGTTATGCTGCATCTAGTATCATGAAAAACATAAAATTAAATAAATTTGATCAAAAAATACTTCATAAATTTTATGCACAACATGCATTTTTCCATTCTAATCCAGATTACTTATTACTTAAGATAGCAGGCCATTCATTATTCATTCAATCGAGAACTGTGTCGATAAGTCGATTTAATGTGAAAAAAAAAAAAAATTCAATCAACTTTAAATAAATAAATTCAATGAAACAATTCAAGATGAACTAATAAGATTTTCTCAATTTTCTTTCTCTACTTACAGATTCTATTCAACCTTAAAACCAACAACAACAACATTCGATTCGTTATAAAATAGAGAAACAAAACTTAACAAAATAGATCAATAAAAATGTCACAAATTAACAGCAAGAAGAAACCACAAAATGTGCTGCCATTATTAAATTATAAGCAAATCTTTTCATTATTAATATTGCTACTAGTCACATCATCATCAATACAAACGCCATCAACACCGTACGTATGTCCAACGGATTGCGAATGTAACATAGATAACTTCAGTGCCAGATGTGAGAATTTAGAATCACTTATAGCCAGTTACAGTAGGAAGCATGCGAGTAAGAAATTCATGCCTATTAAGTCACTCGATTTATCGAATAATGAGCTTACAAAAATATCAAATCAATTGGAGGTGCTGGTGAATTTAACAGAATTGAATTTATCACATAATAAATTATCGCAAGTTCGTAAGCTAAATTTCCAACATTTAGAGTCATTGGATTTAAGTCATAATCATATAACATCAGGAAAATTGTCAAAATTACCGAAGAACATTGTTAACCTCAATCTTGCGTATAATGACATCACATACCTACCCGTTGATTTTATGAAATTAAAAAAGCTTCGTACACTTGATTTACATGAGAATCCATTAAATTGTACATGCGATACACTTCATGTGCGTAACTGGATGTCATATCAGAATGTATGGTCGAGTAAGGTTATTAAATGTACATCACCGCAAATTGTTAAGGGACAACCGTGGTTGCAAGCACGTCAAAATGATATTTGCTTAGAGGCAACGACAACGAGAGCCATCAAAAAGACATGGGATGATATTGACGATAATGATGTCATGATGGGTGATCAACCACAATCTGACGATAATGAAGGTGATCAAGCTGAAGATACTGACATCAAGAAAGATTATGTATATGATGAAGAAGAAGACAATGGTGAAGATATTTTCGATAAAGAAATGCAAAATGATGAGACGATGAAAGATGATGATTATGATGAAAATAAAGAAAAGGATGAACTTGGTGGTGATTTTATGCCAGTCAAGTCAACTGAAACAACAGCTGCTCCCGAAAGTTCTGTCGAAAAAACACAAGTTAATGATGATGATGATGTGGAAGGAAGTGGTTCTCCAAGACTTTTACCATTGAAGGAGTCTGATCATGAACATCATCATGAAGAATCAGAGATCGGACTCAGTGAAAGAAGTAATCACAGTGAAAAACCTGATGATTTAACAAAAACAGATGAAGATGAATATGATGATGGATCTGGATCTGGTTTAGGAATGATCCTTGATAGCATTTCTGGAAAACAATCTACAACTGAAGCTGTACCTGAAACAACATCTGACGGTTCAAGTAGTTCTGATAGTCAAGAAAAACCAGAAGTTGTCGATCCAGAATATGACACAGAAGATGACGAAGAAGTAAAAGAAACAACAGAAGGTATTTTGATTCCTCTTGTTCCTCACGTGCCTGATGAATCAGGAAAACCAGATGATGACAAGTCAGAAGAAACTGTTGACGAGACAACATTAGCAGGTAGTACAACTAAAAAGATTGATTTAAGTTTAGGAATTTTTGAAGATAAAACTGAACCACCAATAATTGCAGGTGGTGTACAAAAAGCTCCTGTTCATGAGTCAGTTCCTAAAGAACCAGAGCCTGATGCAGAAACACTTCATAATGTACCAAATACTGGTGGCCAAAATGAAGAAATTAATAACGTTAATAAAGCAACACAAGAAGACAACACAGGAACATACATTTTATTGGCAGTAATTGGTATCCTTCTCATTTCCTTGATCATCTTTGTTGCAATGAAGAATCGTCAAGAGAAACGTCAAGCACGTCGTCGATATGATGTTGAGAAGAACGGCGCAACAGAATTACAAGACATGGACAAGAGACAAGGATTGTTAGGAAAACCAATCGAAAAGAATGGAAATGGCAAGCATGCAGAAAATTCACCATTAATTGATTATCCAGATCATAAAGAAAACCGACCAGAATTAACATCATTCAAGCCACCACCAGAGATCACAGTTGATGAGCCAGTCCAAGAACTTCCACAAAAAGAGAAGGAAAAATCTCAACAGAGTCTATACGATATGCCAAATGGAAATGGAAATGTTCATGAGCCACTTGAGGCAGTTCACGCAAGTCCAACAAATGGTGCAGTTCCACGATCACTTGATAGTGATGATGATGTATTTCATCCTGCATCTGATACACCAATCGATCCCGAATCTTTAAATGTTTCACCTGAACCACCAAAAAGATACAGTCCAGTCTATCCACCAGTATCACCGCGATCAGCACGTTACTCACCTGTTTATTCACCTGAAACGGGACGAGTTAAAATTAAATTGACTGAAACGCCAAAGCCTAAGACACCCGTTGTGGTAACGAGAAGTAGAAGTCGAGCTGGAGATTATGTTAATACACCAAACAACTAATGAAGTCTTCTTTTCTTTTGTCTATTTTTTTTCAATTTTTGTTTTATTTTGAATTTTTATTAAAATATTTTTTTTGTGAATGAATGACGAGAAAAATTTAAATTTTACTAGGGCAAAAAAATGTAATAATTTTTGTGGATAGACGATAGAAGAAAGTATGTAATGGATGGTGTATGAATGATGATCGATGGGATGGAGATTGATTTTGATGAAAAACTAGATTTCATATTAATAATCACAACAACACACATTATTTTAAATCAAATATTTTTGCAGGAGATGGAGATGCTTATTAGGGATTTCAACTTTATTTGATGAAGTAACTAGTGAGCATCCCCAACATTCTGTTAGGAATAGTAAAAAGAAACATAAAATAAAAAATTATTTAAAGTAAATAAATATTAAATTTTTCTTGAAAGTTTCTATTAGAAGAATAAATAGAAGTGATTGTTGGAGGAATTGGTCAGTTTTTAAATTGCAGATGTTGAATGTTCTGTTTGAACTTTATTGGATATCATGTCCAAAAATTAAATGTCAACTCTTTGATGTTTTTTTTCTGCAATCTAAAATGATTTGTCATCTCAAAACTTGTTTATAAAAAATTGTAAAAATTAAATATGGCATCATAACATTTGAAGAATGCATCGATGTATGATATAAAGTCAGAATACCATATCATTTCAAAATTTTGGAAGAGATCAACAAATTAAAATTTTTGAACCAAATTTAGTTTGCTAGTCTTAAAAGTTCTAGAAATTTTCAAATTTAAAATTTATGTTTAACATTTTAAACTTTTCAGTCTTTAAAATTGAAATTTTTATCTTTAAATCAAACATCACAAAACTAAAATAAATTTATTTCTATTGTGTTCTTTGGAATATTAAGTTAATAATATGTAGGAAGGTAATGTTTTAGTACATAAAATGGTGAAATTTGATTATTTAAAACTTAAATATTTTATGTGTTCAAAATTTTTTGAAAATTAGTTTTTTGATTGATGTTTGATTTAAATTTTTGAATAAAAAATTTAAGAAAATATTTTGAGATAAAATTGTCTTTATGATCAGTTTTGTCTTTATCTTCAGTTTTTCAAAGCTGTCTAATCAAGACTTTCAATTTTAATTTTTCAATTAAAAATTGACCAATTTCATCCAACAAACCAGAGAATAAAAAACAATTGTATATTTAAATTATATATACACACATTAATATCATTTGATTAATAGAGTCAGAGTGAAAAAGAAGATAAAAAATGTAGCTTGTAAAGTGAAAATAAACAATGTTATAGCTTCATCTTAATTTGAAAAAGTAAATCAAAAAGATTAAAAATTATAAAAATGAGAGAAGAAATGTTAAATATGAAGAAGAAATCAATTACACACATATCGATATAAGTCAATTTGAAACATTTAAAATGAGAAAATTATAATAAAAAAAATGATCAAAAATGATAAGTTAAAAAAAAGTCGAGAAATAATAAAAATAAAAATTTATCTAATAAATTGATTGTTGTTTTTAAGTCATTGGCATGAATGTTTTAATAAACCTTTTTGCATTTCAATTTCAGATGAATTTTATGTTTTAGTGAAATTATCAGCTAAGGAATCAGAATGAGGAATGAATTTTTAAAGTCAGTTGGGAGCAATTAAAAAGTATTAAAAACTTTCATTCTTTTAAGATGTCATGATGAAATTGTTTTTGATTTATTATCATGAATAATCAGTAAGACATTTCCTCATAATTTGAAATTATTAGTTTAGAGAATTTAAAACAGAAAAAAAACAAAAATTTTGTGAAAAAAAAATATAAATTCTGTCATTAATTAAGTACTATTAGATAGTCACAAAAAATTACATAAAAATCAAACAAAAATATCATTTAATTTTCAGCAGTTAATTAATCTAGTCACATCCTCTCTAGAAATAAAATTATCATTAACAACTGAAGCAGAAAATATCGAAAATTTAATTTCAGAACAAAATGAAATTTGGGACAAATCAAGATTCGCATGGTTTTGAAGTAAAGTCGCATGTTTATTGATTTACATACTAGCAACTTATTCTGGATTCAAACCATTTACTGCATGTATAACAATTTGAACATTAAGAGATATTTTTCTAAAATTTTAGAAACCTAAATGGAAATTTTTGGAATCAAATAAAAAAATATTTTTGAAATGCAAATTTTAAAAGTTAGGCAGGCAAATTATGTAACTTTTGTTTATTAGGTAAAAAATTTCAAGCAATTCTAATTCCAACTTTTTAATTCATTAGATTCTCAAACTCAGTTCCCAATTTCAAAATCAACTCCTCTTTCTTTTTAATGAAATCCATAATTTCTTTCAGTTTATCAACATCATTAGCCCATTCGTCCTTAAATTTAACTTCTGGATAGCTTCTCTTAAGCATCTCAAAGACATTTTGTGTTAATCCATAATGCTCGTATTTATTGCTTAATTTTATAATGTCCAGAGCATTCTCAGTGTTAATTTCAGCCTTGATTTTTGATGCTGAATAGTTCTTCAAATCTTCAATTTTCAGCTTACTAGCAGCTGCAAAAAGATGCATGTAGTTTATTCCTTCATCTTGTGGAAGTTCAGCAGTGTACATGAATTTTAATATTTTCTCAAAAATGCCAATCGAAATGTCAACCAATTTTAAATTTTCAGCTTCAGGATTGTTCCTCAAAATGTCAGCCAGTGTTGGACTTCTTGCTGCAATTATTGACTTATGAACTTGAAAAAGTCGATCTTCAATTATGATTGAGAAGTCACGGAAGGTCTTATCATGTTCAAAAAAGGATTTCAAGTTGGCAATCAATACTGATTGTGAGATCTGATTTGCTATTTGCTGCTCATCTTTCTTAACTTGATCGTCATTTAATTCCTTCATTTCCATCTCTTTGCTTTTCATTACTAAACTTGATGGATATTTTATGGCAAGCTTCTTTTTAAATTCTCGTAAATTTGAATTTAATGGATTGTCCGACTCAGCAGAGAATATTTGGAAGTAATGTGGATTAAATTCCAAATTTACAAATTTCAGTTTATTCAATCCATCAAAAACTTTGGGTTCGACTATTTTCAACTTATTCCTACTAAAGTCGATAGACTCTAAATTTTCAAAATCTTCAAACAAATCAGCAGTCAAGACCTCGATTTCTTGCCTAGAAAAATCAAGTTTATTCAAATTTTTATACTCAATTAAATCACTTTTGGTAATTTCTGTGATTTTTGAGTTCTGAACAATTAAACTTTCTAGTTTTGGATATAATTTGGTCAGACCTTTCGGAACTTTTGTGATGGTGCAATTATTAAACCAGACAGTCGTTACATCTTTATCTTTCATCTTATCAACATGCTTTCCATCAAGCTTTACATAGTCGTTTTCCGGAATTACTTGGTCAACGACATGACAACTGTAATCATCTCCATTGAGGTGAAAAGTACATGAAATTGAGCTCCCCTAAAATTAAATTTAATGAATATTTAAAAAAAATGTTTGAGGAATTTTATCAAAATCAAAAAATGTCATTTCTATTTTTGTAAAAATCAATTTCTCAGAAAATGAAAAATTCACACCGAATTACTCACCATCAAAACAAATATTCGGACTGATGCTTACTCGTACACAGATGACGAAAAAATGTTTTTTTTTTCTTTTTTCAAGTGTGTTATCGTATAACATTCTGCAATGGCTGTTTTTGCTCTATTGGTTGTTATTTAAAGCAGAATAAAATAAACTTGAAACGATCGTTAAAAAAAATATATTTTGAGGATAAAGTTCTTAGAATGAATTATTTATTTGGATTTTAATGACAGGTAGTAATGACAGTTAGAATGAAACTCAACTGATGTCAACATTGAAGTCAATGATGCAAAAAAATTATAATTTTTTTTTATAAATTATTGGAAAAATCTTAACTCTCATAAAAAATATTGAAAAAAAAATCAAAAATAATTTAAAATTTCAATTTTTTCTCGTACATGAGTCTTACTTTACATCATATTTTATAATTCGCATGCATGCGAAATTTTTATCTAAGACACATGTCAATTCACCACAAAAAAGTTTACTTTGTGTTTATGAAACTTTTAATATTTTTTTTAAACGAGTAAACTTTGCTTTAAAATTTCAATTTTATCTCAAAAATTCAGATATTGCACCCTGAAAATCCAAATTAAATCGAACCAATCAATTTATTCTAAACATCCAAAAACTAAATCTTTATTCCAATAAGCATTTAAATCTATGAATAACTTAGCATCAAGTTTATCTGTCATGGCCAGAACTTTTCAAGTGAAACGCTGTACATTTAGACTTCAATTCAAAAGTCTTAAGCTGTTCAAGCACATCTGAAGGAGGCACCATAGTTGTATGATGACTGCACATTTGCTCATCTGACTTCTTGTCGTCGCCTGCTTGATTTCCATCTTTCGACTTCTTTTTGTGATCTTTTGATGGCTTTTTAGACTTGATTTGTTGCTTGTCATTGGTCTTTGATTTGTCATTGCTTGCTGATGGAAGTGGCGATGATTTTATTGGATATGGTGGCTTTTCATCTTTCTTTTCAGTCTTTATAGTGTTTGAATATGGAAAGTCCAAAGAGTCTGGCTTGAAATTGTCAACTTTCGTCAATTGACTTGAATTACTGCTGCTTGAACTTTTCTGTGCTGCACTTCCACTGCTTCCAGTTTTGAAACTTGAACTTGCTCTTTCAGCAGGCTTTGAAAGTCCACTTTGAGGAAATTCAATTTCTTCAGATTTTTGATCTTCAGTATTGGATGTTAAAAGCCAATTTTGAAAGCCTTTTGATGACAATTGTCTTCTTCCCAAAACTCCAGAGCTTAAGATTCTTGATGCCGTGGTACGAATCATGTTAAATTTTCAGAAAACTTTGATAAATTTTGAAGAACTTTGAATTTGTCGACTGAACTGGTCGAAAGAATAATTTGAAATGAAGATTTTGCAAATTTCAGAGACGACTGAGATGAAAAATGTTTGAAATTTTTGATTTTTTATTTTTTTGGTTTGTGAATTTTCTAAAAAATTAATAAAGATCCTTGAATTGATGCAGGAATTCAAAGTTTTGAATCCTTAAGCTTTCCTTCTTTTTCGTGATTCAGTTTAAATCACATAGACTTGAAATTCTTTAAAAAGCATCTTAAAAATCTTTAACCGTAAAATTCACTTCCAAGCTGAACTGTCCATTCATTAACAGATGGCGTTAGCTTCTAAGAGATAACATATACTTTATTGTGACTAAATAAGTTTAATATTAATGCTAATACAGAGTAAAATTAAGCAAAATGGAACTTATTTTGATGTATCTTTGATTTTGGAGCAAATTAGAATTAAATCCATTGGTAATAACTTTAATGATGTCACAAACATCAAATTTAACCTACTCAATAGGTTTCTTAATCATTTTCATAATGCAAAACACCAAAAATCAAAAATCTCCATTCCTCACCAAAATTTAACTAAATCTTGAATAAATAAGAATAAAATGTTAAAAACTAGTTGGTCTACTTCCACCGTCTGTGTCATTATTGTCTACATTTGCTGGTGGAATGATGTACTCTGTTTGTCTTCGAATCTCAAATGTAATAAACTCATTGCTGCCTTCTCGTTCAACAATATTTGTGTCATCTGGTTTTGGCGATTCATTAAAATGATTTTCTTTCAGTTCCAGTGGCTGATTTGATGGTCCTGGTGCATCATTTGAGGATTTCTGATTATTACTGACCGTTGGTTGAGTATTGCTGCTACTACTTGGTTGTTGGCTATTATTTCTTGTCTGTTGATTGTTAGCAGTTCCATTTGCTTGTCGTCTTGCTGCATATGGACTTCTGTCATTTAAAGTTGTCACACTTTGTTCATTAAAATTTCTTATTTCCTCATAACTTTGATTTCCTGATTCTGTTGTCACTCGACGGGAATCTCTCATGTCTCCTTCAAATGGATGTACACGATGAGGTACTCGTGTATTATTGTCATTGACTGTGGATCTCATTGATAAAACTTCTTCACTTCTGCATCGATTCCTCCTCAATGGAACATCCTCCTCAATTTCTTCATCTTCATCCTTCCTTCTTCCTTTATTTTTTCCTCTTCCAAAATCATACAATGATGCAAAGCTAGCATCAAGTCGAGGCATTCGAATTGCATCAGAATAGCACGGAGGTCTTGTTTCTCTTGGATCTGGTGCATCTCGTTGTGCTTCTTGTTGCATTCTCACTCGATTTTGACGGATACTGAAAAGGTATAAATTTAAGGAATCATTAAAGCTGTAAAATTGTGGCTGTTTATGATGTTCATGTTATTTACATTTCACGACCTTCCTCAAGATTTCTTTCACGTTCTTGTTCTCTGAGTGTTTGTGCTCTTCCTTCTATGGCTCTTCTTACTGTCATTATGAGGCACATACAGCCTGAAAATGCTGTTGGAATGAGAAGTTAGTAAATTATTGATGTTTTGAGGAATTTAACAAAGTAGCTGGATGTAAATGAACTCACCAATAACAGTAACCATAAAGAATGTCCAAATCTTCTCTGTCGTTCCCATTGTCGATTGCGGATACCAAGTGAAGAAGCAAGCACTTTCCCATGTACGTCCAGCTACATTTTCAGGACTCTGACATTTTAGTGTCTGCTTCTCCCAAACTTTAGCTGGTGGGTCAGTGATGAATGTGAATAATCCGTACAAGTCGTTGCAGTTGCATTGCCATGGATTGTCAGCAAGAGATATTTCAGCAAGGTACGGATTTTCTGAAAAAACTTCTCGTTTGAAAGGAGTTGTGAAACGATTTCCGGCAAGCTTTAAAGTTTGAAGTTCTGGAAATCCAGCGAATGTAAAATTCCTGACTGTCACCATTCTGTTCATTGACAAATCAAGAACTTGAAGTGAGCTTGATGCTAAAAAATCTGGAAGTTCAGCTATCAAATTATTTGATAAATCAAGAGAAATGAGTTCCTGGAAGCCAGACAACGCGTCATGTTCAATTGTCATGATTTCACACCATGTCATGTTTAAATGTGTCAATGATGGTGCTGTGATTCTGTTAAATCTACTAAGGTAGTTGCGACTGATGTCAAGTTTGGTGAGAAGTTCATTTTCTTTAAAGGCTTCGCGATCAATTTTTGGAATCATGTTGAAGGACAAGTTTAAAGTTTTGAGTCTTTTCATTTGCTTAAAAGTATTGGAATCGACTGAATTGATTGAATTTTGTGACAAGTCGAGAATCTCAAGCATTTGATTGTTCACAAAACTGTCAGCTTTTAATTGTCTTAGCATATTTCCTTTCAAGATTGCTGTAGTCAGTGCCGGAAATCCATCAATCTCAATATTATCCATATTGCATAAGGACAAGTCAATTTTCCTCAATGACACTGAATGCACAAACTCGCCATTCTTATTTTCCAATGACAATCTATGATTCCTTGCTAAATTCAAAGATGTCAATGCTGGCAATCCTGTCAACATTGTTGGCATGAGGCTTGTCAATCGATTATTGCTCAAATCCAAAGTCAACAAAGTATCAGACTCAATATCAGAAATACTTCTGATTTGATTTCCAGCAAGTATTAAATGCTTTAAATCTTTCATTCCTTGAAGGACTTGCTGACCAATGACTTTCGATATTTTGCAGTGACTCAAGTCAAGGAGTTGCAAACTTTTTGATACAATCATTAAATTCTCGTCATTTGTTGAGAAGCTGGTCAATGGATTTCCTGACAAGCTCAATTCTCGAAGACTAACAGCTGGTTCCAATAAAGTTTTTGGATTGATGCCTGCCCAGCTTGTGATGTTGTTTTTAGACAGATTAAGCATTCCAAGTGTTACTAAACCTTTCAATGAGTTTGGTTTGAGTTTTTGGATCTGATTCTCAGACAGATCTAAATATTGCAGGAATTCGAATTTTTCTAGTTGCGGTGGTATGAGGGTGAATTGATTTTTGGAGAGATCGAGGATGTGAACCTAAAATTAAAGATTATTTTTGAAGATTAATTGGTTTTTTAGTGGTTACAAGTGCTAAGTAAAGGTTCACGATGCCGAGACCGAGACCGAGAATTCCCGGGAATTCTCGGTCTCGGTCTCGGTCTCGGTCTCGAGAATTTTCCGAGACCGAGACCCGAGACCAAGAAAAATTTATTTTAATAAAAATTTACATTTTCTCTTCGGAGAAAAATTTTAAATCTCAAAGGAAAATTTTTTAAGATACTTAAGTATATCTAAATAGACATTTATACAATAAAAAAATTAAAGTTTTGATGACAAAAAACATTTAAAAAAGTAAATTTGAATTTTTTAGCAGAGATCGAAGCTGAAGTTTTCGGCTTAACTAGTTTTTTGCATTTTTTGATAAACTTAAGCTATTTACAAAGTACTTTAGATATTTTTACTATTCTTAGGGTCATTTTCTATTATTCTGAGTCTTATTTCATAAAATTGGAAAAGTGTTAAACTCAAAATTTAACTTTTAAATTTTCTAAGCTGATTTTAAGCCGATCGGCTTATTTCTCAGCTGAAGTAAAATTTTGAGCTGATTACGTATGAAAATTAAGAAATTATGATACAATATGCTAGTTAATAATATAAGGAACAGTTATAATATCAAAAAACTTTGTAAATGGCTTAATTTCGTCAATAGAAGCAAAAATAAGTTAAGCCGAAAAAGTCGACTTTGATCTCTGTGTTTAAGCTAAAAAAATATTAATCTAAGCTTTTTTTTGAGAAAAGCACATCCGAAAATAAATTTTCAAAAGTTAAATTCTTAAAACTTTATAAGAAAATTACTAACATTTACTACTTATGAAGTGAACAAATTAACTGATTTTTGATATTCTGAAAATATGTATGAAAGATGGGTTAAGATTTATATGAAGGAAAATAAAATTTTATCTTCATAATTTTCATAAATTTTTGTGTTAAAAAACCAAAATTTATTATCTTTTTGAATTTTCTCTAAATCAGACATTTGTAACAAGCATGAAAACGCCATAAAAATTGCAAAACACTTAAAAAATTTCAAAAATTTACTGTAGAATTAAAGTCGAGACTTCCCGGGAAATCCCGGGAATTCTCGGTCTCGGTCTCGGTCTCGAAAATTTGTCGAGACCGAGACTTCGGGAACCCTTAGTGCTAAGATAATGTTACAGAGGATTTAAATGAATAGAGGATTTTGACAAATTTTATTAAGTGACACACTCTTTAGTATATTTAATAGATAGGTTTTAAATAATATGGAAGTATTTATTTCCAAAAAATATTATTTACTTTACTAACAATGATGAATAAGATAAAAAAATTCTCAGGTTTGTAAGTAGCAGCAAAAATGTGTGAAAATTTATTTAATGTGTAAAATTATATGAACAAGGGATTACTTGAATGAATCAGTTCTTGGGAATGATAAAAATACATACAACGCTGTCTATTTCATACACAAAAAAGTATCTTTTTTGAACTTTAAGACTAGTTTATCATTGTTATATTTTTTTGCACGTTCTAGAAAAGTTTTTAATGGATTTACATTTAAGGAAGTTTGAGAAATTGCGTAAAATAAAATTGATGAATATTAATTTAGGTATTTGAGCCAATTTAAATTGATTTCACGAATATTATTCAAAACAAATTGCACACCTGATTATCTTCAAATTCTGGAAGCTCAGATAACTCCAAACCTGAACAATCCACAAGCATCAGCGATCCATCCATCGTGCAGTTGCAATCGCCTAAAATTTACAATTTAATAAAATTTATTAACAACGAACCATTTATTTATAGCATAATCAGCTATGTACAGACATTAATACATTAATTAACCTTTAATTTCAGTATTATCTATTCATAATCAATATTTTATTGCAACCAACAAACAAATCATAAAAAAATTCTCACCTGGACAATTTTCTGCCTCAAAAGTGCTCACCAAAAGCACGTGCAGCAACACAAACGTCAATGTTCGTTGCATCTTACTCAAATAAAAATTATTAAGCAATGATTACGTCAAAAAAACTTTTTTTTTGATATGAACAAATTTCTAAATAAATATCTGATGATTAAGTCAGGCTGCAAATAAACGTATATCGCATGGCATATAACGTAAACAGTGATTACTTCTTATCAGTCACAGGCAGGTTGATATGCACAAAACAAAATGGTCACAAATACTTTCTAGTTTTTTTTTCTAAGACAAGAAAAAAAAATTTGCCAAGGATTTAATTCAAATTAAGTCACTAAATGCCTTCAAAATGCTATCACAATTCGAAACACATCGACTAGATGTGCAATCATATTTGTTTCATGAGCTTTTATTGCTTTTATCACAATGTTTCGGAATGGTTGTTATAACAAATAATATTTTTTTTGGGTGTGTTAAGTTATAAGTTTATAATTTCACTGTTTTGGGTAATTTTTCAAATTTCTTCAAAATTTTAGTTTTCAATTCTACATCACTTTAAATCCATAATTTCAACCGACAACTTTTTAAGCAATTCTAATCAAATTTATCGCCAAATTTAATTGATTTTTAGCACGACAAGAGTCTTAATTCATCGAAGTTTCGCACGTAACTGTTAAAGTAATAGTGAATAAAGAATTTCACGTTACACTTATCAGCTAAGATAAAGACTTGTGATATAATAGATAAGACAATTTTTTGTGAATGTATTCATTGGTGAAAAATACCATCGCATACTGCTTTTCATGATGAGAATTTAGGTTTGAAAAATTTGTTAAGTTATGTGAATTATTTTGTTGGTTTGTGATGTGAAGCTTTTCAAATTATTTTTAAAAAGAACATGGAAAAGTTCCGATTAAAAAGGGTCAAAAAATGTTTAAAATTGTATCAAAAATAAATTTCGATAAACTATTCAGATTATTTTTTTAGTCTAAAATAAATCTCTATTACCTAAATTTCAAAAAAAAAAAAAAATAAAAATAAAAAATAAATTAAAAATTGAAATTATTAGGTATTTTTCAACACTTCTAACCCCACATAATAGATTCAACACTTATAATTAAATCGATTTTTGTTAAATAAAAAAAGATTTTAAATCAATTTTCAAACTAAAATTTCATTAAAATTCAATTGTTTAAAATTACTACCCACACTACTCACAGGTTAACTTCAGGTTAACCACATCCATTTAAATTCTATTTTTCTAATTTTAAAACATTTTTTACAAAAATTCTCCACCCCCAAAATCCTCATTAACCAGAAAAACTAATTAAATCTGACTAATTATTTTTATAACCTTCCACATCCCCTTCCTCTACTCAAAACCATCAAAATTCTTCCTTTATCCTGAAAAATAAAAGTTAACATTCAATTCATTAACTTAATTAATTCGCATTAAATAGACTAAATAAAATCATAAAGTAGCCAGCAAAAAAAAGTACAGAAAAATAAAGCATTAATTTCTACCAACATCAACATCATCATCATTTCTGTGAAGAGTCGTTAGTATTATTTTTATTATCATTTTTACTAAGAAAATATATATTCGTCATGCATATTAAAAGTAATAATTTTTACGTTACCGACCATAAAAAGGCAGATCAAAAAGATATTCGGTAAATAAATTCATAAATTAAATTGAATGTGATATAAAAATGGACAATATTTGTCAAGCATCACACGGTTGTGGAGGGATGATACCAAAAAATAACAGAAATCATCAAAAGGAAATTTCTGTGATGAGGAAAAGGAAGGAAAACGACACTCAATGTGGCTTGTGATTTTTCTTTTTCAGAAAAATCATCGCCTTTCTCTTTTCATCCTGCATCAACCCCTCAAATGATGGTGAAATTTTCTCGCAGCTTCCTCTTTTTTTCTTGATGACTGAAAGAATGTTAGGGAGGTTTGAGTATTTAATGCTTATATGGTTTTATGCTTTCGTAAATGATAAATAAATGTTCTTACTTACGGTGTCCTTTCAATTTCATTTTCATTCGTCTTATTTCGGTGTGGCTGAAGTTAGTCGGCATGGTATCACCAATCGATTTGAAACCTTTACTATAATTTCGTAAAAATATCGTCGAATTTCGTCAAGCAAACCCCGAATTTCGTCAAGCCTTCCTTGAGGAGCTACAGCAGTTTCAATTTTTGGGTACGATGCAGACCAACTTCAGTTGGTAAGACTTCCAAAAACAAATTCTAAGTGACATGTTACATATCAAAACGCATCTCCTAATTTAGTCAAATTTCGTCACGTAAAAATTTTCAAAATCGAAAGTGACAGACAGGAGTTATAGCCTGTCAAAGTTTTGTACCGGACTGTACCATCAAATGGTTATTTATTGGTCAACTTTTAGTATGGCTTGTAATATCTCTAAGCATATCTACTTTTAATAAGGACATCAAATATACAAAAATATTTTGGAACCGACCATCTACAAGAGAGTTATGTCCAATCTTAATTATGGTTAGGTACGAAAATCAAAAATCTCAAAAAATTTCGTCTAAATCATGTTGTATATGTAAAAATATCTAGATTTTTCAAGGATTTCAAAAATACAAAAATATTTTGGAACCGACCATCCATAAGTGACTTATGTCCAATTTAGTTAGGTACGGGTACGAAAATCAAAAGCCTCAAAAAATTTCGTCCAAATTATGTTGCATATGTAAAAATATCTACATTTTTCAAGGATATCAAATGTACAAAAATATTTTGGAACCGACCATCTAAAAGTGACTTATGTTTATTTTAGTTATTGTTGGTACGAAGTTGGTCTGCATCGTACCCAAAAATTGAAACTGCTGTAGCTCCTCAAGGAAAGCTTGACGAAATTCGGGGTTTGCTTGACGAAATTCGACGATATTTTTACGAAATTATAGTAAAGGTTTCAAATCGATTGGTGATACCATGCCGACTGACTTCAGCCACACTTATTTCGAGGGGTTGACATTATTATCATTCTTAGATGTGTCCTGAGACAGAGATTTGTGACCGAATCAGACTTTTGTTTACTTTTGATAAGTTTATATGTTGAATTCAATTCAATTCAATTTTATTGTAAACCATTCCGGTTGTTTTAAGAAAGAAAGTTTGAAAATATTACAATATTAAATTCTTACATTTCATTGATTTTAAACGTATAATAAAGTTATTTAAAGTATGCAAGTTCTTTTGCTTCTCAAATAAATCAAAGGAATTATCAACAATATTATTTCGAAAATGCTATTAGTCGAAAATAACGAAAATTATGACTTTATATGAGATTATAAATCGAAAAAACCTTCTTATTAATCGAAAATAATAAAAAAATATGACTCTATATGAAATCATAAATCGATTTGAGTTAATTTTTCTCCCCATTAATTAAATTCGAAAAATTAAATGCAAAATTGTTAGAGCAATTTCAGTCTTCAACATGCAATTTCCCTGCATAAAAATAAGAAACTTTCAGATAAATTTCCTGTAAAGTATCACAAAAGCTATGTTTTTTTTTTAAATTCTATTCATTATTCCTTTCGGAGAGGAATTAAACAAATTAAACAGTTTAGAATATTCCGTTGGTGAAGAAAAACTAGACAACATTGCATTTGTGTTTGATCGCGAATCAATTAAATCGTTTATAAATTTTTCAGTACTGTTTACTGAAGCTTTCAACATATTTTCTCGAAATTCTTTACGTTCTTCAAAATTTAATTTGAAATAATTATTGTTGTACATTTGAAATGCTGAAATATGTGCACACAAATCATTCACTTGAGATCTTAATAGATTTAAATCTTTTTCGTTTTTAACAATTCTCTTAATATTTTGATTGGATGATTTCTTAAAGTACACTGCGATTCCATGGTCTGTCACATAAGCACGATCGATCAATTTAAGGTCTTTCATATCATAGCATATTCTAAGAAGTTTCCAGATTCCAGGACTCCAAAAGTTCCTTGTGCTGTAACGAATTAAGTCAAAATTTTTATTCATAAATTGAGTCTTACCAAATTCATAAATCTGACGCTTCATTTCATGAACTATCATTGAATCTGTGAAAATTATTCCCATTATCCACTCATTTTCATATGCATCACCAGTCTTAGCATAAATCTTTTTCATTGTAACATCCGTAATAACTATATTGGCCTCATCAAGCATTATATTCATTCTGCTGAATATTTTCTTTGCTTCATCCATTTGAATTGCCTTAGATTCCCTTCTAAGATTCTCAATTTCAGCAGGATCAGTAAAAACAATCCAAAGAACATTTTTTTCTTCCTTCCATTTGTGATTTAAATCAAATTTATCAGTATGACTTAAAGATTTCAGTTTCACCTTGTTAATTTCATCATTAATCTCACATTCCATTGTATTGACCTGACCACTAAAATCTCTAGAAACTTTCAAATGCTGATCATTAAATTTCTTAATAACATCATAACACTTTTCATAATTTTCTGACATTTCAGACACGATTTTTTCAAAAATAATATATGGATCTTCTTTACTATTAATCATATCACGAATTGCATTAAGATTCATAATTGAGTTTTCAATTTGTTTCATTGATAACATTGAGCCATTCGAAGTTTTATCACAATCTATGTCTTTTGATTTTTCACTCAAAAAATTAGAATTTGACATCGAACTTTTATCAAGGAATTTTGATCTTCTCATCAAATTGTCATAAGAATAAGCCATGACCTGCCAATTGAACTTCCAATTACCTTTATTTCAAGAATAAATGTCTGAAAGACAACCCAGTGTATCAGTGAAACTTATTAAAATGACAAATAATGAGGAATGCGTATCTATTTGCGTTTGAATAATCGAATTTTATTCAATGAGCAAAGAACTATTATTATTTAAGATAAAAACAAAGCAGTTTAGCTATTTATGAGCCGAGAAACAAAGTAAAGATTTTACGTCAGATCTGTGTGTGATTGTTATACTGATCTACGTATATTTTATATTTTTTAATCAACTTCACTGTCATATATTTATTTTTTATTTTTTTTATTCGTGTTTTTACTCTCACTATTCACATAAGTATCATATTCACTTATTTGGTTTTGCTATTTTTATTTTAATTGTATTAAAATCACTATCATTTAATCACTATTAAAATAATTTTTATTTTGAACAAAAATCAATGTTTACAACTTGCTTAGAAGTATAAACTGCCACTAACAATTTGAATTAACTGAGAAAAAAAAAAAATTATAGCAAATTATAGCAAAAAAATTATTTTTTAATGTATTAGTAAATTTTTCCAAATTAAACAAAATAATTATCACCAAAATCACTTATTTAGCATGTTTAAACACCTTAACTTCATTAGACTATTGCTGCGATTGCATTTATTCACTCGTTTGGTAACTTTGTATACACCAAAATCTCTTTAAACTCACCAAAATCTGATATTAATTTTAAGAATTAAAAATCGTGTCTACACACACAGATCTCCATCCAAGAATTTTTGGAGGAGCTTGACAAGGAAAGCTTGACGAAATTCGGGGTTTGCTTGACGAAATTCGACGATATTTTTACGAAATTATAGTAAAGGTTTCAAATCGATTGGTGATACCATGCCGACTGACTTCAGCCACACTTATTTCGAGGGGTTGACATTATTATCATTCTTAGATGTGTCCTGAGACAGAGATTTGTGACCGAATCAGACTTTTGTTTACTTTTGATAAGTTTATATGTTGAAATATGCATCCATGCATGAGAATTATAATTACTCATATGATATGAACGTAATTATGAAAATTAAGAATTAATTCTAAGTTGTTTTCATATTTATTAAATGTTTTCGTCTTATAGATAGTTGGGATTGCTGTTATTGTGATATGATTCAGAATTTTGTGTTTTTGGATGGGGGATGTTTGAAAAAAAAAGTAAAAGTTGTTGAATGCAGGACTGTGTTGATTAAAAGATATTTCTTAACAATTTTTAATTAAAAGTTTGTTTCAAAATTGACATTAAATTTTTTTAAAAACCATTTATTTTGGGATTTGAATCAATTAAATTATATTTTTAGTAAACCTTCAAAAATTACAAAATTTAATTTTATAATAAAAAAAATCCTGAGTCATTAGAAAGTGATGATTTTGAACCAAAAATGATTTCATTGTAAAATTCTTAGATTTCTCCTTAAAAAATCCTGAGTTCGAGTCTCAAATTCCTAAAATTCTTCAATTCAACCTCCAACTGATCTCCCACAAAATCCTCAACCACACAGCCACAGAAACTTTTTTTTCTCCCAAAAAATTACATAAGAAAAATCTCTCAACCAGAAAATAAACATGAAAAACTCAATGAAAGAGAAAAACGGAAAAAGGAATCCGACTTGTGTTTGCAAAAAAGGACAAATATCATCATCATCATCTTCTCCGTTTCATCTTCTGCTTCATAATTCCAATAATTAACTGTATTTTCTCTTGCATTATGCCCAATTAAAAGGAATTTATTTGTATACAAAAAAATTTTTTTTTTATTCATATTTATTCTTGTTTCCTTTTTATTTTAGGAGATCTTATGGCATTTATTTCATTTAAGGAGGATGATGTGAAGGAGAAATTGAGATGTTTGCCATTGGACAGTTGGGAATAAAAAAGGAATTGAATGTTTTTTTGGGTCTGAGAGATTATTTTGATACATTTTGTGTGTGAGGTTTTTGGTGAGTTATGGAAGGGATTGTAGGGGCTACTTTGAGGATTTTTGCTGGCTTTTTGACTATTTTGAAGGAATTGATGAATTATTAGAATAATTCTTATTTTTTTGATACATTTTTTATGCAAATTGTACTGCCAATTTAAGTCCTTTATTGGATACATTTGCCTTTAAGAACCTCATTCTACACACCCTTACATCCTCACTGGACAATTTAAATCCCAGAATCAGCACAAAAAATTCCATCAGCTCTTTTTTTCATGCAATTTCCATCGTCTCATCTTCTTTTGAGGGATCAATATCAAACAGAATTTATACAGCCAAAGCAGCTTTTCTTGACTGCATTTCTACTCAGCATAAGAAGTAGACAATCATAAATCTATCAATTTATTATGAACTTTATAAGAAATTGAAACAAAAGAGACGGAAAAGATGTTGGAGGTTTGGGGTGTTTGGTTGTGATGTCCTTTATATTTTTGGAAGGTCAATGTAGTTTGAATCCCAATAAAACCGCAAACTTTAATGAATCTAAAGGTTTCTAAATTATGAAAAAATAAGTATTCAAAAATATTTGACTGGAAATTTGCAAAAAATGTTTTTGTTTTTTCATCAAAAAAGGCTGTTTTACATTTTTGAACCACCTTGAAAAATTCTAAAAAATTTTCAAAAATTCTTAAATTTTTTTTGAAAGTAAACATTCTAAAATTTAAAAACTTGAGACTTCAAAAGCATCAAATGGATATCAGTCATCATTCACAAATGTAACCATGTCCACTTTACAAGATTTAAGATTTTTTTTGCATCACTCGAGAAAATCCTTCTTAAAAATGCTGAAACAAACAAATTGACCTCTTTAGATTTCTTTTTCCTGCTCATTTTTCAATCAACTTCCTCCTTATTGTCCATTAGCTGTAAAATGTTATTATCTGTCTATTATATTCTCTACTTATTTGTATGTTTATGCGAATTTACGTCATTCACAATATTGACTTTTATGATTGAGACATGATTCACATAATATTCTATTTTTTGGGGTTAAACATCAGCAAATTGAAGTATCAGGAAGCGAATAAATCACATTCACATAAAAGGGTTTTCATCCCTAAACATTTTTTTTTATTCGCCAAATTACCGACAATTTGTTATTATTCGCTTCTATTCAGGGGAAAATATGTGTGTAGGATATGAAAAACTGTACATTCTACTCGGTTTAACATTCTCATTCGTGTTATTCGTTTATTCTTCTCTTCCGCCACAGAAAAAAAAACATTTTTCCGGAGAGAGTAGCAACAAAAAAAAAGTCTCGGTTTATGCGAGGGATAATAAAAATCTAGTGAAATCCAACCCCTCTTTATGTACATAACGCTCTTGTGTATACAGGAAAATTTTTTTATACTTTTTTTTTCCTCTCGTGTTGTGTGTTGCTTTGAGGCTTGCCATTTATTGGCGTGTTTGCTATTTTTTTTTGTTGTATGTTGCTGATGAATATAAAAGCAACGACCTGTTGATCTCGTTTTTGTCGGTGGATATTTCTCTAATATACATTAAGGTAATTGAAATGTTTATGGATATAAAAAGGTTGTTGGGATTTTTTTGTGACTTCTTTATTGTCTTTGCGCTGATTTAATTTTGGTGGGGGGTTGTGGTGATTTGATTTTTATGAAGTTGTTGTGGGAAATTGGGTTACTTGTCAAATGGTTTTATAATTTATGCTTTAAAAAATTTTCAAAAAAGGAAGTATCTCATCGGAGCAGTTTTAAATAAATACAAATTTTTAAGGATTCGAACCTTTCAATTTGTACTAGAGGAGTGCATTTTTATGACGAAATTTTATCACCACTTATTTATTAAAATTCGTTGTTTTAATTTTGTTTAAAGTATTTCAATTGCTTCACAATAAAATATTTTTGTTCAATAATTCAATTGAAATAATGTTCATTTTTCATCAACTTTCTATCAAATCAAATGATATACATATCTAATTATCATTAAGGAACACACACACGTCATAAATCATAAATCAAAAATATATTTCAATGAATTTAAAATCATTCTAAGTCACAAGACATTTAAAAACCATCTCAAGGCATCCATCTTCACCCCAACTCATCATCTTAAGATGGAAATAAGAAAAATTTCTGTTTCTATATCTTCTCGCGATTTTTTTATTGCTTTCATATTATTATTTAGATAATATTTTTATTTTTCCTCGCATTATTTCCGTGCTCGGCAAAACATTTAAACCAATAAAATTGTGAATCATAGCAGCAGCAGTACCAGAAGAAAAAAAATCGCTTAAGATAAGAAAAAAAAATTTCTCTTTCTTATTTATGATTATGGTTTGTTTGGCATTTTCTCGTAATGTGTCACAATATTCGTTCCTTTCATTCACTCGCTAATGGCTCAAAACATTTTTATTTGCCATCGCATTATGCTACACGAGTCATAAGAAAAAAAAAAAATTGTATTCATGGAGATTTTCAGAGGATCGACGTTTTGGCGGAGAGATATCTTGATTTTTTTCTCGCAATTCAAGCAATTCCTTTTTTTCATATTTTTTAATAGAAAATTTATAGTCGAAATTATTTTCATTTTATGATAAAAGAGAAATGAAATAAAATTTCATAAATAATAGACGAAATATTCAAATTAAATTCCACGTGCTTACTTTTTGAGATTTTGTGTTTTATTTTTTTTTTTATTCGTCCACAAATATTTCCTTTGAATTATATTTTCTTATGAGATGTTGAAGTCGGTTATGAAATGGAAAATATTTCTGAATTTATAAATTTTTGGGATATTTTTTTGATAGTTTTTTTTATTTGCAAATTAATATCAAATAGTAGTTACATTTAGCATTCCAAGGAAATTATTAAGGAACTAATGAAAAGAAAATTTTATTAGAATGAAATTTTAATTTTAAGAATATTTTTTGATGGTTTCAAGAATTTGTAAAATTTTCTTATTATTTTATTGAAATGCGCAAATAACTGTATTTTTTAAAAAATTTAAAAGTGGATCTGATAAATTATTTAAATACCTAATTTTACTGTTTTAAATTTTTCAATATTTTTGTTAGTTTTTTGATGAATTTAATTTTTTTTAAATTGAAAAAAAAAAAATGTTTTTTTTTCTAAAATTACAAAATTTCTAAAATTTTGAAATTTTACGAATTCTTTTTTTCAAAATTTTATATCCAATAAATATTTCCAATAAAAATTCTCTTATTTTTCACATTCTTCTCCTTACATCCACCACACTCTTAATCATAACAAGATAATCTCATTGCCAAATATTTACAGAACGTCAATAAGAGAAGAGATTTCACATGCACTTGTATATGCATCATTTATCATCATCACAATCATCATAATCATTTTTGAATGCTTTGACAAATACAGCGCAATATTTATAAATCCAAATAAATACTACAAGTTGAAATGAATTATTGAACGTGTCATTAAAATCGTCTCAGTCGTGTATCGTCTTTTGTGGAGTAAAGATTAAAGTCTGAGAAGTATAAATTAGAAGTATAAAAAATGAATCATGAATCAGTTGAAATGCTTAATAAATCAGCATGTTGTGATTTGACTAGATTCATAAGCATCGAGTTGTCATGGAAAATTGAAAATTTCTCAACATCAAAGAGCTCACAATGTGAATTTAATCTTACCGATACTATTAAAATGTAAATAAGAATCTTTTTTTTATTTATTTTGATGATACAGTTTTTAGTGCACTGAACTTTATTTCGATCATTCAACTGTACACATTTTGAGAGATTTTCAATTTATTATTTGAATTTTCAGGTTTCTTGAACTTCGACCAAATCAAAATTTTAATGCAGGAAGTGATTACTATTACGGATCTACTTATTATTGCATTAATCCTTATGTAAAATACGAATGTGCCAAACATGATTCAAAGAAGCTCATTAAGTTACAAATTAATACGTCTCGTGGTTCTGCAAATGTTTTTCGTGACTTTTCACATTTAAATCGTGAATTTTGTGGAATTAATCAGCTAAATAATTTCATGACGCAGTGTAATATTACTAAGTATTTGGAGAAGACTAGTTTGGTGCTGAGGATAAGGGTGAGTGTGTTTTGACCAGTTTTATATCCTGAAAAATTTCTAGAATTTGATTAATTATGAGTGGATCAAGATTTGATGAATTTTTGGGAATCAAACCTTTGATCAAAAAAATTTTGAAACCTAACCTCAAACTTGATGAATCCCCATCCTTCTGACACCCCAAAATTCTAGCTTTAAAATTTTTAGAATCTCCAAAAACTTTAATTTTCTCTCACACACAAAAACAGGTCACAATAAAGGAAGTCTACGATAATTTCTCAATTGGAAATGAGCTATTGGATACAAAAGGAAAAATTCTGAGAGATTTTCATTCTCTAATATCGAATCAACAAATATCGGATTTTAAGTTCATTGTAGATGGAAAGGAATTTTACGTTCATAAGGTTTTACTAGCTGGTAAGTGTATGTATATTGTTAGATAAATTGTTAATGGTTATTAGGTATTTCTGAAGCATTTAGGTATGAATTTAGTGTTAATCGTATAAAGTAAACTTTTATGTTTTTGGTTATTTGAATGGAAGATGAATTTTGATTGAGGAGCTTTATTGATATGTTTTGTTTGAGGTATGAATGTTTTAAAGCTTTTGGAAGCATCAATTTAGTCTGAAATGATTTTTTTTTTGATTTTCAAAACTTGATGTTATGAAAAATATCAAGTTTGAGTCAAAAACAATATTTTTTTAGAAGTTTTAAATGACGATAATTTCCAAGGTCAATAAAACAACAATTCCATGCTTTTGACCTCTTTGTATGGAATCTAGAGTACATAAAGTACTTAAATATTGACAATTTGCACTTCTACTTTCTACAAATAAATTTAAGGGCAATTTATAGACTTGTGAATGATGTGTAATGTATTTTCATTAATTTGAGACTTATTGCAATGTGTCTACAAGTCTGTAACTTAATTCCAGGGGTTGACACGATTTCATCCTTTCATCCGGTTCATACAAAAATTTCATCCCGTTTCATCCGGTTTCATCCTTTCATATAAAAATTTCATCCCATTTCATCCGGTTTCATCCTTTCATATAAAAATTTCATCCCATTTCATCCGGTTTCATCCGGCTCATACAAAAATTTCATCCGGTTTCATCCGAGTAAGATTTTTGTATGAAGATGAAAAAAAAATTTCATCCGGATTAAAATAAAAACAAAAATAATAATAATATTAATAATTTCAGAATGTATAAGAAAAATGCTTTTCCGATGGGTTTTTCATCTCAAATAAGGAAATCGATGATAAAAATAACTTTTCTGAGGGGTTTTTCATCCCAACTAAGAAAATTGATGCGAAAAATCGCTTTTCCGACGAGTTTTTCATACCAACTAAGAAAATTGAGCTGAAAAATTGCTTTTCTGATGGGTTTTTCATCTCAAATAAGAAAATTGAGCTGAAAAATCGCTTTTCCGATGGGTTTTTCATCTCAAATAAGGAAATCGATGCGAAAAATCGCTTTTCTGAGGGGTTTTCATCCCAAATAAGAAAATTGAGGCGAAAAATCACTTTTCTGAGGGGTTTTTCATCTCAAATAAGAAAATTGAGCTGAAAAATCGCTTTTCCGATGGGTTTTTCATCTCAACTAAGAAAATCAACGCGAAAAAATCGCTTTTCCGAGGGGTTTTTCATCCCAAATAAGAAAATCAAGGCGAAAATGGCTTTTCCGAGGGGTTTTTCATCCCAACTAAGAAAATCATCGCGAAAAACGCTTTTCTGAGGGGTTTTTCATCTCAAATAAGGAAATCGATACGAAAAATGGCTTTTCCGAGGGGTTTTTCATCCCAACTAAGAAAATTGAGCTGAAAAATTGCTTTTCTGATGGGTTTTTCATCTCAAATAAGGAAATCGATACGAAAAATGGCTTTTCCGAGGGGTTTTTCATCCCAACTAAGAAAATTGAGCTGAAAAATTGCTTTTCTGATGGGGTTTTCATCCCAACTAAGTAAATTGAGCTGAAAAATTGCTTTTCTGATGGGTTTTTCATCCCAAATAAGGAAATCGATGCGAAAAATGGCTTTTCCGAGGGGTTTTTCATCCCAACTAAGAAAATTGAGCTGAAAAATTGCTTTTCTGAGGGATTTTTCATCCCAACTAAGGAAATCGATGCGAAAAATCACTTTTCCGATGGGTTTTGTATCTCAAATAAAGAAATCGATGCGAAAAATCACTTTTCCGATGAGTTTTTCATACCTAATAAGGAAATCAATGCAAAAAATCGCTTTTCCGATGAGTTTTTCATACCAAATAAGGAAATCAATGCGAAAAATCGCTTTTCCGATTGGTTTTTCATCTCAAATAAGAAAATCAACGCGAAAAAACGCTTTTCTGATGGGTTTTTCATCCCAACTAAGAAAATCGATGCGAAAAATCGCTTTTCCGGAGGGCTTTTCTTCTCAAATAAGAAAATCGATGCGAAAAATCACTTTTCCGATGAGTTTTTCATACCTAATAAGGAAATCAATGCAAAAAATCGCTTTTCTGATGGGTTTTTCATCTAATTTCTAGTAAATTAATGAAATCTATTCTTTTAAACATAAAATTTATTAAAAAATAATATTTCATCCTTTTTCATCCGACTCATACAAAAATTTCATCCCATTTCATCCGGTTTCATCCTTTCATATAAAAATTTCATCCCATTTCATCCGGTTTCATCCTTTCATATAAAAATTTCATCCGGTTTCATCCGAGCAAGATTTTTGTATGAAGATGAAGAAAAATTTCATCCGGATGAAATGGTGTCAACCCCTGGACTTAATTCACTCAATTTTGCAATTTATTAGCACAAGAAGTTCAAGTTTTGCTGACCATAATGAAATTGAAGTTCATAACTTTAGGTTTCAAATTTAAAATTATTCCTTACCCTTTCCAACAGCTCGCAGTCCAGTCTTCATGAGAATGTTCACAAGTAGCTTCCATGAAAGTCAATCTCCAGAAGGAACAATTAAAGACATCAGCAAAGAAGCTTTTCAAGAATTCCTTAGATTCCTTTACACTGAAACAATAGAAAATATCGATCAGCATGTCCTCGAGCTCCTTGCAATTGCTGACCTTTATCAAGTTGAAGACTTAAAAGCAATTTGTAAAGCACAACTACAAACTGGACTGACTGAAGAAAATGCTCCTTTTGTGTTCCAATATGCCCATCGATATAGATGTGATGATGATTTAAAGGAAGCTGCATTTCAATTAATTAAAGGGTAATTTATTGATTTTCGTGGCGGATTTACTTTAAAAATTAATTCATAGTGTTTTTAAAAAATTTCCAGGACGTTTCAGAAGAATAATTTTGAGATTCCCAACGAGTTCCTCAATGCGCCGGGTGCCGTGCAGAAAATCATTGAGATAAAGAATGTATTGATTGAAATGTTAAAATCTGATATGGCAATTCGAGAAATGAAAAGATGTTGATGTTGGAAGATTTTTATTTTAAATTTTTATACAATTTACACAAAAATATAGTAGAGAAGTTTATCATTAAAGTTTTAGGTTAACAAATAAGATAATGTTTCAAAAAATTTTTAGTGCTTGAAAAATATTGTGAATGCAATCATCATTAATTTTGTTCAAAATGGAAGAAATTAATTTTTAAGGAATAGAAACTGTGCATCTGTGATTAGTTTTTATTAAATTTTTTATATTCAATTTTTTTTTAAAAAAAACTATTTTATCAATAAATATTTAGCTTAAAATAAAATGTATAAAGATTTTCTGAGGGGGTCTAAAAATTCAAGTTCTTGATGGACGTCATAAGTGAACGACCCTTACTGAATTTTGAATTTTTTATAAGGCGCAAAAATAAAATTTAATTTTTTTCAAGATTTTGAATTGTTAAATTTTCAACCCCAAATTTCTAATTTGCTAGGGTTTTTCGTGAAAAAAACTAAAAATCAACCCTTCCAAAGTTTTCTTCAAAAAAAAAAAAAAAAAAAATAATAAAAACAAAATACATTTTCATCCTTCCTCAAAATTCTTGGCTACGCCACTGCTTCCAAATATTAAATTTTAAAAATTCTAAAATTTTAAAATTGAATTTTTTAAAAATTTCAATTTCAACATTTCCAACTCAATAAATCCATTATATTTTTCAAAAAATCATCAAATCGTTCAATCCTGAACTTCCACTATTAACAACCTCCCAAAAAAGTAGTATCAGAATAGTTAGACAAGTGAAATAAATTCAATATTTTATGTTGCACATTTAATGCCATTATTTAACTCTTATCATGCACACAAAATTATTATTGCAATGCACATAAAGAAAATAGTAAAGCAAAAAAAGAAGGAAGAAACAAATAATTTCTCGCATAATTTCTCATAAAAAATTGAAACTTTGCATAATGTTCTGCGCTACCAGCAAGTCTTATTTCATACAGCAATAAATATTCACTAATGGATGATAAGAAAATATAGCTTATGATAGCGCAGAAATTTCATATTTTCCATTTAACCAGAACAAAGAATAAGTTATTATGTGCATAGTTTTTTCTTGGAAGTTATAGATATAAAAAATTTCAATGATGGGCCACGCAGTAAGTCATGGGGAGGGTTATCTATCCTATAATTTCAATAAAGCGACAAATATGCTAATTTTATGTCTATTCACATTAATATCATATTTCTAATGCCATTGATATCAACTTTACAATTTTTTATGATTTCCTTCATAATAAATGTCACAAAATATTTCTTTTAATTTAATTATATCATCAATAGAATTGAACTGAAGAGATATAGAAAAGTCATTTCATTGAAGCCATCAAAATGAGCATAATGCCATGTCTTCATGCTGATTTGACATGTATACAAAAAAATATTATTTTTTATCATTAATCTTTTGCTGAGTGCTGAGGAGAAGAAAAGAGCAAATAGCAACAGCACAAAATCATCATTTCATATTGCGTTGATGAAGGCACGGCAAGCAGAAAGACAAAATTTTTATTTAATCAAAAGAAAGATGGGAAAAGTTAATTTCCTGAAAATTCTTTTTCCTTTTTTTTATTCTTGTTATTGCCTGATTTTTTGGAACATCTTTTTTTTTGGGTGTATTATCAGTTAACGATGAAGGTTTCTTGCTCAACGACTGCTATTGCTTGCTTGCTTTCAATTCAATTCATTGGTTGGTGAAATGATTGATAAAGTAATTATGATGGGATGGAAAATTTTTGAATGTTTCTAGTTTTTTTCATGTCTATGCTTCAGTTGGATGATGATTGAGGAAAGGAAAGAAAATTAAATTATCTTGAAGAGGAACTGATGAGAGTGAAATAAAGTACGGAAGTCGTTGTATTTTTGGGAGAAACGAATTTTGAGATAATGTGAATTGATTTTTGGAGTAGAAGTGATGGAAGCTATTGTTTTGTTTGGCAGTTAAGACAGTTGTAATTTAAGACTATCTGAGTCATCAACTATAATCCATACTCTATTCATACTCCATATGCAATAAATTCTCAATTCAAAACTCACAACTTTATGCCTCTTATTATCTTAAGACATTCCCCTTATATCCTTACATATTTTCATGTCCGCGTCTCTTTAAGTATTAAATTAGTTTCTAAAACAAATAAATATGGATAATATGATGGATCCAATTTTGTAAAATTATCAGTAGACTCATCTAAATTCCATTCTCTCGATCTGCATACTTTGAAATGTTGCCAGCTCGGTGCCGAAATGGCAGTATACTTAGAACCAAGTGGCAGCCACTTGGCTCTAAGTTTGCTCCCGCCTTGGTGCCGATCTGGCAACATTTCAAAGTGTGCCGATCGGATCTGATGAAAATTTTAAAATTTTATATTTATGCTTAACTTTTTTCAATGATTTCCTAATTTCCCTTTGTTAATATTATTTATTTAAATTTTTTTAAATACCAACTGAGCATCGACCAAACGCCGACCATAGCTCAGTTGATTTGCTCAGTTTTTTGTACTGAAAATTTGACAGTGTTAGTGAATTTTTTCAAAAATTTGAGAAAAATAACTGCCATTTTTCTTATATGAAGACATATATAAATATTGATACCTCCTAAGAAAATTTCCTTACTCCATAATTTCTATTAAAAATCCCCAAAACGATATTATTTTATATCACACATATGAGACCACCATAAATGCTCATATAAATGGGAAATACTCTCTAATATCTCTCTCGCAACTCATATGAATAAATGAAACCGTAATAATAGTAAGTAAGTATAAGTAAATGAAAATATGAAGTACACGAAAAAGAAAAATGGCAAAGTCGGCAAATAAATAACAGTCATCATAACGTTTAGCCAATTATAATGCTTCTTTTTCTTCCTTTTTGGTATTAATAAAAAAGCTATAAATTTAATTACATCTTGCATGGAATGTATATATGGAATGAAAGAAGGCAGCACGAAGAATCTCATAATAACGCTTTCGATGGAAAATTATGAGCATGAAGCGTGTGGGACGGTGTTTTATCGTTAATTTTCCTCTTCTAGATGTTCATGTGCTATATGCTGTATGTATGTATGTACGTATGAAAATTAAGTGAGTTCTTCATCTTAAAATAAATTGTTATAAGGAGTAAAAATGAAAGGAAGGAACTGAACAATATAAATGAAATATAAAACGAAGAAGATTTTTAATTACATTTTTTGACTATAAATAATAATTAAAGCATACTTTTGTTGCTAATACTTTTAGTTTGTTCTTTTCCATCTTAATTTACCATCCTATAATTTCTTTTTTTTTGAGGGGAACGTACGATGACTGTGAATGAGATGTGAATAAACTAATGCAAGACGGCAGCAGTTCTCATCGCATATTGTCGAGCAGAGAAAATTTTTCGCTTTGATTTTTCTTTGCTGTAGTTTCTTTTGATCGGTTTATCAGGTTGGGTGGTGTGAATTAGGCTTTCTCGATTTCCCGGTACCGGGTTTTTCGGGACCAAAATCAAAAAATTAAAACTGTTGTATTGTGAACGATTTACGTTTTTTGAAAAAAATTTTAAATTTAATTTGTTTAGTATTAAGATTATAATCATTTATACACAAAAAAATTGAAAAATCTTTCATTAATGCTCAAGATATTTAAGTTTTAATTTTGGTCCCGGTCCCGGAAATTTTCCAAAACCGGGATTTCGAGAAAGCCTAGTGTGAATGTTGATGGAATAGAGATGAAAAATTTTAAGGAAAGATACTTGGATTAATGGTAATAAGTAAGTAAGAATAAAGGCCAAAATATTGTTGTTTTTCCAGATTTTCTTAAGAAAATTTCAAGAAATCTTAAATGTTGAAAAACTTAGGACGTTACACAAAAAACGACTTTTAGGAACCCCCCCCCCTCCCTCAACCATGTAACGTTTTTTTTGTATAAAAAATATTTGATGTATGGTTTGTTATAAAATCTTGGAGCCCCCTCCTCCCTAAAAAGCGAACGTACTAAGTGAACGACTCCTATGGAAATTAAATGTTATACCATCAAATTTTAGATTTTATTAAAAACTCTTCAAATTTAAATAAAACTTATTAAAAAATCTCCATAAATCTAAAAGATACCCTCAACAAGTCCCTAAATACTGTTCCCCAAATTGTCATACCCATATGAAAAAAAAATTCAAATTAAATCATCTAGTCGTTTATGAATGAGTAATATGAAAAGTAGCTCGCAAAGTTGTGATGGATATAACAATAAGAATAACAACAACAATAACTAAAAAGACTCTTCCCTCCATCCCATTAGCATGCATTTAAAGACAATGCATAGAGCTCAGAAGCTTTTATAAACTTCACATTAAATGAATGATATATCTTTTAAATATAAGAGAAACTTCAAAAAAGAAAATTAAAAGAAAAGTTTTTTTTATTCTTTTTCTTACGTTCTTTGAGGAATAAGAAGAAAATGCACATGTGCGCGGTTCTGTGATGATGATGAGAAGGAAAAAAAAATTGCATGAAAGCATATTAACGTATGCTTAAGACTTCTTTATATTCTGATGATGTATTTTAATTTACAATGATGTTTTTCATGAATTTTCTTTCACATTTAATGCTCTTTATTATGCGGAGTTCTTTTTGTTCTTTTGGTAAATAGTTTTTCTGTTCTAAGAACTTTTCTAAAGTTTTCAAAGCAGTTTAAGTTTTTTAAAATTTTTAACAAAATTGAAATATGAATCATTGTAATTTGAGCAAAAATATTATTTATTGAATTATTCAATTAATTATGGTAATACAACGTCAAGCATGATGGACGAAATTTACAATAGCAAATATCCGGACACAACTTTGCCTCTGATTTAATGGATTTGGGAAAAAATAAATCTTAATTTTCTTAAAATTTTAATCAAAATTTATTTTCCGAGTTATAAAATCCTCAAGTGGTTAAATTCTAAACCGATGGAAATTACGATTACGACTAAATTTCATCAATCAAAGTGTAATTTATGTAATTGACTGTCATGGATTGAATTATTATTGTAACGGTTTCTTAACGGCTATATTTGAATTTAAATCGGACTTTGGAAACTGGATTTTTAGTCGAATAAAGTGTGTTTAAGTAAGAAGACCAAACATAAACTTATTTATTATTTAAGCGAGATTAAGATCTGTATAGGACATTACATTGACTTACCAATAATTATCTAAAAATTGTCTTAAAATCAACTCTTTACCAATTAATTCTAAAAATTGTCTAAAAACACATCGAAATCTGAACTCTTTCCAAAAACATCCATGCCAGCATCTCAAGAAAACTCTTCAGAAAAAAAAGACTAAAATAATAGCAGAGCATCTAATGAAATAATCCTATCTTCATGTATATTAAACTACTCATAAATAATAATTCGTGCTTCTTCCTCCCTGCTACATTTTCAAGCTACAAAAAAAGAAAGTAGCATATAAATAAAAACTAAGGGTTCTCATATACGATATTAGTTATGAATATGGAAAGATATTAAGAATCTTAAACAACTTTGGGTCTCTCATATCTTATTAGTAAGCAGCATAACACAGAATGCTATTAAAAATGTCTTAAGGTTCATCATGAGAACTGAGATTGCTACAACAAATACCAAAAAGGCTGATTATGGCTATTTCATAATAATATTTTATTAAATGTGTCAATTAATACAGGATAATAATAGAAAGTTATGATGATGATGATAATGATACGGAGATTGCTGTTGAGGGTTGGAGGGAAAATGTGATTTTGTGTATTGAAGTGGACAATGAGATGTGGTATGTGGTGTGTGTCTATAATACTTTTTATGTATCTTCATAAGAAACTATGTGAAGATTATGAAGAATTTTAATTGCCTTGGCCATCATCAACCCCTCTGTATATTATTTCAGTTTATCAGTGTGATGCTGCATGCTAGAAAGCCCTAATCAGATCATAAATCAATTAATTTTAAGTAAGAAAAAGTTTTCTTTATTCCTTAAATTTTTTGAAAGATTTTTCCTTTTTGGATAAGAAGCAGTTAGCAGTGGAAGAAATTTGCATGTTTTAAGGACGGTTGGGGTGGAACTTTTAGCTCACGAAAAAAATTTCTTATTTCAGCTATAAATCAAATTCATTAATCACCAAATAATGCTAAATATATGCCACGTATATACATCATGTAAGTACAACAACAACCGTTATAAGCTATTAATAAATTATGCGAGTAAATGGCAATTAAAAAAATTATAGGAGCAAGAAGATATCATCCTTAAATATAATATTTCTTAATTTATGTTTTCTTAATGGCTTTTCATTATTACTTGCGTGAGAAGAAGCACCAATAGAAATTTTCTTCTTGGAGATGATGAGAATTTTTTTGAGGTTAGGTTTTGGAGTTTTTTTTGGAATAAAAATTAAAAATTTGGAGCTGGTTTCGATTTTTCCAAAAACTCTTACCTTATATAAAATTTTTGGATTAATAAAAATTTTAAATTTTTGAACTTTACTTATGAAAAATATGAACCCCCCCCAAAAAAATTTGCTGACTACATCTCTGAATCAAAACACCTCAAAAAATTTCCCAAAAATGCGTGAAGATTAAGTTTGTTCTCTTTCAGAATGTAAAACAACAGTACCAAGAAAAAGAACTGACAGAAAATTACGATGGGGGCAAAAACATCCAACAAGAAATACACACGAGTGTAGAATGAGAAATCTTTGACTTTGAATTTATTATTATCTTAATTTATGTGCACACGGCTTAGAAAAAAAGTACATAAATTATAAAAGTATTTTTCAGGGCACACGCGGAGACAAGCAGTAAGAAAAATAAAAAAAACGATAATGAATTATCAATGTTTTTAACACAGCAAAGAAGTAACCCTTTCACGTTAAAGAATTGAGTGTGGTGCGTGTAATCAGATTCAGATGTAAATTTTTGTACAGGAAATTATTGATACGCTGCCGTAAATTCCTTCGGTAAATATACAAAATAATAATTATTTGTAAAATAAGCATACAAGCACAAAAATTTCCTTCTTGTTGGCTTAAGGCACAATAACACCACGTGCGTTGCGTAGCTGCGGAAAAATAGCAAAGAAAATAAAAATTCTTAAGACTTATCATGTAATTAAAAATAATTATTTATTGCCATCTCAATTGAAGCGTAAAAGTTAAAATTTTTCCATTTTTATGCTTCTCAAAATTGGAAATGGAAATGGAAGCATGTGTGCAAAATTTCCCACATATTACTCTAAATATGAATTACACACATTCAGCAATAAAAAAAAATGATAATACTCTTGAGAATAATTAAAAATCAGTTATGAGTGTGAAATTTTT
This sequence comes from Chironomus striatipennis, assembly GCA_026123125.1. NCBI lineage: Eukaryota > Metazoa > Arthropoda > Insecta > Diptera > Chironomidae > Chironomus > Chironomus striatipennis. The sequence continues at coordinate 49,101,195 of CM047392.1, read as the reverse complement.
TTTCTTCTTCATTTTATGTTGCTTGCCTGCTTGAGGGTTGTAATTGCTTTTATGAAGTGTAAAATTTACTGATTGTGGCACATTCTGTGTGCACTCAGGAAAAAAAATCTAAAATTCCAATTTTAGATTTCAAAATACTGAAATCTAACAGAAAATTTTATAATCTAATATAAAAATTTTAAAATAAAATATTTTCTATTGAATTTAAAAATAAAATTTTAAAAATTTAAAATTGCGATTTTAGAAATCTAAAATCCGAAGTTTTAGATTTACATTTTAAAATTTAATATTTGATTTTAATATAAAATTTTAGAACTGAAAATTTTTTGTATTCTAAAAGAAAAATTTTAGAATTTAATATAAAACTTTTTGATTTTTGAAAACAAAACTTCGCAGAAATGACTCAAGCAAAACAATAATTCGCAGAAATCACTCCATTAAGTATATAAAAAGTTTCCATACAAACTTAAGATATTTATAAAAATATCTTCAATAAGTTTTAGTGGTGATGAATTGCTTTATTTCATCATGTAACTAATACTTTCAGTTTTTCTTAATCATTTCTTCTTAAAATTAACTATTCAATTAAAAAATTAAAAATTAAATTTAAGAATTCTAAAATATTTCATTTAGATTCTAAAATTTTTATTTTTGTTTTAAAAATTTAAAATAAATATTTTAGATTTTAAAATAAAAATTTTTGAATTTTTCAAAGTTAAAATTTAAAACAAAATTTTAGATTTTAAAATTTTCTTTTTGAAAATTTAAAAGTTTCACTTTTAAAAATCTAAAATTTTCCTTGGGGTTCTATATCTAACATTTTCTGTTAGATTTTTCCATACAAATCTAAAATTGAATTTTAGTTTTTTTCCTGAGTGTGGGTTTGTAGAAGTTGAAATTGATATTTATATTTATTTGAAGATTTTAGAGAAGAGTTAATGCTAATTGGGTCATTAGATTTAATTATTAGGAAAACGTTTTAGTTTACTTACTGTTATTGTCTTGGGAGTTTTGTTTTGACAACTTTGATTTAGGTTGAATTGGAGTAAATATGGTGGAATTTTTGTTGGGTATTGGGAGGAGTTTGAATTTTTTTTAAATCAGATGAATTTATTTTTTTAAAATAAATAAAATAAAGAAATTGGGAATTTAAAAAAGAAAGAATATTGTTTTTTTTAATTTTTTAATAAGTTCAATAAATTTTAGTATTTTATTTTAATCAGTGTTGTCCATCCTTTTCACCAGCCACGGTACACTTTTTGAAAAAGCCTATTTTTGTGATTTTTAAAATTGTTCCACGGCACCCTTAGCCATGCTCTATGACTAGGGCACTTGTATGCCATGACATAAACTGATTTAATTTTTTTAAAATGGTTTATTTCTTAATTTAAAATTCGATTAAAAGTTCTAAATTGTTTTGAATAGCATTTATATAATCCTATTTTGTTATTCCTATTTTCCTATTTTAAAAATTCAAGAAGAAAACAGTAAGGTTAAATCAAATTTTCCTTTAAAAAAATTACAGTGAATCCTGTAAAACAACAGAAACAAGCAAGTCAAGCAAAAAAAAAAAAAATTAAAATAAAACAAAATTTATGAGCAACAACACAGCGAAAGTTGATTTATAATTTTTCATATAAGAATGAGAATGAGAACAAAATCTAGCAAGGAAAAAAAAGAATGTAATAAAATCATAATAACAGCAGAAAGCATAAATGTTATCAGTCATGATTTAAAAGTTTTAAGATAAAGTAAAAATGAAATGATCTAAGATCTTCTCTGATGGTGTGTATATGAGGCAATGTAAGAAGCGAAAAGAAGTAGAATATATTGGGCCTCATATGGAGACTTATAGCAACAGCAGTAGCGTCAATAATAGAAATAGCAGCATTTCACATTCCTTGCGGTTTAAACAATATTATGTGCGGCATGACGTATAAGCATTTATATACCTTTTAGCGGTAATGTACAGCAAGAAAAGAATTTAACAAGGAATATTAAAAATAAATGTATGAGCTTGTGTATGTATATGAAGCACAAGAAATAAGTAAGAGACTTCTAACTTATCTAATGATAAATAAATCATTCTTAATTCTCTGTTTTTTTTTTTCTTCTCTAACCAAACGGCATAAATAAATTTTTATACACATTTGGGTGAGGTGATTTCCTTGCTGAGTTTAATATTATGTGTAATTCATGTGGTGGTTGGAAATGAAGAAAAATTCCGAGAAAATTTCTAAGTAAATCCTTTAAATGAATTATATTTATTTTAAATTAAATGAGGAAAAATTTAGGCGAAATTGATGCTTACCAAAAGGACCTAAAATGTAGGTTTCATGAACTTTTTACAGACTAAAATCTCCATTTTTTTCAAAAATAGGTCTTTTGGTCATTTTAAAATTCTATTGCGGAACACCTGGTAATTTTTTGTGAAGCGCTTAGGGGCCGTTCACTTAGTACGCCACGCAAAAAATCGACATTTTCGATCCCCCTTCTCTCACCCTTTTTGTTACGTTTTATATGTAATTTTTTTTCTTTTGTTTAACCTGTTACAAAATTCTAGACCCTCCATCCCCCAAAAATGCGAACGTACTTAGTGAATGGCTGATTAAGTGTCGCGGAGCAAAGTTTGCACACCACTGGTTTAGGATCATACTGGCCAATTTAGTTAGCAACTTTGTTTAATTTCAGATAAAATCTTTGTTTTAATGATAACGATAATTTATAGCAGCGCGTTTTTTAATGCGACACCTACCAAAAATTAGTTATTCACAGCTAATAACGATTTAGCAACTAAATCTACTTAAGACACTTGAAAGTGATAAAATTCGTGAATTATTGATGTTTTTATTTTATCATGAGAGATGTGAATTTTAAATTTACTTTATTTATGCTAAGATGCATTTAAAAGGAACAACAAGAGCTTTTCAAATGTTTGAGTCAAAAATATTAAATCTCTTTTATGGATTCTATAAATTCAGAAAAGTATTAATTTACATAAATAACATTTACTATTGATTAAAGTGTATGATTTAGCTTCCTTTTTCAAAACAAGTTTCCAAAAATGCGCTAAAAAATACTTCAATATTTAACAATTTTTCACCACATACTTCAAGCTAATCACCTGCATTAAACAATAGCTTTTGACATATTTCTGTTTTAAAGATCAAATATTAGGTTGTTTGACCGTTGACAAGTCCATTATGAAAAAAATTTTCCCATCAAATTTTTTTTGCAGTGTTTTTTTCAGTTCTCATTCTTAAACACCTGAAAAAACTAAGGAAGGAAAGAAAAAATGCAACCAGGAAAAAATAGCAGAAAAATTCTAGAAAAATATTGAAGGGTTGTTTGTAACAAAAACGTAGGAAAGGAAAACAAGGGATGAACGGAATTTATGATGAGAAACAACGATGTGGACGAGGTGTAAACGGACGAAATACTTAACTTTAAATTTCCTGTAAATAAGAATTCTTCCTCATCTCCTCTTCACCGTCCTTCAACTTGTTGAGCCTTTTTTTTTTGTTGCTATCCAAAATCATCGCCTTTTGCCTTCTCTTTTCTCTTCTTTTTCAAGTGCAATTTATCTTAGACCTGCCAGATCAGATAACCACAGCCACGCATTTAAGTGTGTCGAGAATGTAGCCAGAATTACTTTCATACCTTTCTCTTTCAATGAAATTATTATCTTGACTTTATTAAGAGCATTACGACTTATGGAAATTTCATTCTTACGGCATTTTTTTTTTTCAATTTAGCTTCAGCGCTTCTGACTTCAACTTGATAAACTCTTAAGATTTATGGGAATTTTGTTTCATGAAATTTCTTTTCTCTTCCTTCATTCGTACTTAATGCGCACACATTCAGATATATATTTTATTATACATTTTTTTTTCTTCCTTCTCTCCTTTCTTTCATTGCTGATGCAAATTATGAAAAGTATTAAGATTTTTCTACATTAACAGGATAACATTTTATGATTTATTGGCCCTAATTCCTTACACATACACTCTCTCATCTCTTTCTTATTTTTTTTCTTTATTATAATATTTTTTTCTTGTGAATATTTATTAAGAGTGAGAGGAATTTTCACCTTTCATGCTGCGCTTCTGCTTCATCACTTTTTCATCGTCGTCAGATTTCTTTTTGATAAATTTAAGAATTTTCTTTTCTACTTCATTTTTTTTTCATCCCCCCAACCAATGAGTTGGGAGTTGCTTTCATTTATTTATTGTGATAGAATGAATTATTATTTTTTCATATTTAGCGCATATTTTAAATCCTAATAATTCTCTTGATGCAAGGGGTGGTGAATTTGGAGAAAAGTTTTTAATTTGAAGTTTTTTTTAACTTTAATTCTTGATTTAAAATTTCAATACAGAAGCGGTCAGTCTTTTATATCTAAAGGTTTATTTTTCAACTTTGATTTTTTAAGTATTGAAATTAATTAGTTCCTATTTAAAATTCTATTTCTTAAATCTTAAGAAAAAATTTTTTTGGCAACTCTGGTTTACTCAATAAAAAATTTACAGTTCAATTTTTATGATAAGAAATTTGATGAAAAAATCTAAGCCAAATTTTTTAACATTTTAATAAAAATTCACCATCTAAAAATACTCATTCACTGAAAAAATTAAATCTCCAAACCTAAAAAACACGTCAAAATAAAAAATAATCAGGAAAACTCATTGAATAAATAAAAAAATACTCAAAGTGTGAAAACGATGACATTTGTATGGGAATTAACATTAGCTGTGATGTTGTCATTAATATCTTCCTTACTTAGCGTCACATAGAGGGTACAGAGGCATAAACACCTCCTTAACATAACGACAGTGATAAAAAAATAAGAAAGAAGTACACAAAAATGATGAGCGATTTTTAAGGAACAAATGTAAATTTTCTTTCCAGTCATTATTCATTTAAATGAAGTAAGGATTTTCTGTGATTTTTTTTAACAATGAGAAAAATTTGAAATTAGAATGAGAATGAATTTCTATGTGATTCTTAATCTGTGTGACGACTTTTGATTCCTTCTATATATCTATTGTATTTGGCTTAACTCAATGTTTTGTTGTGGAAAAAATTATATATTTTGATTTTTTAATTCAGTGACATCCTTATAAGAGTTTGTTTGAAAGTTTACATTTTGTCTGTTTGTTTGGCAGTAAAAAGTTATTTTTTGATTTTTTTTGCTTTTCTGCTTTTCATGCTAAATTTAGTTCCAATTAAGCTAAAAATTAAAGGAGGTCTCATTGCAGGAGGGATCAAAGGGGGTGTGCACCCCCTTTCAAAAAAAATCCTTAATTTTGATTTTGCTAAGATTTTTGAGGGAAAAAAAACATTTGGACCCTGTTAAATTTTTTTCTTCCATACAAAAAAAAAAAAAAAAAAAAATTGGACCAACATAGAAAAAATTTCTAGCTTGCCCCTGACTCACAACTAAATTTGCATCAGAACAAAGCTAAATGAAAATTCACATTATATGTCCCATAACATGCGCTTTAGTCCCATACATACACCAAGAATACATTCTCATCCCTTCCCTCATGTATCTTCTCAACAGAATAAAATTTATACTTCAAATAATGTAAAGTATTTATTTCATGAATGTTTCAACGACTTATTTACGAATTGTGAAAAAAAAATTTTTATTCATTCACATTGTTTGCGGTTCAAGTGATTCTTGTTGCCACAATTTCACCCATATCCACCCTTCCATTCACATTCACATTCAGACTCAATCCTCTCTCCGGAAAGAAGAAAATTAAGAAGATCTTTTTATCATCAACATCATCATCATGTGTGTCATGTATGTATATTTCTTTCATGCCATTTATGTATAGAGTTGATAACTTTTCACATTATAATTTGTATTAAGGCATATATACAGTACAGACGCAACCAATTTCAATCTTAAATCTTTATGCGAAAACAAATGGAGAGATTATGTTGAATGGAAGGGAAGAAGATTTTTTAAATTTTATATTTTATGAGTCTGAAAAGGATTTGAAGAAAATTGAAGATTTTGTCTTCCATTCTGATGAATGTTGCATTTTGAAGGATTAAAAAAATATTTCTTGAAATTTTTTAAAGGAATTAAAATAATTTTAATTTTTTTCTGTGATTCACGAAGTGCAAACTGTTTGGAGGGTGGAAATGGAAAGACATTTAACCCCTTTTCGGTAATTTTTATCTGTAAATACATTCATTTGAATCTTTTATATTCTTTTCTTTGTTTTTATTAGATTTTCGTGATAGGGATTATGTGTATTGTGTGGATTATGTTTCTTTTTGTTTTATTTGAAATGGGATTTAGAAGAATTTTCAACGGTTTGAATTTGAATTTAAAATAAATGGACTTGAAATTTATTTTAAAAAATCTAGCTGGAATTATTTTAAATAATTGTAAAATAAATTAATTTATTAAGGATGGCTGAAAATTTAAAGAAAAATTCAAAAAATTGAAAATTGAAATCATTGAAATTTTTAATTTTATTTTTTTTCCTTCATATGAAGATTTTACAATGTTCTTTCTCTAATTTTAATCAATATTCAATAGTTCTATTCATTATGATTTATTTACTTTTAATAATTAATATTTAAATGTCTATCATTATTTATAATTCATTTTTCATTAATTTATCAATAATTATTAATATAATTTATAGCATATTTTGTAGTTGATTCTTGTGATGAACTAAGCGGAATTAAATCTATTTATTCTATATTTATAGTTTTATTAAAAATGTCACTAAAATCTTTCATTCAATTTCCAATAAAATCGGTATTTGATACCATCAAAGAAATATGCCAAAAATTTAATTCAATTCTGCAATTTTTGCCTCATTTTTTCATTTTTTTATACAAAATCCATTTTTTATTTCATTTTGAATTATTTGAATATCTCATGAATATCGTTTTAAGTGAATTACAAATATTTGCTGGATCCTCTTGAAAAAATTTTTTTGTGGATTTTTTTACATTTGTTGAGAGTTTTTAACTTTTATTTTAACTTATTGAACAAAAAATTAATTTAATTGATTAATTAATTAATTAATTAATATAGCCTTTGTTGTAGTTGTTGCTTGTAAAATTTACATTTAATCAGTTTTTATTTCATATTTTTAGCCTTTTTATGATTTCTTGTGGAAATTTTAATGATGAAAATTAAATTGGGATGGAAATATTTCATTTGAAATTTTGAAAATTTTTTGAGAAGATTTGCGATTGAAATTTTTGTTTTGAACCTAGAAACATACGGTTTAATCAAAATCGAGGGTTTAATGTGAGTACCAATAATGTGCTATTTTTCTCGCTCAGTTAAATTCCTTAAAATTCTTTAAAAAAATGACGTCCAAAGGGGTTGTGGTTGAGGTTGAAAACAACAGAGTTTTGGAAAAATTACCGTTACACTAGGACGTCATCTATGAACGACCGCATTGAAAAAAATATTCAGTGAATTTCGAAGAAAAACTTCATCACTAAAATTTCCATTCTTGACTAAATTATTAGAAATTTTAATCAACTTTTCATTCTTCAATTCATTTTTCTTAAGTTTTTCATTGCAGAAAAATCTTTGGCATGAAACATCATCGCTATAAATTTTATTTTAATTTAAATTAAAAAATATTTTTTAAGCATTTTTAAATATTTTATTTATGATTTTTTTTCATCTTAAAATTGAGCAAAAGTGGAGTTACTAGTTCTACTCTATCGCTCCTAAAAAGGAATAAGTGTCTGTTGTGTTCTCATAAATTACTTTTTATCATAATTTTTTCGATGTCTACATCTAAGTTTTTTATTTTATTAATTATAGTTTAGGAATAAAATATCAATTCTAATTTTTAATTATTGATAATTATTATATTTTTTTTTATTATTCGATATGCATTTCAACTAATTAATTAATTAATTTACGTTTACATGACCAGAACATTTTTTTTTTGTGAATTTCAATTTTTTTAAATTTTTTTTTCTCTTAATTATATTTTATTTATTGTGGAGTGCTCTTTTGAAATTTTATTTTTTTTTTGTAATATTAATTTATTAATTTTTAAGGTGGGCAAATGTATTTTATTATTTACAAAATTTGCATGTTTGGAGTGAGAAAATTGTGAATTTTGATAGTTTTTGAAATTTTTTGAAAATTTTTCAATCAAACTTTTAAATCAAATCACAAATTTCTCTATCCAATTAAACTTAACTAATGGCGAAGTAAATCTGCATGAAAAGTGTTTTTTACAATTTTTAAATTTGCATTGTTTTGTGATGAATAATTTTTTCAATTTCAAATCTGAAGTTTTAAGTAGAATTTGAAGTTATTTGAGGATGAAATTAATTCAAAAGTTAAATTTTTTTAAAAAATTAAATTCAGAATTTAGATTTTCTTACAAATTTTTAAACTTTTGAAAAATTGAAAAGTTTCAAATTCAAAAATTTAATTTTTAGTAATTGAAAAAAAAAAATCAATTTTTTATACATTTGTTATAAGTCAAAATTATTCATCATCATTAAGATATAAAACTCAACGTGATAAAAAACAGAAAAAAGCTATAAAAAACTAAAAATCAACTGAGGTGTCAAAAACTAAAAACTTTTGAACAAAAAAATTCAGTGTGAACATCTTAATAACCTAAATCACCCACAATGTACTGTGTAGTAGTCATAGTATAATTACTTTTAATACGTATAAAAAGAATTGAACAATTAAAAATAATTCAATTTCAATCAATTATTTTTTTTTCTTTTATCATCCATCAGCATCGCATCCTTATTCATGTCTAGTTGTCAATTCATAGTGCATGCCGGAAGCAAAATCTTCATAATTTCATGGAGTTTCGCTGTCATACTTTTGCTTTGGCTGATAAAATTGATTGAAATTATTCATTAAATATTATTCGCGATCAGAGTTACTATGGAATGGATTAAGACCAGACAATTGCGATGGTGAGTCATAAAGTGACATTTTCAAGCGTTTACATTTTGCACGACGATTTTTGAACCAAAATTGCACATTTTTACTCTCGAGACGTGGAAACTTTTGCCTGTTGAATTAGAGGAACAGAAAATCACTCAATTAATGAACAATAATTAATCAATTTAACAAATTTTATGTCCTTCCTTACCTATATGGCATCCGGTTTAAATCTTCTGTATATTTCAGAATCAAATTATGTGATGGATGTGTATTCATCGAGAACCATTGTTCCAATTTAGGAACTTCCGTTACGGGATCAATAAAGGTTCTATTGCGTTTACGTCTTTCATCGTTGCTATTGAATGAGTTTGATAAATTTAAGCCTGATGCATTCAATGAAGGACTTTGTCCATGCATTGATTGGTGAGCATTTTGCATAGCTGGAATGTAATGACTCATGTACATAATTGAATGTGCTGAAAACATTGAGTTTGGATTCATCATTGGCAATAATAAATCACGTTTTGAGTCCAACGGTGATGGTGAACGATATTCATCCATTTGTGACATTTCCGGGTCATCAATATCCAAATCTTCTGATGGCGATGGTGAACGTGGTTGCGGTGAGTTTGAACTATGATCAATTGAATTATTTGATTTAACAGAATCATCATTGTTGTTGTTGCTGTTCGCTTTATTGCTAAAATTTTGAACATTTTCATTTCCATTGTCATTTCCACCTCCTACAACGCCACTAATTTCCAATCGATTGCTGTTGCTATGTTTTGTCTCATCCTCATCGTCGCCACTATTTGCTTTCCTCAATGGACTCATTGTCTTTTCATCTTCTAATTTAATTCTCGTCTCACATTCAATATGTGGTGGTGATGACGATGAACGATGTCTCTCGTGTACGGTCAATTGTAATGGAAGTTGTGGTGACATTGGACGATCATCATCGTCCATGTCATCGGAATGTTGTGAAATATTATCAATATCTTCGGATGGTGCACTTGGCGAGCTCTTCATGTAATCTGGATGTTGTGGCATCATTAAGCCTGTTGGTGTATTATAGCCATTACTCAAATTATGAACACTTCCACGATTTTCAGCTCGCTTTTGTGCTGCACGGGCATTTTTGAACCAATAAACGACATTATTGACATCAAGTGGCTTTCGACCGCGTCGTGACTCAAGTGAATTTAATTGTACAACATATGCTTGGATTTGTTGACGTGACGGGTGTGGATTCTCTTGGAACCAACGTTGTAATTTTGGTAATTCCATTTCTGGATCAAAACTTGTTCTCATTCGTGTCTTTTGATTTGGATATTGAGAATGTACGGTTTGTAATGCTGGATGGACCATCATACCAGGATGAGTTGGATGATGATTTTCAATCAACGATTCTCTCGATTGCTGTAAGTTGTGAAGATTTGGTGCTGCAAAATCCAATTCAGCTGATTGTGGATTAATGAATGGCAAAATTTTATGTGCAATTGGATTAGCTTGTGGAGTCAGTTGACTTGCCCACCATTGATCAAATTTCCTTCGAATCTCATCAGAAATTTCAGGAAATGGGAAATTATTTTGCAATGGACTGCGACATATCTGTGATAATGTAATCTGTGAAGTAATCAAGAAGAAAAATAAATATTTTAAAAAAATTTCTTCATCATCTTAAATCTTGAGATAAAAATAATAAGAATCTTGTTTAATGACGATGATGAGCTGATAAGCTAGAAAATGTGTTGCAATTAAGATGAAAATAAAAGCAGACAAAGTATTAAGTAGGTTCGTTGATTATGTTAAAGATAACGAAGATAACGACAAAAATTTTATTTTTTCTGTGTCATGAAAACAAAAAAAAAGTTGTTGACGAGGCTAACAACATGTTGTACACGAGAATGCTTTAAAAAAATTTCATCAGTTCTAAGTACAAAATAAATTAATTACTGTAACTTTTTATTTCATTTTTCGGTTATTCGACATGAAAGATAAAGAAAGGAAAACACGATTTTTTTTATGTACATGGCTTTCATTTCGTTTTATCTTAATTTCTATTGCTTTTATTTGATATGAAATTATAGGTGGGGATGATTAGTTATGATGTATATAAGCTTTTTCAAAATAAAGTAAAAAAAAAATTTAAAAAAAAAGTTTATTTAGGTTTTAATAAAATTAAATTTTTTTAAAAAAAATGTAATGATAAAAACAGAATTTGATTTAAAAAAAAATTAGAATTTAGTTTTTTTTTTTTTTCTTTAGAATTGTAAATTTTTCGATTTTTTTTTAGAAATTTGAATTTTTGGATTTTTAAAATTTTAAATTTTTTATTAGAATTTTGAATTTTTTTGAAAATTTCTGATTTTTTTTTTAAATAATTTTTAAATATTTTATTTTTTTTAAATTAAATCTTTTTAAAAAATTTTGATTTTTGTTTTAAAATTTTTAATTTTTTCAAAACTCATTAACAATCCCCACAAAACGTGTTAACACAATAAAATCTAATTTTTATTCTACTAAAAGCTTATTTTTCGGGGTATTTCGTAAGAAAATTTTCACTATAATAAAAGTGAATCACGGGTTTTAATTGTTTGATATCTACATAAGATGTTTAATTAAGCTTTATTAGAGCATGACTAAAAATAGTATTACACTTAAGTGTTTCTCAAATATGAATATAGGGTACCAATTGCGATAAAAAATAGATATAAGTCTGGATTTGACTCGTTTAAATATTATAATAATCAGAATTTCGCAATAACTAGCTTATTCCTGATTTTACCAAATCTCATCACTTTTTCAAAAAATTTCAATTTCCAATAAATAATATCTCAACAAAACCACTACAATCACAGATAAAAATCTCTTGTTTATCGCAAACATAAAAAATAAAATCAGATAAATTAATTTCAATTAAATTGACATAAAAAAATCCACCTCTTCACATTCTTTTCAATCGCTTGAGGTTGTTTTTTTCTCTCTCTGTATCTATAATATTTTTTTTAAACTTTATTTTTACCCGACATATTATACACACATAGCACTTGAGTATCAATCTTTATTAAATATTTATTTTATTAATTTATCGATTATGCAGTGACTTCGTCAGAAGTACAGCTTGCTTGTGACTGTCTTAGTCGATATATGAGTATCATGGAAAGTTTCAATTAATTGAAGTATTATGTCTCATTGATTTTGATCGCGTATAATGTTTGATTTGCGATTTATTGGAGTTGGATTGTTCAATTTGTGGGTTTTTTGATATTGATAAATTATTTACTAGGAAGTGTGGGGTGTAGATGATGACTGTATGGGAAATTGTTGTGATTATTGCAGAGTTGCAATACTGGCGGCCTACATTTGCCAGCATAGAGAAAAACCATTCAAATTATCAAAAAATTGTAAGGTTTTTCTTTTATGCAGGCAATACAGGCCGCCTGCATTGCAAAACTGGATTATTGCTTAGATTTTCAATTGAATTTGGTTTTGAATGGTTCATCTTTTTCAAAGTTATTCTAAGGATTTGAACCTTTGATTTTTAAAAATTTGAACAATTTCATGACTTTGCTTATCAAAACCCATCAAAAATTTAAATAAAATCCAAAAAAGATTCAAAATAAATTCAAATTGACTGCTCCAAACGACTCTACAAATTTCAACCTCTCACGATATTGATCGCATTGAAGTAAATAAATAAGAAGAAGAAGTCAAGAAAAAAATAATTTAAATCGTTTAAATTGATCTGATATTGTGTCTCAATATATTAATCAAGATTTATCAAACGACAAACATGTTTGTTTAGCAATATCTTCCTACATTAATGTCACTAAAAATGAATGTATCTATGTGTGTGACTCAATTGATTATATTTCAATGGCAAAGAGTCATGTAGTAAGATTATAGCTTAGCGACATACAAAAATAAAGAGAAAAAAAGGCAGAATGCTACAAAGAAAATTATTAATAAGAATATTTAAGACTTTAAAGATTGAAGAAGCTTTCAACTATAATTATCATTAATGCCATCAAACGTATAAGACACTCTCATCATCCATCGTCTCTCTTTTCTATTGTTGTACAATTTTTTAAAATGTTTCCAATTCCATAAAGCCCTCCCCGATGTGATTTAGTCAATGTTAGAATGAGATGGAGACTCTTTTTTTTGAGGATGAAAATCTACATAAAATATCAGTTTTAGATGATGGAAAGATAGTCACGACCAAGAATGGAAAGAAGAAAAAAAAATATGTTAATGATTATGGATTAATTTAATGCTAATAATGACGAACATATTCAAAGAGACTTCTTTATTATTATCATTATTATTATGTTGAGAACTATGGATGAGAGTGAGTGAGACATTGAATGAATTAATTATGATAAATAAATCTCCTTTTCTTTTCGGCATCTCGGCCAAACTCCTTTCATTATTCTGAATCACTTTACAGATTTTCTTCTTTTTCCTTTGTTGTTTCGTATTTAAAATTATAACAAAATATTGGAAAATTTTCTTGTTCTTTGAAAATTGGGATTGAATTGTAAGTTTTGAGATTTTGAGTTGATGATGGAGATTTTGTGTTTTTTTTTTGTGTATTTTTGTTTTCTAAATTTTTAGAGATGGTTGGGAGTTAGTTTTGTGACTTTTTTGGCTTCTAAGCAAATTTAAATTCCTAAAGTCCCTCAAACTAACCCTAACCAAAAATTTTTCAAAAATCTTCGAACAATAAATTTTCCCTGCACATTAAAATTATCCCAAAAGAACCTCGCGACTCTCAGATATCAAACACAAATCGAGGATTAAAAATCATCATAAAATTTCCTCATTAAAATTCTTTTCCAAAAAAACTTCATTCGTTTCCATTTCTATCATGAAGATTAACGAAAAAATTGTAATTCCATTTTAACTTTTTAGTAAATTTTTTTAAAATTCTTCCCTAATAAAAATAGATTCAACATAAACAACAACAAATTCTCTGCCATTTTCCATGTCACCAAGAAAGTATTTTTTTTTTACTGTAAGTAAAAATTCTTTTGGGTTTAATTAAATGGAATCAGAGCTCAACATAGCAAGTGCTGTGGCATTAAGAAGAGGAAAATTTATGCGAAGCTATCCCTCCCCAGTTACAAGCTATTTATTTAAGCATAAAGAGAAGATTTTTTTTCTCTTAAAAATCTCTTTAGCCTTTGCTACTTACTTACTTTTTCCTATGATTGTTGGAGGAGTCATTTGTAAATTTTGTCTTAAATTGAGGGAGACTAAAAATCAACCAGAAATGACCCATTTTATTAAAAAAATTAAGTAAAATCTCAATCTTATTTGCAACAATTTTATAACTGACATCATTTCCAAACAAACCCCAAACAAGAATTTTTATTCTTTATTTTGGGGACAGAGCATTTTTTTTTGTGTGATTTATGGAAATTCTCATGAAAGCAGATTTTCATTTTCCATTTGTATAACTACCGCTGTATCTACTCGTAGTATTATTATTATTATTATTCTTTTCTCGACTATCTATATGTATATGTGTGCGCTTACCTCATCTAATGGACATCCACTCGATCGCAATACAGTGTGGGATTGTAGGATCAACAATTTCAACAGTTTGTCTTTTATTTCAGCCAGCTGTGTGGGTTTTGTACGTATTATTGTAATTTTTAATGTCACACTCGATGTTAATTCGCCAAGAATCTCACTGACTGATATTAATGTGTTGTCGGTGATTTTATCGAGTGGAAGTGGCTTCCAGTTTTTGATTATTATTGCTCCTATATACCGATGATGAAGAATATGAAAAATAAAGAAAGAAAGAAAGCACAAAATAAATGGAAGATTTTCATACATAAATATGATGCAATTTATATGTGATTGAGTTAATCTGATTAAGTCTTAAGATACTTTTTGTATATTGTCAGATTGTCTCTGTGCCGCCATTTGCTTCGTCATCCAGTAGCCAGGCCAATAACAATATTAATATAATAAGCATGACAAACTCACCTTTAGCTGTATTTGAAATGTCAGACGAATAACCAAGTCGTTGTAATGCGATGGTCACAATATCACAAAAGGGTGTTGCTGCTGGAATTATAATGTAACTATCCATCTCAATATTTGGTCGTCTTCGCCATGGACTGCGTGCGTCTACTTGAAATGATGCCTGTAGTGATGGCACGGATTCAACGACACAATGTAGTGGCAATGATTTTGCTGTGGAAAAAATGAGAAGATTCAAATTATTAGAATTGATTTTATTGGAGTTGAGTTATTTCATGATTTGTGGTTTGAATGGCAAAAATCTTTTGAATTTATGTATCAAAATTCTCAGAATATTGAAGGAAATTCGTAGATTTCTAATACTTATATGTAACTAAACATGTCTGTCGTATGCAACTCGGTTATTTACATTCCAATATTCACAAACGTCCACACACATGCATTCATTCATTTATTCATTCTAAATTCTCAAGCTTACGATAAAAACATTTTTTTTTAATAATTTTCCTTCTCATAATCCTACATGTTAACTCGATAATACTCTTTTATGCATGAACATTTGGCTTCTACAATAAGAATATTGTTTGACTAAATTTTTCTTGTCCATTCTCATTCTCTCTTTTCCTCTTAAAACCATCATGACGTCCTTTTAATAAATTCTTCATCAGAAGGAATAAAATAATATTTTTTTTTCTAGCCATCCCCATTCCTCTCTCCACCTTAGAAAATCCTTGATTGTCCACTTTCCTTTCCTCATTCTCATCAACTTTATAATATGTTGAAATTCATATGAAATAAAACTTTTTTATCCATGAATGTGAAAAGGAAAAAGCAAGCAGATTGTAAAACATATCGGGCTTATGCTAGCTTAAGCTCTTTTACTTATGGAGGAGAAATCTATGAATGTCCAATTTTCTATTTTCAAATTAAAAAAAAAATTTTTTATATGTTAAATTTTTCTTCTGAAATCTCTTATTGTTATTATGTTCCATACTTTTATATCTACATATTATTTAGTTTTTGGCTTGTGAGAGGATGAAGAAAAAGTCTTTTTCGCATAATAATTTTCTCTTCTGAATATTTTAACCTTTTCTTCTTCTTTTCTTTTCGACACTCTTTCATTCTTTCTGGAAAAGTGCTCAACGAAGATTGCTGACCAAATTGTTGAGTTTAAAACTATAACAATTTTGAAGATATTTTTCATAACTTTACATAAGTAAATGAGTTGTGTGGATGGGCAAAATTTGGATTTTTGTAGTCAATTTGGATTTCTTGATTTCTTGAAAATTCTAAATCTACCTCAAATCGATAAGAATTTTACAAAATTCCCACCTGCCCACCTCTACATCTATAAGATATTAATTTTTTCCTCTTCAAAAAAAAAAAACATTTAGATAACTAAGTTAGGATTGAGAAAAAAGAAGTAAAAGACGAGACAAGACAAGTCCTGTCTTGAAGTTAGTTAGTTATTTAGTCACATGAAAAAAGGGTTAAACGTCCGAAAGAGAAGAAAATCCTTAAGACCTAATAATATTGATAACAGAATGTTTCCATAAGTTTTTCTCAAACAAGAAACAAGAAACTTTTCTTCATTCCCCACAACTCATCATCATCGTCCGTTGTCCGTTCACACACAAAAATTTAAATAAAAACACACAAAAAACGAGAAAGAAAAATTGAAATTTATGCAAATCCATCACAAACTATTCTTAATTGTGTGTTATGAAAAGTGTTTTTGTGCACAAAAGTTCCGATAGAGGATTTTTTGGCATAAGTGCAGATGAAAAATTTTCCTCCTCATTCCAATGAGATGTTGGAGGCAAAAAAGGACATAAGATTTGAAATTTTATGAAAATGAAAGGATTTCTTTTCTGATGAGGTGTGAGGGTATGGGAGGTAGAAACAATGGTCAGAGGACTAAACTAGCTTTTCGATTTATTAAAATTAAAAGAAAGGATTTTTATCTTATTTTTGTGGAGGGTCGTTCGTATATGACGTGATTTAATATAATTTAAAATTTTCTATTCTAGATAGACAGTAACTTAGCAAAAAACATTCAAATTCAGCAACATCATCAACAGCACTTGCAAAAGCCAAAAAATGAGAAAATGGGAATTAAAAAAGATTTTCGAGTGCTTCAATAATTATTTTTTTTCATTCTTCATTAAAATCATTTAAAAAGCCACTCACATATGTGGATTGAATGCTTCTTCTGCTTGCTCTTTTTTCACATCGTCAATCTGATTGAGATAAGTAAAGACTCACATACACAAGTCTGCTAATTTTTTTTATACATTTTATTTTATTTTTTTGTTTCAACAGAAGCCACAGAGAGCAGCAAAAACAAGCGCAACAATCATGTGTGTACTCATGCTGACAAAAAAGAAGAAGGCAAAAAAATAATTCAGAGAGAGAATGCTAGTTTGTTGGAAAGAGAGAGAAAAGAAATAAGGCAGAAGAAGATGAAGCTTTTCACGGATGTATGCGAAAAGCTCAATGTCGCGATGTGTTGATGTTACACATTTAATCTGTTGCTCTCAAATATTTTTTGCATTTTTTTTGTTGCTGACTGTTGTCACTTTTTGTTTTAATATCTTTTTTGTGTGCTTTGTTGGATGAGTGAGTGATGATGATGAAGTTAGGGTTTTTGTGGGCTTCAAAAGGTGTGAATAAGGATGTGGATTTGAATTGAATGTAGATTTTATGAACTATGTGGAAATTTAGATTTTTGAATTTTTTAAGGAGTTGAACTTATGATCTTACAATTGAAATGGTTTTGGCTATGCAGTCTGCTTCTTATTTCATCAATTCTCAAAAGATAGAATTCTGATTGGCAAAATCACGTAAATAATCCTCAAATCTTGTATCTAAATTTTAACCCGTTAATTACTAGCGTTACATATATGTAACGCTAAATTTTTCTCAAAATTCTGACTAAATATTCATTTCTAAGAAGGAATTATTAATGATTCATCTTTGTTGCTTCCTTAAAAATCATTACCATTAGAATTTGGGTGATAATTAAGCGAATTTAAGGATTTATTAACCATTCTCGTTTGTTTTGAAAAAACTTCAAAATTTAAAGTTAAAATTTTGGCATTTTTAGGCACATTTTGTACCTTTAGAGGACAGATAAACAATATAAAGCATCTCTAACTATCAATATTAATGCTTTATAAAAGAAAAGTGAAGTTAAATACTTTAAATTAGTTCTTCAATTTGCTGTTACATATATGTAACGCTAGTAATATATGATGTCTTAGGGTGTTACATATATGTAACGCTAGTAATATATGATGTCTTAGGGTGTTACATATATGTAACAGTCCGTTTTTTGTGAACATTTTTTGAAAAGTGCTGAAAATTAATAAAAAATTAAATTATCTATAATGTGCTGCAATTGAAGTGATGTGAATTCGCAAACAATTCAATTATATTATGTTGCAAGTGTCTTTAGTGAAATATTTCTAATAAACTATCAGATTAAGTGAAAAATTTATCAAAATGAAAATTTTTGTCTTAAGAATTTTGTGTCGTGTTTAATAACGTTTTTAACTATTTTAGATGAGTTTTTGGATTAAATCAATCAATCAATCAATAAATAAACATAAAGTAATCATCGTTATAAGATTCAGAGTGCAGAAAAATGTTTTATTAGTGAATAAAATTGTGAAATGTTTTAGTGAAAAAAATTAAGAGTTTTATAGTTTAAATGCAATTTCAATTGCTTATATTAACGTTAATATCTATAGGTGATCTACAAACTGCTATCATCTAAGTTTTAAGCCACGAAAATAAACCAAATTAAGAAAAAAACGTTTTTAATATTTTTTGAAATCAAATTTTTTTGACATGTCAAATACTAGCGTTACATATATGTAACGCTATATTTTCGCTAATTCTGCATAAATCCTACACTTAATCGCTTCAAACTCTTCGCTAAACATATTTTTTTAGCATTATTTATCATATAAGTACAGTCCCGACTCCTAACAAAACTCCGTAATTAACGGGTTAATTGAGTAATAATTTTACTAAACCTCTAAATCCTTAACTTACATAAAATAATTACTCATTCACCCACAAAAAGTTCATTACTTCATTGCCTGTGCTAATATTATTACACAACAATTTATCGATCACAGTAAACAATCACATTTCACTTAAAAACTGAACGTAAAAAAAATAATCCAAGCAAACAGTAGGAAGAAAATAAAAATCGAATCAGAAAGACAGTGGAAAAAATGTCACAAAAAAAAAATAAGTAATCGGAATTGATTTTTAGCTGAAGAAGAGACACAAACTCAATTGTGGAAGTGAAAGGCTGAGGAGAATCAGAACGGAATAAATCTAAAAGTGTGTAAGTAAAGTAAGGAGAAACCTTTTAAAAACTCCTTCCATCTCACCACCACTACTCATTCCTTATTTCCTAATAATAATTCTCTTTAGGTTGAGGAGATTAAGATTTTCCACATTTCTGCTCGAATTAAGGTTAAAATTTTGTTCTTAAAATAATCCTTCTCCTACAAAAAAAAAAAAAAAAATTCATCATCAGCTAGCTTCTCTTCGATGCCTGCCATGCTGTATTCTCATCTTTTTCCGATAAAAAAATTGTTTATAAGATTTATAAGGAATGAGGTTTGTTGGGTGTATTTGAGGAGTTAAAAAACTTTTACTCGATCGCAACTAGAGCTGTTCGTCATCATCAAATGACAATTTTCTCATTAGCGCTTTAAAGTTCCTACTTTCTTTTTGTGAATAAGCAGCAAGTGTTTATGATTAAGGAAATTTTCTTTCGTCATGATAAAGTTTTTTTGGTTCAGCAAGTGATTGTTATTATCTTAAGTATGAAAGAAAAAAAACTACAAAAAAATAAACCAGAGGGCGAAGCCGTCTTTAGTCGGCTTTAGTCGGCTAAAGATGGCTTTAGCCGGCTAAAGCCGGCTAAAAAAAAGTCACGTTTTTTCTTAGCCGGCTAAAGCCGGCTAAAGACGGCTAAAGCCGACTAAAGCCGGCTAAAATCGGCTAAAGGTATGATTTTTTACTTTTGAAATGTAATGAGATTTAAAACGATGATGTAAAATGTAAAATCGTTTTTCCGATGCGTTTTTCATTTTTAATAAGAAAATCGATATGAAAATTCACTTTTCCAAGGGATTTTTCATCCCAAATAAGAAAATCAATGCGAAAATTCGCTTTTCCGATGGATTTTTCATCACAAATAAGGAAATCGATGCGAAAATTCGCTTTTCCGAGGGATTTTTCATCACAAATAAGTAAATCGATGCGAAAATTCGCTTTTCCGAGGGATTTTTCATCACAAATAAGTAAATCGATGCGAAAATTCGCTTTTCCGAGGAATTTTTCATTACAAATAAGTAAATCGATGCGAAAATTCGCTTTTCCGAGGGATTTTTCATCACAAATAAGTAAATCGATGCGAAAATTCGCTTTTCCGAGGGATTTTTCATTACAAATAAGTAAATCGATGCGAAAATTCGCTTTTTCGAGGGATTTTTCATCACAAATAAGAAAATCTATACGAAAATTCGCTTTTTTATTAAGTTTTTTATCCAAATTTTATATATTAGTCTGATTTTCAATTTATTTTTATATTATGTTAAGGAAAAAACACATTAAAAGTTTAACAAATGATAAAATGTATAATAAGATTTCATTATTTTTCATACGTGGAAAATTTTCTCTTTAGCCGACTATAGCCGGCTTTAGCCGGCTAAATATGACTTTAGCCGGCTAAAGCCGGCTAAACATTTTTTTTGAAATTTGACCGTTATTCTTTAGTCGGCTAAAAATCGATCGGCTTCGCCCTCTGAAATAAACACAACATAAGTACTTTAATGTTTGTATACGGAAGCAGGAAAGGGTAGTAAAAGTTTTTCATCATACACACGATTTGCGAGTTTTTTTTTCCATACTTTTACAAGTGGATTTCACATTATTCTCATGAACTTATTTCTTTCCTTTACATCTCATCTCATTCTCCCCCCTCCTCCCAAACTCGTCTTAACATCATCGTCATCAGTCTCTTCTCGTTTCCTTCCGATAGATTCAAGGATTTTGCTTTTAAAGGATTAGCCTTTTCCTCTTTATCCTTCAAAATCTCTTTGACAACATTCACATAAGACGAAATTTAAACAGTTTTTTTCTGATTTTTTCTTCTTCATCTTCATTCAAGCTTTTGTTATATCTAGCAGAGATTTTTTTATCCCTTTTCTGAAACTTTTAAGTCTGTTATTTGAGGATAAAGATGAGGAAGTTTGTTTGGGGTCTGGATGGTTAAGGTGATTGACTTTTTGTTTTATATTTTAGAGTTTGAAGAATTCTAGAATTTTATGTAAGTAAAATTAAATTTTCTTGAAAATGCGCTTTATTCCAACAACCTAAATTACTTCCAAACTTGACTTCATCCTTCCTATTTTTCCTTTTGTTCATTCAACTTTTCTATCATCAATTATGAAGAGAATGAGACGATGATGACGAAATAAAGTAGTCTTGGAATGAATATAATGCATGTTGGATTCCATCAATGAACTGAAATCGTTCAGTCTCAATATTTGGATGAAGACTTTAGGGGATTAAAGATTTGACTTTTTTCTCCTTTTTCTCTCTCATTTAAATCCTTTGCCATTTCCACATTGTTACTGATGTTCCTGTTGTTGCATCTGTTCTACTTTATTTTTAGCGCATTTTTGCAAAAAATGACGCTTATATTTTCACTTTGTTCGGCTGGCTGGTTCAAGGCTGGATGAGCTCTGAGATCTCAGAAACCAGACATAGTTAAGAGTTCTGTTATGATGAATTATCTTTCTACTATCGAGTTATTCCGGCATCGCTTATTAAAAAATCGTTAAACGATCTACTATTCCTGTAATCAACGATTTAACCTTAAATAAGGAAAAAAAATTGTTGAAAACCCCTCGATAAAAATTTGAATTTTTTTTGACCGTTGGAATTTAAAATTTTTTTGACCGTTATTTTTGGTCAAAATTTTTTTCTTTCTTTTTGAAAGGTTTTGTATTTATCATCAAGAAAACAGACTTTTCATGCAAAGAGCATGCTAGAAAGACGGAATTTAATGGATTCTGTTATTATTGTACAGTTTTTTTTATAAAAATTGTATTTTCTTGCAGGGTTTTTTGATGATAAAAGAAGAATTAAGGGATTTTTTAATTTAAAGCAATTTCTATTTAATCGATTTCTGATCGCTGCGACAAAAATGCGCTTAAGTCCCTCGATTAACAACACGAGGACTTTGAACATTTTTTTCTTTATCTCTCACGAATGAATATATAAAAGGGATAATTCAAGCACTTAAATATGAAATGTCAAAGAGGCTAAGAAACAATAGTGAAGCAAATTGCAAAAAGCTTATCTTAGGTACGTGCTTAAATCTTTCTCCTTTGATCATTTTGATTTTATCTCTTTATATTCTTTTTTTTTTTCATTCTGAATTGACATTTTATATGCACACAAAAAAACTGTTTTTGTCTTTTTTTGCTTTGAAGTGAATCTATATTTTAAGCATTAAAATGCGTTTTAAGAATTTTTTTTTGTTCTTTACGGATCATGTTAAGTTGAGACAATAAAGGGTAAATTGTGAATATAAAGAGGAGATATTCATTCATGTTTATGCTAGACTGGGGAATGTTACAAAAAGCAACAGGGACAGGGATGGTGTATGATGAGAATTAAGGTTAGTTTGTGAATTTCCTAGGTATAATATTTCAATAAGTTTAAGCTATCAATTTCTCAAACTATTAATTACACTAACTATTAATTAAATTTAAATTTAACAGAATTTAATAAAATTAAAAATTATTCAAGATTGCTAAAAGATCCAAAAGCTTGTTCTTGGAAAATTAAAATTTTTAAAAATTAAATTTCAAATTTTTTCAAAGATTTCACAACTGTAAAAATTATAAAGTTCCAAAAATATTCCTATCATTCTAAGAAAGTAGTCACCCCAATGTAATCTCAGCAGATTAACTGCACGATTTATCCTTCCACTCGTTCATGTAACATCCTCACATATTCTCCCTCACATGATATATATTTTACAAGACAAATATATTTTAAAGTGGAACACTTAAAAGTCCGAGAAAGCATACTGTCTATACATCGTCAGCATCATCTATCCATAAACACATATACATATTCATATTCATATGTAAATAACAGTCTCAGAGATCTTAATATTCATACATGCTGCTTATATCCAGAATCTCTTTATTAAACTCTATTCTCTTCAAAAAGAATTATGCTGCATATAAAAAAAGGGTTCAATGTTATGCAATCATAAAGAAATCTGTTTCAGCCTCATGCCTCATTGTGCAAATCTTTTTTTTTCGCAATGATTATGCAGACACGCTAAATACTTAAAATCGTTTAAAATGTTCTTAGAATTTTCATTTTATATTTTTATTTCGGTACTTCAGGAAGAAAAAATGAATTTGCGTAAAAAAATAAAATAAAATCGCATAATGAGGAAAGTAAAAGGGGTTAAATGTGTATAATAACGAATAAAGAAGAGGAGAATAAAGGATTAAGGATTTGCTCATTCTTCTTCATCTCGACTTCTTTTCAAGTACAATTTTTCATCCTCAATGACTTTGAACTCAAGACAATACATACAAGTATCGTCAAAAAAGGGAGGAATAACATAATGAATTATAGTTGAAAAATAATTTTAATAGAAAATTACAACATCAATGACTTAACCCCATTCTCAATTTTTGAGACAATAGATTGTGGAATTATTTTATTTTTAATGTCTCCTTCTGTGAGACATGGGTCAGGAGTGATGAACCTTTTGATGATGAATGTGGGAATATTTTTTGCATAGTCTGATTTAAAAATGCATCAAATTGTTTTTTTGAGATTTGAACCCATGAAGACCAGTTGATATTGAATTATCTATATTTTTATGACAAACCTAGTGATTTATTGAAGTGATCAATAAATTGTTATTATATCACACTATTTTGCGATTAGTTATTCATAATTCATCCAAAAAATCTCAAAATCCATTTTTATGGTCCATATATTGCACAAAATTTAACTTCAATTATTCCATATCTCCCTGATCCCAACTTCACCACCCCTGACTGTTAATACATTTAAATTATATTAAAAAGAGTGAAAAAACCGCGCACAGCACATTAGCAATAGCTGCAAAAATCTTTCAATATTTCATAACGCATAAAATGATATTATTAAGAATTAAATGTAAAAAAAGGGTTGTTGAGTCTCTCACTCACACATACATACACAAAAAAGCGCATATACACAAGAGTTGAGTATAAAATCGAATCAAAATCTGTCGTAAAAGAAATGGAAAGAAGTTTAAAAGGATTAAGAGGGTTGTGATGAGATTTATTCTACTGTAACTGCTAGCGACTAAAATAAAAGAGTAAAAAGATTTTTTTAAAGACACAGAAAAAATTTTTTTGCAATCATCATTTTTGATTATTAAGGAGACTTCACGCAAAAGTTTTGTGTCAAGAAATGAGTCGTCTCATGGTGTAGACGAATGGGTTATAACATGAAAATTGTAATCTCATTAAAATAGCTTTGTCATTATATTTTAATCAATAGGTATTCAAATTGCCTACTACCTACTTAAGAATGTATGTTGAAGCCTTAAGATTGTGAAATCACATGTCGTTTACAATTTAATTCATTTCCATAAGACAATAATTGTATTGACCATTTCATTTATTGTCTTAATCTCACTCAGCTCTATTTTAGTATGAATTATATTTTGATTTTGAGGACTTTTCATGTTTGTGTGCTTCTAGTATGCTTTATGAGCCTTCTCAGTATAATATGAGCTAATGTTGAAGCCATATTTATTGCGAAAATCACAAGAGGAATATTGGAAGTTGAAAATATTTTTGTGTGGCGGAATTTTAAGTAGGACAGTTTGACAAAGTACGAATGTATGGTACAATGGAATAATTGGTTGGTAATCTACCTAAATGGCAACAATCGCTAGTTCAAAGCTTATTGAAGGGAAGAAAAATGTAATTTTATTAAAATACTTACAGGAAAAGGTTCGAATCCCATTTTTTATAGACAAAATTCGTTTTAAGAAAAAAATTAATTTCGATATTATTTAATTGTACATTTAAAAGTAGCAAACGAAGTCTTTAAAATCCCAAAAAGCGCTTCATTTACACTCTCACTCAATCCAATCAACACTTGAGCTAATTTTTTTCGGGTACGAGTAAGGAGTTGTGTTGGATAATTCCATTAGTTTTCCATAGGCAAATATAGTGACTTATAATACAAAGTTGAAGCAGAAAAAGAGGAAAAAAAAGTCAAAAGACACAATAAGACATTAAGTAGGCACCGTAAAGAGTTACAACGAAGAATTTTAAGAGCGAATGAGACTGAGTAAGAAGGAGGAAAAAAATGTAAAGCTGAGATTTTTTTTCTTTAATCCAATAAAGTACACCTTGCCGTTGCCTTTCTCTCACTAATCCTATAAGCGTAATGTCGTGATTTCTTACATATACACTTGTGTACGTTTATTTACGACAAAAAACCAACATAGAGACATGAGATATGTGTGTACATAGCTAAGTAGTTGGAAGCATTTGAGTAAACCAGACTTTTTTTTGTAGAAAAAAAATAAGAAAGCTAATTGGAGATTATTGATTGCGATTTTCTTCTGAAATGTCTTGAAGAGATTAAAAGTATGAAAAATTGTCGCGCAAGGATAAAAAAATATAAAAGACAAGACGCCACACTCTCTCATAGAAATATGAAGAAAAAAAAAGTCATGGGAATGGGGGGAAGAATAAAATTCTCTCTAATGAATTTCAATTGAATCGCTGTTAAGGCGCTGATAATATAAAAAAATTGAAATATTCCGCTATAATTTTATTATCTGTCAATTCACTTCATATTAAAGACGATAAATTCTTTTTTTTTATTCTTCATCTTATTCTCGAATGTCTCTGACTCTCTAATAAGTAAGCATAACTTAACACAGTAGCGGATTAGAGAGATTGAAATGACAATGATAATGAATGAGTGAGTGAGAGAGAAAATAATCCGAAGTGCGGCATCTTTCATCATCAAACAAAATAATAATATGAGACACAGTACGAGGAGAGAAAGAGACTTTGTTGTAATGAGGCATCATTGGATGGGTAGAGGTTCTAACTGGTTTTAGTGATAATGCCGAAATTTATTTTCGATTGTTAATCATTGAGATTATTTAGTAAGGAATTTATAAACTTATTTTGTTGATTGGAGGTTTTTAATCGTTTGTTGACTTTTTGAGATATTCTAAAGTTCATTGAGTTCTGAATTTTTCAGCGTGGAAGTTTATTAAGAATTATTTGCTTTAATAAATAATTTTTTTAAAGGATTTAAACCTGAAAATCATTTAAGATACTAGCAGCACTATTTATATGCTAAATCCTCAGTCAATTCAGGCACCAACAACCCCCCAAATCGTTGATCCTCTAAAATATATTCTTTCATACTGATTAGATTCATCAAAGAGAAAAAAAAAATCTTTTTTCTTCATCAAATTGTCAATTTCATCCAGTCACAGTTTTTTTTCCTTTACCATCTTAAATAATTTCATGCTTGTCAAGAATAAAAAAGTCAGCTGAACTTTTTTATGTTATTGTTGGCATTTAATAATAATAACGATAACGATAATGAATAAGAATGATGAGGATTGACGAGTGTGCGAGTTGCTTGGTTATTGTGGATTATTCCTCTCTTGAACAGACAATGAATAAAACTCTCTCACTGACTCTACCATGGGTAACATGGAATGTCGAATTTTATTACATTCAATTGTATGTGGTTACTTATCAGGCTAAACGAGAGAAAAAGGAAGAAAGGAAGGAGGCAGCAGCAAAAAAAAATTGTTGAGTGTATTAATTTAATACCGCTTTATGAAACTCTCGTCTTATTGCCTTTATCTATTAACTAAGTTCTTTTTTAGCCCATCATAATGATGCTGACATCACAATATCTATCTACAGTGTACTAAGTCGATTTTCCCAAAGTATTATGAGAGAAGATTTTTGTTTGATTATTTAGATGAGCAGTAGCACATTTTCATCCCCACCGCAACACACATACACACAGATAGATAGATACATACAATAGCTAGTCTATGCGTACGATGAAGAGAATGAAAATCTAATGAGCCACGAAAACCCATCCTTATTAAATTTTATGAACTCTAATCTTTGAACGTCGCTCGTGCTTCACTTATCAACTGATAATTTGAAACAATTTGTGAGGATTTTCTTCTCTTTTTCTCTTGCTTTCATTTTTTTTTTATTCATTCACTCTGAGCTATCTGTCTATCTATTAGTCAGTCAGTGTATTTATCTTTCTATCTAGCTCTATCTCTCTGCATAAGAAGATTCTTTCAGAGTTGAATGATGAAGGAGAAAAAAAATATTTTTTAATCTCTTGTGATCGATATTTTGACCGAAAAGTTGAAACATTTAAGATGTACGGGAATAGAAGATGGAGGGGTGGAAAATGGAAAATGTTGATGAAAGTTAAGATTTTTCTTTGTGCGTTGAATTGTTGAATTTTTTGAGACAAGGGTTGGCAGAAAATTTAAATTTTGGAAATTTTTATGCACTAAAATAATGTAAAAAAAATTGATTCAACTTAGGGTCAATATTTTTTATAACAGGCCCTAAAATTTTAACAATCTCAACTCTGATTCACATCATCACAAAATCCATTAACTTCCATCTGAAAATCTTCTTCAATTTCTAAATTTTGCCTAAACATTCAATGATTGATATAAATTTCTAGATTTCTCATGAAATCTTCCAATTGTTCAAGCTGTGCATTGAATGAACTGATGATTTTAAGTTTTATCTGAAATTCCTTCAATAAGCTGTGTCTTGATTGAAAATTTTCCATTCACCTGAGAATTTATGAAAATGTGTACAAAATGTCAGAAGAAGCTTATCCATTCTAATTAGTTCGTATGTCTGACTACTGTTGCACATTTCTCATCACATCTTACAGACAAGGAGAAAATTTTCTGTGAAAAACTTCTCAAGCTTTTCTTGCCAAAGACAAACCCGATTAAATTCTTATCAAACTCATTAAATTCTCGAAAGACTTATGTCTCAATCATAAGCCATGTAAGGAGAAATATGAGGAATTTTTTCACATTATTCAGCAAAAAACGTAATAAAATTTCTCATTTTTTTTTAAAATCCTAAATTGCTTTTAAAACATTTTTTTTTGCTTATTACTTATCCTTCATGGCATAGGAAATGCGTTATTGTGATGATGTTGAAGAAGAAAAATGATTTGAAAACAAATGAGGAATTTTTCCAAAATTCTAAACATTTTGTTATATATGTGAATGTGTTCTCTCAAATCACTTAAGTTAAACCAGAAAATTAATCCGCATTATTTCCACATAAATTTTTTCTTTTAGGATGGAAATTTTGTTAGAGTTTTACTGAGTTTTTTGTGTGCTGTGAGTGAGATTTGGTTGAGATTTTTTTTTTGTTTGGAAATTTTAGTGAATTTTATGATGAAATTTTAGTTTTTTTAAAAGTATTTTCGAAATGTTTAAAATTTTCATTTTTTTTAATTAAAATTTTTCAATTTTTTTTATACTTTATTTTAAATTTTTTTAGAAGATTAAGAAATTTATTTAAAATAATTTTTGCACCAAAAAAACTCATACATACTTTTTTGAATTAAATTAATTTTTCCTCTAAAACACTCACTCATCAAATAAGCAAAAAGTCAAATTCATCTCAATACCGAACAACAATGTGGCGATTAGCAAGTAAAAAAATATTTTATTACAATTCCTCTGAGAACCAATTTCCATGGAAAAAATAAAACCACGGATAACGATAATTCCTATATGCTAAGTACCTCTTCATATCAATTCAACGGAAAATATAAGAAATATTTTACATCAACAATAATGACGCTGAGAAATAAAATAAAGTAAAATAAGTAGGAAAAGAAAGGTTAAAGTTCATTAAACAATCTGCTAAATCCTACATGTTGTTAACAGTAGATTGAATTTCTGTATACGTATGTAAAGTTTCTTTTAAGACGGCAAAAAAAATCGAAGGAAGTTTTTCATCATCAGGCATTACCATCATACCCTTAATTCCTTTTCGATTTTTATTATATAAAAATTTTTAAGACGATTTTCATTTCCAAAAAAACTTAATCTCTTCTTTTCGACTTTTTTTTTTCATAAACACAGATGAGAATTTTATTCTTTGAAATACAATGTTGAAGAAGATATCTTCTAGATGGGGGGTCATTTGGATGTAATGGAGTTGGGGAACTGTTAATTCATGTATACTCAATAATATGTAACATTTTAGACCAAATGTTATTTATTTTCTTCTAAAATCTGGAGTGACTCAAGATCCGATCGACCCCTTAGTTTTCTTACTGTAATCTCTTACACACACACATGTACATGTGTAGGAAATGATTTTATTAATTTTAATCATCAAAATGATTATTTTCAGGTAGTTTTTGTTGTGTAATAAATAAGAGAAATTCTTAAACTTAATATATAAATACATATTGATGATTATATCAAGATTTAAATCATAAGACACACTCACACACACATATGTAGACATACAATATTATATTTTAAAATATTCATTATAAGAAGATCTCAAGTTGAAAATACGATGGGATGAAAATTTTCCTCTCAAACTCTGATAAAAGATTATTGTTAAAGTAAGAAAATGAGGGGAGGTAAAATATTTTGTTAAAGATAGATGATGAGATGATAGGTGTTTACTCATTTCCTAAAGGTATTAAAAGAGTATTTTAAGGTTCAAGAAAATTTCCATACTGTCCGAAAAATGGAGAGGAAAATCATTTTCCATAACAATAATGATGATTATGATTGAGAATAGTATATGAAGATTGGTCAAGAAAATAATAACCTTTTTTTCTTGTATGGAGGGAGGGGGGATGGAAATGTCTTAAGGAACCTCTAATTAATATCTCTCTCCTTTCTTGGACTTTTCTGATGATTAAAATTCACCTTTTTGCACCCAAAAATATACAAACAACATGTGTATATGTATAAGATTATAGACGACCGTAATGCCCACACTCTTATATTTTTCATAATTCATGTGTTCATTTTGATGGGAAATGATCATTTG